>JAWZYV010012669.1:0-162500 GCA_038373885.1 Cheiracanthium punctorium | reverse complement strand
TCCGAGAGTAAACATTGTATGTAGCTAGGTTTGTGACCTCCGATCTTCTTGCGCGCGTCTCTCGATCGCATTGCGCCGAGACGGTTGGTCGCAGACCTACCGAATTTTGCATACGGCTTCACTAGGACAGATCCTAACACGCCTCGGAGCGATTTTTTCGAAATTCGAATTAGAAAATGTTTTATTTTATGTTTTGTCCGATTTTTAGCGATTTTTCTTGCATAATACGTAATAAAGCCGGTCATTGCACTCGCAATAAAACGATATTTGCATCATCGGATAGAGGAGAAAATTTTCTTTCGAAAACAGTTTGTTTTGACTATGTAACATATTTTGCCGATTTTTTGGAATTTTTAAAAAGAATTTCTCTTTTGACGACGTTTGCGTAAAAGTAATTTTAAAACTGTTGCATCTGTCATTCTATCTGTCATAACTTTTTTATATTTCGGCGAAAGACGGAGCATATATTTCGCCCACTTTTAAAAGAAGAACGGAGGAAAAATATAAATTAGGAGATTTTTTACGAATTTTTATGTAAAGAAGGAGTTTGAATTTAATAAAAGCTGTTTCAAGATTTCGTTATGATATCTTCCGCTATGGTTGTCTGGGAAACAGTAACAATGAATAAAATTGCCATTTGAAAAACATAAATAAAATGACTTTAAAATAACTGAGTTTCCACATGTTAGATCAAAATGACTTAGATTTCACGAGATTGTGGGTCTTCCAACTTTTAGTTTACGGAAGCCACACTTGACTTATATCAGAAGGTTTTACTTTTTTGTTTAATCATCATTAATTTCATTAAAAGACAAGGTGAACAGTAACTAACAACTTTTATTTAAACTCAACAAACAAAATAACAGAACAAAGATTATCGGAATATAAATTATAAAGTTCCAGGTGCAAGAGCCGCCATAGTACGGCCGGGCATTATGCACTCAGCTATACGCTAGCGCTAAACTAGGGAACTGACAAAATTATGCTGCTGCGAGTACTGCACGTGCAAGCTTCTTATACTCTGCACAGTATTTTGCATACTGGCTGCACAGCAGTACAAGTGAGGTGGCGCTCTACTCCAGTCTCGTGAACCATAGACACTGAAACGCATCTGGAGCATCGCTAGATTTGATTCCGACGTTACTTCTCGGAACAGTTCAGTTTGTGCACAAACACTGGTGGCGAATGAAGGTCAGACGCCACAAGATTAAAACCCCTTTCGAAACTCAATCAAAATTACGGGCTCACAAACAAAACATACGCCACGCAAGAAATTATTTCTCTATTTTATAATACGTTGCCGGAAAAAAGAATTGAATGCTGTTTTTTCAACGATGAATTATCCAGCATTATTTTCGAGATAATTTTTAAACGGGACACGTTTTCGAATCGCAGGAAATATTTTACGTGCTAAATACGCCAGTCTGACAAGAGTTATGCATAAGAATGTATGGAGAGCTGTTTTAATGGCAGCCAGAAAGTGAAATGATTATCGTTTATACTAATGCGTAAATTGCAAAGAATCATCAAAGAATAAAAAACTACATTAGTGGCAAATATCTAAACCGTTTCTTTAAATTAAACATTAAAGATGGAAAAACGAAAATATATTGGTATCAGTAAAGGATACTCTTAGTAATAGTTATTAGATATGCTAGGGCAATATTGATCAAAGCACAATATACCGCGTTAATAAATATTTCGTGAAACTATTCGTTTCTTTTCGTTTTTCAACAGCCATCTTACATCACAGCTAACTAAACATTAAATAATTCTACGTCGCGTTAATATATCCCGCGGTAATTTCAACAGAAAATTCTGTACCTTAACATTTTTTTTCTTGGAGATTCTGTTTGTCACAAGTAGTTACGATAACATTTTAGGAAAATGTTCTCTTCTTGCCTTGCGAAGAGCGGGTACACACAACTATTTAATTATAAAAAAAAACGGTTCTTCACATCATGTAGTATCTAAGGCATTAATGGCATAACTTAAATCTAAAAAAGAGTATGATGCAGAAATGAGACATTTTGAAAGTTAGAAATTTTTAGGAACCGTCACGCTTTTCTTTTTCTGATCGCCAATGACACCGACATAGTCTTTTGTTTCATAATATTAACAATGTTCTCAGATCAGTATTTATACTAACTTTACGAATAACTAATGAGTAACTTTACGCCAAGAGTCAAATCATGTTGTTTATTTTTAGATTCCACATTACTGGAATCAATTTGAATTATACATGCAAGAAAAAGTTTTGCTCCCTACCGTGCGGAGAACGGGTACGCAGCTAGTGGTGAGTTATTTTCCGTGCTACTGTATAAGACCCTAATGCTAGGATCATTATTTTCGATGTAGAACAAGCTGCCATACAAAGTTTTTAATTGAAGAAAAGAAGTCTGCTGCAGTTAAATTTGCAGTCTTGTCCATAATATAACTGCAGACACTTTAGACAATTTGTATCCTAGAGATGTATTCTGAATCTTTAATATGCTTTTAGCAAAAAAACTAAAAGTTCTAAAAATTTCATTAGGGATCACAGTTATAGTACATACCACTAACATAAATTTTTGTACACTAGTATCCAAAATTAAAGTTACAAACAACTGAAGAAGTAATGTACATTGTAACAATTTTAATGATGTGAACACATAATAACAATTACTAGCTGGGTACCCGTTCTCCGCACGGTAGGAAAAGAACATTTTCCTTACACGTATAATTCGAATTAAACCCAGTGATGCGGAATCTAAAAAAGTAAAAAATTATTTATATCGTGATGAAACGTTGACGTTATGAGTGCAAATCTGAGATGACTGCAACATGATGGCAAAAAAAACTATGTCAGTGTCACTGGCGATCTAAAAAGAAGCAACTTCTCTCGGATGACCTTGCTCAGGCTTTTTCTCGGTTTATTCGGTATCGTGGAACTGCTTCTATAAGTTGCACACGGCGTTAGGCGTTAAATTGAACTCTCTATCTAGTCTCCACACATGGGATCTTGGTCAAGTGGTGGGGGTGTCCTAGGGGGGGGGGTGTTTCCTAAGGGAAACTAACCCGTATTTACGCTACGTTTTGCAGGAAACCAGCCATATACGTTTCCTAACATATGCATGTTGCGAGTACAGTTTTATTTTCCGAACGGAATACAGGAAAACTCCGAACGGTTAGGTCGGCGGACGCGACCTGTTTTGAACCAGAAACCTTCCGCCTCCCAGTTCAGAGAGCTATGAGCTCGGCCATTGGTCGGACTAAGTCATTGCTAGGGGAATATTATAAGCATTGGGACCTCTGTTGTACACATGATTGCAATGTCATTCTCGCGGATTATTATTATTCATATCTCGTATTATTTGGTTAATTTTTCATTTTCATTTCATATTCCTGACTTTTCATACTCTCTTGAATTTTGGGTCTTTGTGCATGCGCATATTCAATTATTATTCCCCATTAACGTTACTGAATTAAGTAGTCCTCACTATAGCCACTTCTACACCAAAGACGTCAATCTGCATTTTCCTCGCTTCAAGAAAAACGCTTACAAAGGTTCATTGCTTCAGTTTATACTGATTAATCAATTTTCTTGCAAACTAATCGGTATTAAGATATGACGCTTTGACATAGTATACAGGAATTCTTAAAGATCTTGAAAATGAATTTAGTTAAAAATAACCAAAGTTACAGGTCCGCGTTATTGACGTGGTGATTGTGGTAATGTTCTAATTGTTTCATATCCAATGCGTTTTCATTTTTCGAGTCAAGAGCTGTAAAAATGAGTATTTTCACTTAATTGTTAAATTTAACAGCTTAAGTGGCAGCAACGGACTCCGTAACTACGGAAACTGTAGCAATATTAAAAATAGAACATGAAATGAAATTTATTTATGCTTGCTAGAACTGCCATATTGGCGAAATTAACGCCGATAGTCGATGGCAAATAGCCAAAATGAATTCTAAATTTAACTTCACAGAAAATGCAATAATTTATAGGCAATACCAGCTATATTTACCAAGCTTAAAAACAGTCTCGTTCATCCCCACCTCCCCCCAAAAAATATTCGTATTTATACAGAATTCCTATTTTACTATACCCTGTTTGGCGGAATTAAAAAAAATAATCTATCCATCCGCTTGTAACATTCGCTCATCTCAATCGTACCATAGAATTAGCAGTACAAACGCTAAAATATACACGCTATTAAACACGGAGTTACGCTACATTTGAATATTTATTGCCAACTTTTCTAAGAAAGGTACTAAAGAAGGAATCCGCATACGCCATTTTGCGAGATTTTTTTTTTCTCCAGAGAATCATTCTAAGCACTGATTTAACAGCAATCAAAATGGGAAACAGTTATTTGTGTATGGTTCGATCGCCAAAAATAATAAAAAAAAGTAATTTTAATTTAATTAAAAATTAATGAAGCCATCTAATTGAAAAGTAGCACAGCAATATTTTAAATTATCAACTATAACGTGTCTTATTTATTCCAATTTACCGAATGCAAGAATTTCATTTCTTTTGAAATTTGGCGGCATTCCCCCTAGTTAAATCAATTTACTTAATTTGGGGAAAATTCCGAAGATCAATCGCTTAAAATCGCCTTAATAATTTCACTATTTCTGCATGGAAAATTAAGTTTAACGCCGTATTCTAATAAAACCTACACACACAAACCTAAAATTATTTCGGTTCGCTCGCAGTAAATTGCGCCAAGCCCAAAACTGTGCAAATCGGTAGAACCTACTACTTTCACAAAATATGCCAAATCAGCCATTTTATTTTTCACCAAACTAAAAAAAAATTATACATATTAGTCTCAGATATCTCCTTAATTATCTAGGCTCAGATATCTCCTTAAAGTCCTTATTCTTTTATGCATAAAAAAACATTGCATTCCCGCTCTAATTTCTCATGCAGATGATATTTTAATTAAAAAATAACCTAGCAAATATAATCTAAACAGAAAATAAAATTATTATTCTTTTATTTTTACTTCAAGAGTCTAAATGATTTAATAAATTCGCCAAACATGGCAACCTGGATGCTTATTTCTCACTTTTTTGACTACAGGGGTTACAATCGCGGAATTACGGAGAGCAAAAATTAGCGTTTTTGACGTTTTTTAAAAAAATCAATATCTCTTAAACTAATTCGAATATCGAAATTTAAATCGGCGGAAGACCTTCCTGGGAAGTTTCCGAATCCGTGGACACCTCGATCGAAATTCAACTCCCAGCCGTTTCGGAGGAGATGATGTTACAGACAGACGCGCACAGATTTTAATAGTATAGACTAGCTGTGTACCCGTTCTCCGCACGGTGGGGAACGCATATTTTCCTTGCACATATATAATTCGAATCAAACCCAGTAATGCGAAATCTCAAAACGTGAAAAAATACTTGAATCATGACTAAAAGTTGACGTCATGAGTGCAAATTTTAGACGATTGCAACATGACACAAAAACTACGTCAATGTGACTGGCGATCAAAAAAGAAAGAACTTTACGGTATGCAGACAAAACTTTTCTCTTTCGAAAAATGCCTGATTTCTACAATATATAATTCTCTTTGTGAGGTTTAATTTATAGCATTAATATACAGTATATACTACATAAATAACATTATATGATGTTGACAACAATTTTATCTTGCATTTCGCAAAGCGTGGACAATGCATTAGCGCAGTTATGTTACGCACGACTTTATTAAATTTTACCTAAATTAAAGAACATACATGAAACAATGTATGCATCATTTACGTTTAAAAGCCAAAAATGCACCCTGCTCCGGTGAAAATCATGTCGCTATTGTAAATGAAAACGTTCGTGATGTAACTTCTGAGAAAAAGCTTATTACCCTTATTGAACTCTTAATGCAGTATCACACTTGTTACATAAAAGCGACGTTTATCTCACTGTCAATTTGCACTAAATAAATAACTAACTTCATTTTTCCTTTCTTACAGATTACAGTTGACCCCTTTATAACATGGGTCTACAACACGAATTCTTAGAACACGACGAAAACATTACGATCGTTTTCGTGTAACACGTTAAAAGAGACTCGTACAGCACGGTAAAATGAGACATATGTTCTGATATTATGACGCTTTAGCTCCTGTAATTAACATACCTTTTGAATGGCAACACCAAACATCATTGTATTTTTACGGAGCGCAAATAAATTTTGCCGCGATTATACCGCTCAGTCCGCACTCCAGGTGGAGTATAGCGCAGGACCCGTACAACACGGATTCCTATAACACGGAACGTATCTACCGTGTTATAGGGAATCTATTGTAGTGGCATAGTGTCAAATTCAATAGTTAAGAAAATTCGGAGTTACCGTATTTAGTAATATTTCATCTCACTTTGGTGGACGAAATGTATTAAAACCAAATATCCGAACTGTATCGAAAGAAAACTTTACTGAAAGTAAAATTTTTAATTCTGCATAACCCTTCAAACAACTTCGGTGTTTGCCATCTACGATGGTTTTTCATGACGTGACAACTTATGCTTGCGTACAGTGGCGTAGACAAGGAGGGGATAGGGGGTCACAACTCCCCATGTGGTGTTTTTTGCCGTACAAAATGTATATTCTTCACTCCCTTATCACACACACGTGTACATATATGTGAATTGCAGTAGTCGTAACATTCCCATGAAAAATTTCTGGCTATTCCTGCTTGCACATAATTGATCTTTTTTTTTCATGTATCAGTGATCAATATACTTCAGGATCGAAATCTTCGCGGTAGAAAAAATGGTCTAAAAAATCTGACACCAGAAAATTCTGATTAACACAGTGGGGTTACACAAATACGCGCCGGACATACGCTCTTGCTAATGTCCGGAGGAGCAAATACATTAGAGGTTATGTGCTGCCCCGAATAATCTGAGAGCAAAACAATAAAAATGACGTAAAAAATGACATCCACACTCGAAGGAAATAAAATTAAAGATATGTAGAATTGCATGAAAACTTCGATTATTTTTAAAGTGCAAGTCTGTTATAGTTAGTTCTATTTGTTTCACGTTTGATAAGTTTTTACTTTTTCGAGTCTTAAAAGCTGTAGAAATGAGTGGTTTCGCTTAATTGTTAAATTTATTAATTTAAGTGGCAACAATGGATTCCGTTGCTACTGACTATAGCAATGTTAAAAATAGAACACGAAATGAGTTATCTATGTTTCCTTTGCTAGAACTGCCATATTGGCGTAATTAACGCCACCCGTCGATGTTACATAGCTCAAATCACAAATTAAACTGGACACTAAAGCTAATTCGCAATACATTGTTTGGCGAAATTAAAAAAAATTATCTATGCATACGCTAGTGAAATCGGCTCATCTTAATTGTGGAATGGAATTAATACGTACAGAGTTGCAGTACATTTGAATATTTTTCGCCAACTTTGCTAAGAAATGTACTAACGTAGGGATCAACATTTCAATTTTCTGAAATTTAGCGGAATTCCTCTAACTTAAATCAGTTTACTTAATTTGGTGGAAATTCTGTATAGATCGTTTAAAATCGCCTTAATAAATGCCTATTTCTGTATGAAAAATCGAAGTATAGCGCAGAATTCTAATAAAACTTATTGTTATTAAAAATACTATTTCGTTACGCTCTCATTAATTTGAGCCAAGCCCAAAACTGTGCAAATCGGTAGAACCTACTACTTTCTCAAAATAGCCAAATCAGACATTTTGTTGCTTGAACATAAGAAGACACGTCACAACTTTCTTGAACTTATTTATTGGACGACACAAAACATCACATCGCATGCAGAACAATTGAACATTCAAAATACTATCGCCAACTCAAGGCGAACTAACTTCAAAAACTCAGCTTTAATTAAAATATATTTCATAAAGGCAAAATAATTCCACAAAAGCAACAAATAATTAGGCATGAATCAAATTGCCGCCAACATTACCGGGCGAACTGAACGCACGAGCTGAAGGCGAAACTCCACCTCCAATTTAAATCACTTTAGTCAGCAACACCTGAATTCACTTCCTATCCAAAAATAGAAAATAAGTGCTACCTAACCAGCCACTGCTTAGTGCTGGCATCTGTACTCTAAGTACATAACAACCGAATGCAGTCCAACAGGATTGTGCAGGAACATACTCCCACCCATCAAGAAGTCATTCTTGATGAGAAGGTATTAAACAAAGTTTAACAATTGGCCTTTTGAATAAACCCTTAGCAGTTTTTATTGTTACCACCCGTACCATACCATCTTTACCAGGATGCGTAGCTACAACTCTACCCAGCGGCCAAACAGAAGGAGGTACATTTTCCTCCTTCAATATAACTAAATCATTAACTTAATATTTTCCACAGAAACCTTCCATTTTTTCCCATTTTGGAGTGAACTTAAATAGTCTATCCTCCATCTCTTCCAAAAATTTAATTTTTGTATAATATCCCAACGCGATCTAACAGACAGGTTATCTTCAATAGGTTCAGCTGGAGAAGTAATAACATCACCTATCAACAAGTGTGATGGAGTTAATACATTTAAATCACTGGGATCATTTTCAGTACCCACCATAGTAAGTGGTCTGGAGTTCAATAAAGCTTCTATCTGAGTCAAAAGAGTACACAACTCCTCAAATGTTAAGTTGGTATTTCCAATTACGCGCTTAAGATGAAACTTTGCAGAGCGCACTGCTGCCTCCCACAACCCACCAAAGTGAGGACTCACTGGGGGAATCATGTGCCATTCAATATTTACTTGCGAAAAATAACTAATTTTATCGTTTTCATTGATGGTGGAAACAAATTTAAATAGATCTGATAGTTTCCTTTTGGCACCTACAAATGTTGTCCCATTATCCGAATAAATTGAACTTGGAGCTCCTCTACGTGAGCAAAATCTCTTAAGTGCAGCTATGAATGCTTCAGAGGAAAGGTCACTCACTAGCTCTAAATGAAGCGCTTTTGTCGCAAAGCAAACAAAAAAAAGCGATATAACCTTTAGTAGTTTTAGCTCCTCGGCCACGATGTCTTAAAATACCAACTGGCCCTGCATAATCAATGCCACATATAGAAAAAGGCCTATTAGGGGTAACTCTATCAACAGGAAACTCTCCCATCAGCTGCTGTGCAGTAGTTGCTCTATATCTACAACATTTTATACATTTATGTATACAACTCTTAATAAGTTTTTTAAGACCAATTATCCAATAACTCTGACGAATAATGCCTAACAATAAATTCAAACCAGCATGTAAATACACAACATGAAAATAATTTATAATTAAAACACTTATTTTATGCTGAGCTGGCAAAATCAATGGATGTTTAGCATTATATGAGAGAGGTGAGTTATACAGTCCACCTCCCACTCTCAGTAAGCCGTCCTTATCAATAAATGGACAAAGACCTAATAAAGGACTTTTTCTTGAAACTGCTTTACAAGATTTCACACAACTTATTTCATCTGAAAAATATAAATTCTGTACATAAGAAACCAAGAAATTACCTGCATTTTTTCTTTCCGTGGTACACAAAGGAGAAATCTTACCTTTAGAAACTACGTTAACCTTGTTACATTTTTCTCTGCAATTCAATATAAACCTAATACAAAAGGCAAAAATATCTACAATTTTAGAAAAAGATGAATAATTTTCAAATAGTGAATCAATAATGCAGTTCTTTACAATTACGGGAAAACAAAATTTAGTCTTTTTCTGTTCTTTCACCACAGCATCAACGTTAAGTTTAATTTCTGGTTGTTTAGGCCAATTCTCAGTACTTAAGGAAAGCCAGGGCGGTCCCTCCCACCATAAGGAACACTCGGGAAGTTGTTTAGGAGTCAAACCTCTTGAAGCGACGTCAGCAGGATTTTCCCTTGTGGGCACATATCTCCAACAGTCAAATGGAGCCAGGTCCAAAATTTCGGAAGTTCTGTTAGCAATATAAGGTTTATAGCACCGAGGATGAGATGACAACCACGCAAGCACCACTTGAGAATCTGTCCATGCGTGGAACTCGATGACATACTCATGAAATATATCTACCACACTGGAATACATTCTTGAGAGCAACAACGCAGCGTTGAGCTCCAATCTTGGAATGGACACTGGTTTCAACGGACAAACTTTAGTTTTAGACATCAGGATATTCACTTTATTACCGTCTTGTTGTACCACATAAATAACTGCTGCAAATGCTAATTCCGAAGTATCGCAAAAACCATGCAACACAAGTTGTTTACCCACGTTCTGGATCCATCGAGGAATACGAATCAAACATATTTGTTCAAAATCCTTCTGAAATGCTCGCCATTTTACCTTTAAACTTTCCGGAAGAGGAGTATCCCAATCTAATTTCAATAACCACAATTGTTGGTAAAAAATCTTGATGCATACTGTACAAGGTGATAGGAAACCCAACGGATCAAACAATTTTGCTGATTGAGATAAAAATGTTCTTTTAGTGATCTCCTCGCTAAATTTCAAACTAACATTAAATATAAAACAGTCAGTTGTAGAATCCCAGTTCAATCCCAGAGCCTTAGAGCACTCGTCAGGATGAATTTCTAAAGCTGGTAAATCAAATGGACCGAGAGACAAATGTTCCAGTACCTCAGAGGAATTGGATCGCCATTTCCTTAAATGAAAACCTCGGAATTCCAATCTATCAGAAAGCTTTCTTATTAATCCAATTGCCTCTTCACTAGAATCCGCTCCAGCCATCAAATCGTCAATGTAAAAGCACTCTTTTATTATAGAAGAAACTGCAGGATCCCCCTCCTCCAAGTCCTTCCCAACTTGAAATAAACAACGTGTTGCTAAATATGGAGCAGCAGATGTACCATATGTAACTGTTTTAAATTTATATTCTTTAATATTAGAGTCCCTTGACCTCCTCCAAACTATTCTTTGAAAATCCTGATCTTCTGAATCAATTAATATTTGCCTATACATCTGTTGGATATCCGCAGAAAAGGCAATTCGATGTAGTCTAAATCGAGTAAGGATGTAGAACAAATCTGGTTGCAAAATCTGACCTACGGCTAAAATAGAATTCAAGGAGTTCCCATCCGGAGGCTTGCAAGAACCATCAAATACAACTCTCAATTTTGTAGAAATAGAATCACTCTTGATAACTGAATGATGCGGCAGATAGTAAATTTTATTCTTGGTAAATTCTAAATTTTCACCAAGAGGTGTCATATGTCCAAGTTCCTCATATTGATTCATGAATTGTTTACAATCCCTCTCAAATTCCTTGTTATACAGAAATTTTCTTTCCATTGCATATAATCTCGCAATTGCCATTCCTTTAGTATTCCCCAACAGATTTACATCCCTATAAATTGGTAACTTCACTGCAAATCTACCGTCTTCATTTACTTTATATGTTGACTGGAAATGTTGTTCACAAAATTCTTCCTCTTCAGATAAATGCTGTTTTTTAACATTTATTTCCTCTGTCAGCCAAAATTTTTTAAGAATTACGTCGATGCTACTTTCATTTTCATAATTACTTATAAAATGAGAGTGTGCAAAACGCGATGAATTGAAATCAGTCTGAACTCGTCCAGCTACCACCCAACCAAACATTGTATTCTGAGCAATCGGCTGATTTTCCTCTCCCACAATTTTTCCATGTCGTATAATATGAAAGAAAGTGTCGGAACCCAAAATGATATCACATTCCCTTGACTGCATAAAGTTTTTATCGGCTAAATTGATACCTTTAAGATGATCAAGATTCCTTACATCCAATGACTCAGTAGGAAGATAAGATGTAACTTTGTTTAGTATGTAGGCATGAACACTTAAAAACTCATCCGAAAACCTTGAACCAACTTTCAAAGTCGCTGAACCTCGAGTCTGCCCAGCTTCCACTCCTCCAATACCTTTGAGAACAATGCGATCGTTTTTTCTTTTTAAATTCAAAATAGTCATAGCATTTTCACTTATGAAGGAACATTCTGATCCCGAATCCAGGAGTGCTCTAAAGGGAAATGCGTCACCCACAGAATTATAAATTAAAATTTCAGCTGTAGGTAAAAAAGAAATATACTTAGAATTGTCACAAGATGCACACGCAATAACTTTTGTTTCATTAGATATTAATTTAGAGCCACTATCCTCGTCATTGCAACTCCTTTCGTTCGAGACTGGGGGTACCCTCCCCTGAATTTTCGCAGTACACGAAGTACCTTTATTTCCATCATGTATAAGTGTATTATGACTCCCTTGGCATTTTAAACACTTCAAATGGGTATATGGACATTCCCTCAACTTGTGAGAATTTAAACACAAGAAACATAAGTTATTCTGTTTAACAAAATTCTTTCGGGCATAGGCATCCATACCCTTAAATGTTCCACATTTATATAATGGATGCGTTCCCTGGCATTTCATACACCTTCGAGTGGATTTTTCAGCATTGCTTCCTGATTCAATATAATTGACATTTTTAGGCCTGACATCGTCATTATTAGCAATTAATTCCAAGGAAGAGCACCTCACATTTAAAAATTCAAAAAATTGCTTTAAAGTAGGGAAATCAATCTCTGCACTTTTTATAGACCATTGTTTTCTTGTCTCGACGTCAAGCTTTCGCAACAATAGATAAATTAACCATGGATCTCTACCAGTAGCTTCCTCAGAAGTAGCTTTCAACCCTCGAATCACTTCATCACTTGTATTCAACAAATTTCTTAAGTTTACACTGTTCGGGTGACTAATTGACTTTTGATCTATAAATACTTTAATTAACGACTGTACAATTTGCTTCTTATCATACCGATCCAATAATTTCCACCATGCTTCTTCATATGAATCGTTAGACAGTGGAATATGCTTAATTAATAAGGCAGGTTCATCGGACAATAACCCCTTAAGATACTGAAATTTTTGAATCTTGGATAGCGATGTTTGAGCATGAACAGTTGCTATAAACATATCCTTAAAGTTATTCCAGTCCATAAATTTACCGAAAAAAATTGGTATGTTCAATTTTGGAAGCCTAACATTTTGGTTCTGACTTTCAGTACGAACAGATTGAACAACACTCTGCGTTTCATTCGTCACTAATTGCTCTGTAGTAATCAACGCATCTAACTTATTTTGAAATTCAGATTTCAGGAAAAAATATCTTTCCTCAACTTCCGCAATTTCAGAATACTTTTCACTAACTAAATTATCCAGCCGTTCAAATTCTTTAAACACTTCATCTAATCTATGTAACCGAGTATTAATTTCGTTTTTACCATTTATCCTATTGAAATTATTTTCCAATCTTGTAAGAGAGGCTTTAAGACGACCCCTTTCCATTTTTATTTTTGCAAGTTCTTCTTCTGCCATTGCAGATCAAATAAAATATAATACTTTTAAAAAATACAATCCCAATAAAAATCAAAACACTTATCTTTCACAAATCCCAATCTCGCCGGTGCCTCCAATTTCTTATGTTGCTTGAACATAAGAAGACACGTCACAACTTTCTTGAACTTATTTATTGGACGACACAAAACATCACATCGCATGCAGAACAATTGAACATTCAAAATACTATCGCCAACTCAAGGCGAACTAACTTCAAAAACTCAGCTTTAATTAAAATATATTTCATAAAGGCAAAATAATTCCACAAAAGCAACAAATAATTAGGCATGAATCAAATTGCCGCCAACATTACCGGGCGAACTGAACGCACGAGCTGAAGGCGAAACTCCACCTCCATTTTAAATCACTTTAGTCAGCAACACCTGAATTCACTTCCTATCCAAAAATAGAAAATAAGTGCTACCTAACCAGCCACTGCTTAGTGCTGGCATCTGTACTCTAAGCTCAAATCGACTTAGCCATCCCAGAATTCTGTGCGATAATCTACTGGCTACTTGGCGAACCTTTAAAAGTCGCCAGGTGATTGTTGTTGATGTTGACTGCTTGTTTTTGTTTACTTCCGATTTTCAGTCCATGTTTCAGATATTTTAAAATCCTTATAATTTCTTAAAATTTATTTACTTTACACTCGTCATGACTGTCTTAAAAAGTTTATCATTAAATGCGATCTTATATTAGTATTTATTTAAAATGTTTCATTTTTTATTAGTTAAAATGATACTCTGTTTGCATTTGAAAAATACAGATTTCTCACAGACACATTATCCAATTTCTTTTATTGTAGTTGAGTTATTTATATGTGGATAATGTTTATCGCAAAAATATCCTTTGCGTGAATTTTTTTTTTTTGCTTGCTGTCTTTAGAAATTGATGTATGAGTATAGTTGAATTCTTACTACTTAATGTCATGCAGATTCATTCCATTTATTATCTTTAAATTATGTATATTTTTGGGATTTTAAAAACAAAATCTTCATCCATCAATTATGGATATATTTCTGTTTTATTTTAGATAATCGTAATATCGTTAATATAAGTCTGTTTAATAAAATAATTTTTACATATGTTGCAGTGTTTTTGTTATGAAAATGTGTAATAAATTTAGAAAAATAAAAATTATTTAACTCTTGCCTCTTTTTAAACATAATTTTACATTGTTAACTACTAATGGTTTCTTTTTTATATCTGTTTCTTTCAGATGAAATATTGCACATCTACAATGAAGTTAAACTAGTAAGATTTGAGACATTGGAGCAGAAAATTAAATAATACTGCTTCATGTCTTAAGTCTCACTGGTAAAAGTGTAATTCAACTGTCTAGAATAGGAGCATCTTTTGTTGTAAGTAAATACCGAATACTTAAATCTTGACCGAGCTGCGGATTCATTATCTTAAAAAGTTTGTGTATCTAAAGTATGGTTTAATATTTTATTTTATTTGTTTTTTTAGTACATAACAACCGAATGCAGTCCAACAGGATTGTGCAGGAACACATTTTTTTTCCGCCAAACTAAAAAATATACATATTACTCTCGGAAATCTCCCAATCCCTTATTCTTTTACACATAAAAAAACATTGAATCCCTGCTCTGATTTCACATGCACGCAATACTTTAATTAAAAAATAACTTTGTAAATAATCTAAACAGACAAAAATCATTATTCTTTTATTTTTACTGCCGGACTCTAAATAATTTAATAAAATAGCCAAACATGGCAACCTCGATGCTTATTTCTCACTTTTTTGACTACAGGGGTTACAATTGCGGAATTACGGAGATCAAAAATTAGCGTTTTTGACGGGTTTTTTATCAATATCTCCTAAAATAATTCGAATTTCGAAATTTAAATTAGCGGAGGTTCTTTCTCGGAATTTTTCGAATCTGTGGACACCTCGATCGAAACTCAGCTCCCAGTAGTTTCGGAGGAGAGAATGTTACAGACAGACAGACGCGCACAGATTTTAATAGTATATAGACTAGCTGCTTGCCCGTTCTCCGCACGGTGGGAAACGCATATTTTCCTTACACATATATAATTCGAATTAAACCCAAACGTGAAAAAATACTTGAATGATGACTAAAAGTTGACGTCATGAGTGCAAAGTTTAGACGATTGAACATGACACAAAAACTACGTCATGTGACTGGCGATCAGAAAAGAAAGAGCCTTATGGTATGCAGACAAAACTTTGCTCTTTCGAAAAATGCCTGATTTCTACATCAAATAATTCATTTTGTGAGGTTTAGTATATACCATTTGAGGTTTAGTATATATAGTATATACCACATAAATAACATTACATGATGTTGACAACAATTTTATCTGGCATTTTTCAAAGCGTGGACAATGCATTAGCGCAGTTATGTTACACACGACTTTATTAAATTTTACCTAAATTAAAAAACCTACATGAAACAATGGATGCATCATTTACGTTTAAAAGCCAAAAATGTACCCTGCTCCGGTGAAAATCATGTCGCTTTTGTAAATGAAAACGTTCGTGATGTAACTTCTGAGAAAAAGCTTATTACCCTTATTGAACTCTTAATGTAGTATCACACTTGTTACATAAAACCGACTTTTATCTCACTGTCAATTTGCACTAAATAAATAACTAACTTCATTTTTCCTTTCTTACAGATTACAGTTGACCCCTTTATAACATGGGTCTACAACACGAATTCTTAGAACACGACGAAAACATTACGATCGTTTTCGTGTAACACGTTAAAAGAGACTCGTACAGCACGGTAAAATGAGACATATGTTCTGATATTATGACGCCTTAGCTCCTGTAATTAACATTCCTTTTGAATGGCAACACCAAACATCATTGCATTTTTACGGAGCGCAAATAAGTTTTGCTGCGATTATACCGTGCAGTCCGCACTCCAGGTGGAGTATAGCGCAGGACCCGTACAACACGGATTCCTGTAACACGGAACGTATCTACCGTGTTATAGGGAATCTACTGTAGTTGCATAGTGTCAAATTCAATAGTTAAGAAAATTCTGGGTTGCCGTATTTAGTAATATTTCATCTTATCTTGGTGGCCGAAATGTATTAAAACCAAATATTCGAACTGTATCAAAAGTAAAATTTACTAAAAGTAAAATTTTTAATTTTGTATAACTCTCAGAACAACTTCGGAGTATGCCACCGACGGCGGTTTTTCATGACGTGACAACTGATGCTTGCGTACAGTGGCGTAGCCAAGGAGGAGATAGGGGGTCACAACCCCCCAGTCCAGTGCGGAGTTTCTTGCCATACAATATGTATATTCTTCACTACCGTAACATTCCCATGAAAAATTTTTGGCTACTCCTGCTTGCATATAATTCATCTTTTTTTCTCATGTATCAGTGATCAATACTTCAGGATCGGAATCTCCACGGTAAAAAAAATGGTCTAAAAAATCTGACACCAGAAAATTCTGATTAACACAGTGGGGTTACACAAATACGCGCCGGACATACGCTCTTGCTAATGTCCGGAGGAGCAAATACATTAGAGGTTATGTGCTGCTCCGGATAATCTGCCAGCAAAACAGCAAAAATGACGTAAAAAATGACATCCACACGCGAAGGAAATAAAATAAAGATATGTAGAATTGCATGAAAACGTCGATTATTTTTAAAGTGCAAGTCTGTTACAGTTAGTTCTATTTGTTTCACGTTTAAGGCGTTTTCACTTTTTCGAGTCTTAAAAGCTGTAGAAATGAGTGGTTTCACTTAATTGTCACAACTAAAGTGGCAACAATGGATTCCGTTGCTACGGAAATTATAGCAATGTTATAAATAGAACATGAAATGAGTTATTCATGTTTACTTTGCTAGAACTGCCATATTGGCGAAATTAACGCCGCCAGTCTCGATGGCCAATAGCTCAAACCACAAATTAAACTTGACACTAAAGGCAATACGCAATACTTTGTTTGGCGGAATTAAAAAAAAAAATATCTATGCATACGCTAGTGACATCGGCTCATCTCAATTATGGAATGGAATTAATAATACGTACAGAGCTGCACTACATTTGAATATTTTTCGCCAACTTTGCTAAGAAATGTACTAAAGTAGGAATCAACATACATTTCAATTCTTAAAACAAAAAATATATTAGACAGTATTAATTACGCCTTTCTAACACCTTTTAGTAAAAGAAACTTCCGTAGCGCTGCTTTAACAAATAAGAATCAATTATTTATTACACAGTACTTAGATCGCCAAATGCCAACATACACCATTTTGCGAGATTTTTTTGTTTTCAGAGAATCATTCGAAGCATTGATTTAACAGCAATCATAATGGGAAATACTTATCTATCTTTTATATGGTTCCATCGCCAAAATTTAATGCAGGCATATTATTGATAAGTAGCAGTTATTTAAATTATTATTAACTATAACGGGTTTTAATCACCGTTAACTACCATGTACAAAATGCGAGAATTTCAATTTTCTGAAATTTGGCGGAATTCCTCTAACTTAAATCAGTTTACTTAATTTCGTGAAAATTCTATAGATCGTTTAAAATCGCCTTAATAACTGCATTATTTCCGTATGAAAAATCGAAGTATAGCGCCGTAAAACTTACACTTGCCATTAAAAAATACTATTTCGTTACGCTCTCAGTAATTTGCGCCAAGTCCAAAACTGTACAAATCGGTAGAACCTACTACTTTCTCAAAATCGCCAAATGAGCCATTGTTTTTTTCGGCCAAACTAAAAAATATACATATTAGTCTCGGAAATCTCTCAATCCCTTATTCTTTTACACATAAAACACATTGAATTCCAGCTCTGATTTAACATGAACGCAATATCTTATAAATAAAAATGAAATTCTGTTTATTTGTTTGTTTGTTTGTTTGTTTGTTTGTGGATTTGATTCGTATACAAATCCACAAAAATGGACCTATCGGCCTGAAATTTAGTACAGATATGTAAAATAATATAGAATAACTCATAGTCCACTTTAAAACTTTGAAAGTCCACCCGTTCCCGGAATTTAAGAGATTTTTTATGCTCTTCACGCAAAAATCTTTCCGTAATTGTAACCCCTGTAGTGAAAAAAGTGTGAAATAAGGATCGTGGTTGCCATGTGTGGCGATTTTGCGGAATAAAATGTCGTTCGTATACAAATCCACAAAAATGAACCTATCGGCCTGAAATTTAGCACAGATATGTAAAATAATATAGAATAAATCGTAATCCACTTTAAAACTTTGAAAGTCCACCCGTTCCCGGAATTTAAGAGATTTTTTATGCTATTCACGCAAAAAGCTTTCCGTAATTGTAACCCCTGTAGTGAAAAAAGTGTGAAATAAGGATCGTGGTTGCCATGTGTGGCGATTTTGCCGAATAAAATGTTTTAAATTCTCAAAGTAAAAATAAAAGAATAATAATGATTTTTTTTGTTAGTTTATATTCGTAAGGTTATTTTTTTTTAAATTATAATATCGTGTGCATGGGAAATCAGAGCAGGAATGTAATGCTTTACACGCAAAACAATAAGAATTGAAGATTTCCGAGGCTAATAGGTAAATTATTTTAGTTTGGCGAAAAAATAAAATGGCTCAAATGCCGATTTTGTGAAAGTGAGTTCTAGCGGTTTGCACAGATTTCGGCTTGGCGCAATTTATTGAGAGCTTAAGGAAATAGATTTTTGAAAACAAGTGCAAAGGTTTTATTAGAATACAGCGTTAAATTTTAATGATCCGTGAAGAAATAATGCAGTTATTAAGGGATTTCAATTGATCTATCTCCAGAATTCTCGCCAAATGAGTACATTGATTTAAGTTGGGGGAATTCCGCCAAATTTCAGAAAATTGAAATCTTCTCATTTAGTACATCGGAGTAATGATGAATAAAACACGTTATAGTTGATAATTTTAAAAAATTCGGCTGTATTAAGGGATTCAACTTTTCAAATAAAGGCTTGCTTTACTTTTTCGCGGTCGAACCATTTCCCATATATTATTGCTGCTAAGTCAATGCTTCGAATGATTTCCTGAAAAAATGCTTGCAAAATGGCGTATGTTGGCACTTTGGCGAGGCTTAGATTTGAAACTGGATTTTATTTGAGACTGGGATATATAATGACACTGGTTATAGATAAAAATGAATGTTGGTATGAGTGTATGAGGTTGAAAAACTCCAGCACCGTTGAGCACCATTGCACCATGAAATTTGGTTCACCTAAGTCTTTTATCATGGAGAAGCTTTTTATGCTATCCGTTTTCCTCTAACTTGCCACCAGGTGGCGCAGCAGAACGTCGAATTCTATTCCGTTTAGCCGTTTGCTATGCGAATATCGTCCAACCGATTTCGATGAAATTTGGTACACGCGAATATTAGAACACGGAGAATATTTTTCATTATCCATTTTGCTGTAACTTGCCGCTAAATGGCGCTGAAAAGCATCAACTTCTACACCGTTCGACCGATCGGCATAAAATTTTTTATACTTACACATTTGAGCACGAAGAATATATTCTAACTGCGTTCCTTTTGATGTTACTCACCACTAGATGACACTGTAATGCATTATTATTTTAACTCGCCACTAGATGACGCTGCAGCAGGCCAAATTCTTGACAATTCAAACGGTCGCTATGAAAATCAGTATGCATAGCTATTTGAACAATGAGAATATTTTGGCGTTATCCATTTTGCTATAACTCGCCACTTCACGGCGCTGTAGCAAATCATTACTTTATTGAACCACTGGATGGCCCTGCAGTGTATCACTTCTTGACTGTGCAAATGTCGCTATGAAAATAGGTATACATAGATATTTGAACACGGGGAAGAGTTTGGCGCTATCCATTTTCCTATAACTTGCCACTAGATGTCGCGTCAACACATGAACTTCAGGACTGTCCAGCCGATAGTCATGAAAATTCGTATACATCGATATCTGAATGCGAAAAATATTTTCGCCGTCCGTTTTGCTAAAACTCGCCACTAGATTGCGCTACGCCGCATGGCCTTCTGCACCGTACAAACGATTGCCTTGCAATTCGGTATGCATGATTATTGGACACAATATAACGGGATATCCACTTTGCTATATCTGTTTATTACAATGAATAGTAATCACCACAAATCGTAATATCAGAAAGTCCATTCATTCCCGTGCGAAGAACGGGTACTTCAGCTAGTTTTAATTAAAAAATAACTTTGTAAATAATCTAAACAGAAAAAAAAATCATTATTCTTTTATTTTTACTGCAGGAGTCTAAATAATTTAATAAAATAGCCAAACATGGCAACCTCGATGCTTATTTCTCACTTTTTTGACTACAGGGGTTACAATCACGGAATTGCGGAGAGCAAAAATTAGCGTTTTTGATGGGGTTTTCTATCAATATCTCCTAAACTAATTCAAATTTCGAAGTTTAAATTAGCGGAGGTTCTTTCTCGAAATTTTCCGAATTCGTGGATACCTCATTCGAAACTCAACTCCCAGTCGTTTAGGAGGAGATGATGCTACACACGCACACACACACACAGACAGACGCGCACAGATTTTAATAGTATAGATAATGTGAATAATGTGAACACATGTGATAATTTCAAGAAATCATTTATTGGTTACAAAAAAAAAAGAAACAAGTTATTTCAGGATTACAAAATAATATTCTGCACCAAAAATCGTTATGTAGCATTCATAGTTCTTCTACAGGATTACTCAAAAGAATTCCAATACATTAATGTTTTGGCAGTTTAGAGACAATAATGCATTTCAAACACATTACAATATGTACAGTATACAAACTTTAATAATACCTTACTGTTCATTCAAAGGATGATATTCAAGGCATAGCATTTTAAAGTTCTTTTGCAGGGTCTCGCAAACTTGCATTAATAGTGATATATACAGCCTTTTTTGAGGTTATCCCTAAAATCTCACCAAATTTGGATTAAAAAGAACTATTGCGTTGGAAAGTGTTTTATAATCAATGCATTTGACGTGTTTAATTTCTCTTTTTTTTCTTGTTTAATTATTCTTTGTAATCAATAAACGATTTCTAGAAATTTTCACTTGTGTTCACAGCCTCACCATGGCACAGTGGTTATGCCACTGAAAATGGTAGATGGCCGAAGTGTGAAGGTCCCGGGTTCGGGTCCCATCGCGCGGCTGTCGATCTGGAGTTTTGGTAGGTTTTCTCCAGATGTAACGCGAATACGTGTTAGACCCCTCTTAGAAAGTCCCCTTACCAAGGTACCCATCCCCCCTCGGCAGATTGCCCTAGTGTAGCGTTGACATAATCACACACAGCCACAACAATCACTTGTGTTCACACTAATTCGCACTGTTCTGTACTTATTAATATGGGAGGGAGCATAAAGAACATAACAGCAAAAAAAAAAAAAAATGTGAATTATTAGTTAAGATACATATTATATCATAAATGATTTAATCAAGATGTTATAAGGCTTGCATAATTGTACAATATAGCCACACATTATATTAAGCGGACATTCTCGAGAGATATATAAAATCATTGCTATATTGTTGCATACTTTTCCCCATAATAATATTTTTGTGCTTCGAATTTTGTCACAAAGTATTTCTTGAGTTATTATAGATTTTGTGTGTAATTTTTATTTTGAACATAAGTGTATAAATAAATGCATATTTACGACAGTTTACCTCAGATGGACAAACCACGCTCTCCGTAAAAGTCCGCTACCGTTGCTTTCTGCTGAGAAAAAGAAAGGAAATCCTCAGTGGATTTTTTTCTTTTTTTTCGGAACGCGCATCAAGAAACGTGTATGAAAAAGGTCTCTCTTTTCCTTCCCATCTCTTTACAAGCAGTAACCAATTAGATGGAAAAAGTTTTTTGTTTTGTTATCGAGGTCAGAGTTTAGCGACCTGTGAGGAAAAAAAAAAAGATCCTACAGAAATTTCCAAGACCAAATGGAAAATATAGGCGTTGCCAAAACCTGAAAAGAAATCAGAAAGAAGCTAATATTAATATTTAAATCAAAGAAGTGTAATAAAGAAACGGCTAAAATAGCAGATATAATACTAAATTAATAATTCGCATTGGTAAATCACCATGTCAAAGCTTAACAGATATATTAAATAATATAGACAGAATTAACAATGAATAAACAAATTAAAAAGAAAGCATACGTTCTTATTAAACTACTTATTTATGTATGATCAAACTCAGTTTATGAATATTTTTTATTATAAAACGTACATGCTCTTGGATTGTGGCAAAATCGATCGAAATTCCTTAATTCAATGACATCTTCGTCAAAAACTAAATTACAAGTTTATTTTTAATTAACGGCTAAATTTGTCATGAGAACATCACTTGGAGATCATTTAAAAATCAATAAAACTCAAAAAAAAAAATTCTACTAATTTAGCTGTACCAGGAAATAAGTGGCGCATTTCTCTTTGGATCTTTTTATTTCAATATTTAAGTGCATTATTTTTCAAATGGATTTCGTAATGTAGTATACTGTGTAAGATATGCACTTTAATGGAGTTGGTCGATTGAAAGCACAATATTACTAATCAAACATTATTTAAAATTCTTGGTTGAAAAATACACTTTCAGCTTCTAAAATTGTAAACCGATTTTTTATTACTTTCCAACAAAGCTGAAAAATGGCGATGATTTTGGTTTGTCTGTTCGTTCGTGCTCTTATTACCGTAAATATGCATGGAAACACTCAAAATTTATGCATGTCATTGAAAATTACTATACAATGCATCCTACTGAAACTGCTACACGTGGCATTTATAATTCTTTTACTAGAGACATATGAGTTGGAAGCTGGGGATATTAACCAATTTTAAACATAATAGTGTAAATACGCAAACGGCTTATTACTTTCCGAACATGTACCATGTAAGGAAAGTATTGTAATCATGAAAAAATTCGAATTCGAGATTTTGGTGTATTTACACGTTTAGAGGGCTTCTGAATTCATTTATGTTATTTTTACGAGATGTATGTATGTATGTGTGTATGTGTGTGTGTGTGTGTGTATGTGTGTATGTGAGTGAACACGATAGCTCCTGAACGGGGCATGCGATTGAGCTCAAATTGGGTATATATGTTATAAACCACCGTCGCAAGACCGGTATTGATTTTGGTGTGTATAGGACTTATAGTTTTTCTACAGGGCTACGACAAAGATTTCTTTTACATTATGGCCTATGGGGGAAAATTCTTGAAATTGCGCTAGCGTTTAAATGGTACATTAGATTGAGCTCAAATTAGGTATATATGTTATAAACCACCGTCGCAAGACCTGTATTGATTTCGGTGTGTATAAGACTTATAGTTTTTCTACAGGGCTACGACAAAGATTTCTTTTCCATTATGGCCTATGGGGGAAAATTCTGGAAAGTGCGCTAGCGTTTAAACGGTACATTCGATTGAGCTCAAATTGGGTGTACATGTTATAAACAACCATCGTAAGACCTGTATCGATTTTGATGTGTATAGGACTTATAGTTTTTCTACAGGGCTACGCCAAAAATTCCTTTTACATTATAGCCTATGGGGAGAAATTCTTGAAAGTGCGCCAGCGTTTAAACGATACATTCGATTGAGCTTCATTTTGGTATATATATTTGAATTATTCATCGATTAAAATTTATTTAAATGCTTGGTAATGATCTTAATCGTAAGTGTTTGGAAAGTCGAGTGGAGTCACTCCAGATTTTTTTTTATTTAAAGTATGAAAATAGTATCCAATTTTTTTTTTCAGGTTCTCGAACAATTCCATTAAGAGGGATGAAGTGTTTTTGAGATTACGTCTAGAATATTGCCTAGTTCGGCAGCGATACATCCCCAAATTTGGGGGAAAAATGTTCTGTTATAGTTCTGCTGTATAGTATTCTATAATCGATACGATACCCTTAGCATAATTTTACTGTTGAAATTTATCTGAACAAAAAAATACGTACTAGATAGAAATGTATAATACTCGATAAAAAGTAAATGAAAATATTTTATAAAAAGTCTTCACTATACCAAGATTAAAAAAAGAGTTTATTGAGAAAAATCAAACTCATAATTTATTTAAAATAGTTAAAATGAGAGAAAGTACATCTATTTTTCTTTTTATACTAAACTTTATGGAGAAGCAATGCTGTTTGAAAAATTACAATAGCAAGCAGAAAACAAGTCCATCGGCACTTTTAACCATGGATCAAAAATGAAGATAGGCATAATAATACAGTGCGATCAATTTAAAAAAGTACCAGCTGGTTTTTCTTATTAACTTTTAATCTGATGGATGTGGCAACTATTCTAACTCTGAAATATAAATGTTTAAACCTTGTTTGAATGTGGGAGACAACTTTCAATACTGTTGGATTGTTACATTTTTATTTGTGAGGTTAAACAGAATTGCCGAATAAAATTTTTTGACACGGCAGCATTGTTGGTGTTCCGAAGAGAATTTTTTCAGTTATGATTTGTTTTTTAATTTATCGATATTTGCAGGACTTCTCTGAAAAACCCTATCTTTGAGATAATTCCACACAAAAAAATCTAACTGTGTGAGGAATAATTAGTAATGGAATGATAATGTAAAAAAATTGTGTTAAATTACGTTTTTTAAAAATAAATTTGTACGTCTTAATTTCTGTTTTATCTCACAAATAAAGCCGCAAGTGTCCAACAGTGTTTGAAATTGTTTTCCACGTTTGAACAAGGTTCAAGCAATTTTACTTTGTTAGAATAGTTGCCACATCCGTCAGATTAAAGGGTAATAAGAAAAACCATCGTACTCTTTTAAATTGATCACCCTGTAGTAAAATGTGGTTTCAAGTAATCCGACATCAGAGGGCACTCTCTCTTCTAGGAGAGCAACGCATATGCGCATGTGCAGCTGTATTTTACGATATGAGAATGTGAAGGGAAGTATTCTGTCAGTAAAATAACTCTTAGTTGTTTAAATGAAAATTTTACTCGATACATTTCTTTTTTTGTCCGTTTAAAATAAGTAATCAATTTCATTTCATTTTATTTTTAAGAAAACAGTTTAAGTAGTAACAGAATCTATCCCAAGTGGAAATTCATCCACATTTATTCACTTAAGTTGATCAATTCTACAGTCCAATGAAACAGAAGTCATTTCTAGAGTTTTTAAACTCGGAAAATGAATATATGTAACCGCGAAACAAATGAAATAATAACTTTCTGTCTAGTCGAAATTTTGAGCTATTCTAGATAGTTTTCATTTTATTTTCATCGCATGTGTGACGAAATTTCCACATAGCCCATCACTTGCCCAGTAGATCATCTGGTGTGCACATGCGCATATGCGTTGGGCCCTTTAACAGAGAAAGTATCTTCTGCTATCGGAAAAATCGGAACAGTTTTCAGGGATTTTCAGTCCGACAGAAACCTGTCCTAAATATTAATCCATGATATTAACTAATATCAAAAAGCTGCGACTTGCAATTGCAAATTTTATTTGCCAAATACCATTGAAATACAGAGTGTTGGCCAAGTTTTTGTATAAATATCAACTAAAATAGTGTTTCTTTATTTTAACAGTACTTTAATAAAATTTAATTGGGTTATTGTTACTGTGGATTTCTTATCGAATGAAACTCAATGACTTCTTCAAATGTGGCCATACCAAGTTACTGACATTTTACAAAAGGCACGAGGGCCAACGCATATGCGCATGTGCACATCAGATGATCTGCCGGGCAAGTAATGGGCTATGTGGAAATTTCGTCACACATGCGAAGGAAATAAAATGAAAACTATCTAGAATAGCTTAAAATTTCGACTAGACAGAAAGTTATTATTTCATTTGTTTCGCGGTTACATATATTCATTTTCCGAGTTTAAGAACTCTAGAAATGACTTCTGCTTCATTGGACAGTAGACTTGATCAAATTAAGTTGATAAATGTGGATGAATTTCCACTTGGGATAGATTTTGTTACTACGGAAACTGTTTTGTCAAAAATAAAATAAAATGAAATTGATTACTTATTTTAAACGGACAAAAATAAATGTGTCTTTTCTATTCAGAAAATCAGTTTATTGCAGAAATAATTTTTGCATTTCATTTATTGCATAACAAGTCCAGAGATTTGGCCGTAATGTACTGTTGCTATTCTTTAATATGAGAATTCCAACAAAGAGTTTGCATAGAAAAATTTTCATGCTTACCTTGTCCGGGAGCAGATGAATACTGAACAAGATTTAAAGACAGAAGACGAGACTTCCATGCACTGTGGCCCTCACTAAGTTTGTCATCGCTTGTTAAAGGATTGTTGCAAGTAGTGTATTACAATCCTTCATATTATAAATTTCTTGCAATTTATTTTAATCAAGTTTGATATAAACCAAACTATGTTAAACCTGGTAGATTCGGTACTTTAAGATATTTTTTATTTCGTATTAGTAATGGATACGTACATTTTCAACGTACACGTTGATCGCACTTTCTTTCTGCAGCCGTTAGTCTTATATGCGTATTTCGAATTACAAAAAATGATCAAAATTAGATGCAGAGTGCAGCTATTAAAAGTTTGAAGAGAAAAATAAGTGAAAAATTACCCAATCTAAATTTCTATACAGCCTCCTGGTCCTTACATTCATACTTAGGGAAAACTCCCCCGTACAAAATCACTGCTAACACAAAAAGTTCGACATTGATATGGCCAATATTCACCGAGATAACAAAGCATGCCATTTAATGATTTAAACCAATTCTCACAAGTGGTCATTTACATATTTTCAGGGGCCGCATACAAAATGAAGTACAGAAAAATGCAATTTCGTCTCGAAAATTGCTCGTAAATGAAATTCTCATGCAAAAACCCTTAACCGATTAAGAATTTGTGACGCAGCATTTTACTTTATAGCTCTATGAATTTTAAATATGGGTCTTAAAAATAATGATATCAAATTTTGAGTGACTCCCTGCTGGGATTTTTAAAGATTTTTTTTAAAATTCCATTACAGTTACTTTCGTTATATTTTCTAAAGAAGATTTACCCATTTATTTACCCATTTCTAAAGAAGATTTACCCATTTATCACGAAATTTTCATGCCATGCTTTTAATTATGAAATACACTGTCAAATATATCACACTTTCACTGAGTCTATATAATGTATTCAAATGAATTTATTTCAATAATTTAATTTATCTTTTGCGTCACGCTATCCAAAAGGGCAAGTACAATTTACGAAAATATTTAGTTAGTGTCATAGTAACCAAACTAAGTGAAATGTATATGAAAATTTTGCTTGCCCTTTTGGATAGCGTGACGCAAAAGATAAATTAAATTATTGAAATAAATTCATTTTAATACATTATATAGACTCAGTGAAAGTGTGATATAGTTGACAGTGTATTTCATAATTAAAAGCAATGCTTAAATGCGTAAATCTTCTTTAGAAAATATAACGAAAGTAACTGTAATGGAATTTAAAAACAAATCTTTAAAAATCCCAGCAGGGCGTCACTCAAAATTTATATCATTATTTTTAAGACCCATATTTAAAATTCATAGAGCTATAAAGTAAAATGCTGCGTCACAAATTTTTAACCAGTTAAGGGTTTTTGCATGGGGATATCATTACTTTTTAGGGGTATGGTCAGAAGATAATAAATTAGTTTCCCGGGCGAATTTCAGAAGTTTGCTTGACACTAAGTTATGTAAATAAATATGCAAACCTGTTTTCATGCAGTATCAGAGTATTTGATTAAAAAAGTCACAGCAAGTTCTTTAGCAACATGTAACAGAAAATTGACATGTTTTTGTTAGAATTTTATAATAAGAGGCATAATACTAATTATAATCAATAATTTTTTGAGTAATTTTCTATTTATAATTTGGGTCGAGTACAGATTAGTATCCCTGCCGCCATCTTTGATTTTATTTCATAAATTTGCATTCAGTTTAATGCTAAACGTAAGTTAACTTTTTTATTATAATTATATAACTATTGGGCCCCATCAGTGGCCGAGCGCATAGCGCTCCGAACAGGGAGACGGAAGGTGCCTGGTTCGAAACCAGGTTCCGTCCGTCGACCTAATCGTTCGGAGTTTTCCGTGGTTTCCTCCAAAACTTAGCGTAAATACGGGTTAGGACCAGTTAGAAAGACCCCCACGGAGGGCACCCCCAATATCTGTACTCGACCCAAATTATAAACCTCTCGGCTTAGGGCCTACGTGTAGCTAATCGGCCGTAATTCTAGAACAACAGCAAACAATATATAACTATTGGTTCTATTGCTTTAATGCATTGCGATTCATTAATTTGCATTCAGTTTAACGATAACCGTAAGTTAAGTTTCGTTAAAATTGTTAATTTAATAATCTCGTGCTTAATTAATGATAATCTAGTTACTCGTTCTATTATTTTAATGCAATGTAATCTATTAATGCAATGTTTGCTTTCAGTTTAAAGCTATCACTAAGTTAAATTTTTAACTGTATTATGATATTCGTGTATAACTTTCTTTTTCAAATTTACAGTCCGGCAAGTAGCAGGGATGCAGCTTTTACATTATGCAAACGTATTTTAATGCAGTTATTCAAATTTACTTAATTAGAGTCAGTACAACCTTTTCTGGGGAATGGCGGGGGCAGTCAAGATCCACTATTTAGTAAGTAGACAAATTAGAAAGACCTGCAATTGGTTTTTGTCCAGTGCCGCTAAAGCATGCTAGGCTTGCCAAATTTTATACTTGTAACAATTTGAGTTCCGATTTCGCTTTGAAATGCAAGTTTGTTTACGTCATAACACTATATACTAAATCTCCAGGGGAGGAGGGGGGCAAGGTAGTTTCGTCGCCCCCCCACTTTCTAAAACGTTCGCACGTCCTTGACCCTGGACATTTATACTTCAGTTATCTACCATCTTCAGTATCTTATCAACTCGGCTCGGGTGGTCACAACATCTTGTTTTAGATGCCATCTCCGGCCTTTAAATGTCTAATACAAACTACGAGAGTATGTCTAGTGCATGTATAAATTTAGATTAATTAATCAAATTTCTATCTGAAAAGTATTGAACAAAATTTTAAATCTGGTATTTAAAGGAATACAAAATAAAAGTGATAAAACCTAAGATTTGGAAAAAATATTGGTCTTAAAATTATAATTCAATAATTTCAATAAATTTTATTTATACACGAAGAGTAAAAGAATTATTATTAAAACTAGTTAGTATGTAAAACTACTATTTATTTTCCTTTGAATACTAAATAATTATTATTAATTAATTATGTGAGCTTTCTGAAGAGAAAAAAAAATTCATTGAAATATTAATTACATATTGAATTTTCCAAATAGAGTTAATAATATTAGAAAAATGAAGACTTAATTTAATTAGAAATAGCTATCAAAACACTAGAGAAAAGAAATACTTAAAGAAAAAGTTATGAAGGAGTTTTACCAAAAAATACTTAAATAAATGATTTTTTAATTCAAAGTCTTAACTATTTTTAATTATTAATTATAGCAAAATACATTACAGAAAAAATAAGTAAACTATATAATAATCTGTTATTTTTTAAAATGAAATAAAACAAAAACGGCAGTAGCACAAAGCTCATCTCGCAAAAGTGCGACGTCGGGGATAGAGCCTAAGGGCCCGATTCAAACGAAACGCGATCGGTCGTCTCCAAAACGATCGTTTTCTCTCTGGAAGTTCGATCGCTTTTACAAGCGATCGCAAAAGTGTATTCAAAGTGAAACAAAATAGGCGATCGAACTTAAAGGTTTGCTAGATCGAAACTTTATCGCCACAGAGTGAAAACGCAACTTCCGGTGACGTAGAAAGTCGCTGTTAACCAATAAAAAAATCGCATCTTTCTCTGGAAAAATTTTTTAACTTAATGGCGACGACTAACTGTTTATTTATTTATGTTTGAGCTTTTTCCCCAACAGTATTGTAGGTTAATGTTTTAAAATTTTAACTGGTTTAGGTTAATATTTTTTGTATGTTTATAATCATGGAAACGCATTTTTAATTTATGAAGATTTTTTTTTTGAAAATTATTGATAATAGTATTGTTCGTCATAATTATCATGTTGAATTGTTCGAATTATCGAATAATAATTGTTCTCTAGTTTGCCTACTACATTTTATTTTTCTGTAGCAGAGAAGCTGTTTATAATTATAATGGAGGGGTAGAATTACTATATATTTCATGTTCTGATATATAATTAACAATCAAAGACATCCTTAATATAATGATATGAATATTTGTATTTGTTTAGGAGGGTTGCTAGGATGCTTATTTTAGCGAGAAATTATTCGTTAATGTATTTTTTCGCGCTGTTTCAAATATCAAACATTTATCGAGCAATAAACGATTTAAAAAAAGGACTACAGATGGCGCCTGCATCGTAGTGTCTGCTAGAGTAGAACTCAAAGGCCGACAGAAAATAAACCCTACAGATATTCTGTTCTGCGAGAAAATTCAGCTTTCCGCAGGCCTAAATCTTTTGCAGAATTCCCTGTCTGATAATTCCAACGGATTGCTTCGTAATTTTAAATAAAGAGTCTTCATTGTTGTTGTAATCTTCTCATCAACCATCCGCCGATCGATCCGCCATGTTCGAGAAAACGATCGCTTTTGGAAAAACGATAGCAAAACACCAATCGCAGTGTCACGTGATCCAAAAGCGATAGACAGGTTTCACTTGAATAGGAAACATAGGAATCAGTCGAAAATTTCCGCGATCGCAACGGAAAACGATAGAACTCTGTTTCGTTTGAATCCGGCCCTAAGTCACCTGGTCAAAACGCGGAAGCGAATCGTACTAGCTGTCTACGACCAAACTGGTTTACGATATAAGGTAACTTCTACAAATCTTGTCACGGATCAACAGGACTGTATTCCTACTCCCAGCCTTATTTACCCTCTTTGAAACAAGATCATTTTCCGTATTTCCTTACGCGGGTTAAATAGTTCCCTCTTTGAGCTGGATTAAATTTAAAAAAACGAGTTTTCCTAGCTTAACCAGCGACGTCACTCATCGAATTTGGCACCGATTAAAACCATATATTAATTGTAAAATATTCGTTAGAGCGGATTCCGAGATCCAGAAGAGACACTTTTAAAAATTGAAAAGCTACCTGTAAATATAAGTGCCGCGAAGTTTTACGGTTGGTTGGTTGGGGCTGGCTGCGTCACTCGTAGAACTGTCGTTCTACATGATCAGCGAGCTGAATGCATTTTCAGAATTGCATTTTATATGCAGTGAGATGCGTCACACTTGTGATGATGCGAAAAGTTAAAATGGAATTTCAGTCACGGGCCCGTCTATGAATTGCAGTCCGTGGAAGACACTTGGGGCATTTGAGAATAAATACCTCTTACAATTTGTTTATTTTTATTAGGTTTTTTTTGTTGAATTTACTTGCAAGAAAGCACTACTTGATGTATTATTTCAGATTATTAAAATGGTATCAACTTGTGCACTGCATTTTTACGTATTAAACGTATTTTTTATTCCTGCTTCAAACTTTTGATATCTTCACTGCAACCAATTTGACCATTTTTGCTGTTGAGACGTAAATTATACATTTTTTTTTTCAATAGAAGCGATTAGACAAATATACAATATATATATGAATGTATTAAATTGGAATAACAAAACTTTAGTCATGCTCGTGCATGCTCTAAGTGCTCGTTCTTGTGATAGGGCGGTTTGTTCCATCTCTATTTGTATATGGATGGTCCCTACACTAACCGTTAAAACTTTGAACTCGAACCTCTTCATGAATATTGGTCATAAAACTATCGAACTTTCTCTGTTCGAAATTTTTTAGTAAGGGCAAGATTTCCCTAAATGTGGATGTAAGGACCATCGGGGCTGTATAAAAATTTAGATTGCCTTTTTTCCCACTATTTTTTCCTGCTTCAAACTTTCGATATCTTTACTGCAACTAAATTTGACCATTCTTGTTGTTGGAAATATTTAACTAGAACAATCGATTACGAAAATACAAGTCTGTCAACTTATACGTAAATAAGCTATACAACTAACTTTAGTGCTTCTTTCTGCCTATGCTTCATCTGTAACTTGGAGAGGTTTGACGATCCAACCGAAAGCCATCAAAAATGTCTAAATGCTGGTAGGAATGTAATAAATGCATACAAGTTCTCAAGTGGAATTAGTTGTCTTTCATGCGAAGACGATGTCTGTATGCGAAAGCCATTTGACTAATTTCGGTCCCATAACCTGATTAGTCGATGCAGTGGACAATATGGATGATAATTCTCTCATATCTGAAATGCCTGAGGTTTATGCTTGTGTTCGTTAAGAGGATTTTGATATATAGTGATTATTATGCCAGGAAACCTGGCTCCAGAGTGAAGCAAGGTTTAGAAATCTAACGTTAGTGCGAGAAACTCGAATTGGATTTGTTAAATTACGTTGTGACTTTTCATAATTTTATTGGTGCTATTAACACACTATCTATATATGCCAACTATATATTTAAATATGGCAATGAAACAGTTTTGTAGCTGTTAATGATAAACCATGCGATTACACTGAAATCTTAGCTATCATATTTTTCGTAAGCCCTTTGGAAATTGAGTTTACTAATATTTATCTGATACCAATAAAATAGGTAATAAAATGTAAACAGTAGCTTAAATTTATAGCGGTACTCAAAATAAAGATGCTTACAAAAAATGCATCAACTTTCAAGAGCTACAATTGCAAACCTAAAAAAGTTACAACGTTTTTGGACATATTAAATAAAAAATATCATTTTAAAGTCTATAAAATTATAAATGTTCATAATGACTACTCAGAAGAAACGAATGCCCAAATGAAGAGGGAGTTTAACCATACTATATCCAATTTCAACTGAATATCCGAAAATAATGCCCTCTTGTTTATTAGCGGAGATATACCCTTAAAAATGAGATTACTCGTTTTTAAGAATATCTTATTATATCTATTTCAAAACTTCGGGAAGTACAAGAATGAACTCTCCAACTCCCTCTTCTTGGCTACTGCCTTTGTGTAGAGTTTGGACCTTTTTATATTTAGAAACTTTTAAAAATATTACTTTTGATTTAATTTGCGTAATAACTTGCATTTTTAACACTTTAAAGCAAAGTTGAAAAGTAACAAGAACACACAATAGCAGCAATAACAGTAAAAATATATTTAGCAGTGCACGTATGTTATATGTGTTACTTTAAAAAGTTTTAAATTAATTTTCAAGTTGAAAAGCGTTTATGATCTCGGTTCGTTAATCTATCTGTCCGTGCTCTAATTGCCTCAGATATTACAATTTAAATACTTCGGCATATTTTCTATAGAATTTATGTATGTTTTTGCTATGGACCCTGTTCAAGAAGGTGCATCTATAGTTCAGCATTTATAGTTCTTTTACAGGAGCACCCAAAAGCATTTCAATACATTTCATTCAATGGGCATTTGTTTACAGCGTATGTTTGAAGCATTCATCCATTTAAAAAAAAACAAAATTAATATACTTGGTAAGGATTACAAACTAAACTAATGATCTCGATCCAAAAAAGTCATTTTAATAGTTATAGTTTTTTTACAGAAGCACTAAAAAATTGTAATAAATTATTGTCGATGGCAGGTTAGAGACATTAATATAGTCCGAGTATAATCCAATTAAGTATACAGAGGTTTATAGCAACTTATTCTTCTATAAAAGGATAAAAATGATATTTACATTTCTTTCAGTGGTTCTTGTAAAATTACATTAACTGTGATCCAGCTTTTTGGAGAATATACTCAAAATGTCGCCGTTTGGTAACGATACATTGCCATCTGTCGAGAAGTCACCAAATTCGTCGAAAAGAGGCAGTTGTGTTGCAAAATTCCTTATAACTGTTACGTTTGGCGTGCTTTTTCGTTCTTGTTTAGTTTTATGATTTTAACCTATCAAAGTAGCGGTACTGGTTTGTGAGCACCCTGTACCTGTATTTAAACTTTAATATTACCGTAAGCCCTAGTTTTCATTTAAAACGGAAGTGATTGGTATAACTACTTTTTCCTTATTAAGTAATATAAATTAAAAGAGTCTGTATTGCTCATTACACGAAATTTACTGCTGTAAAATATGTGAAAAATTAGACCTAAAAATGCTGCTAATAAACTTCATGGGAGGAAAATGTAAGAGCATTTGGTGATTTTCAACACAGAAATTGAGAAAAGTTCCTAAGTGGAGAAAAGAAAACACCATAAAAAAGGCTAAATTGCTAGGTCTGACGTGTAATCTAAAAAGAGTACTTGTTCTTCTGAGGTTTTAAAAGCTGACTTTTTTCTTTATGCAGTTCTTTTAGCAGTTAAGCGTGCTTGTTTTCTAAATTAAACAACAAGGGACCCATTTCAAATAATATTTGTAGGTTTTGTATTTGAACATACTTTGAAATTTTATGAAGCGTAACTCGGAGTTTTGAAAAATAAAACAAAAATTTAATTGCCTTTTTATGTGTATGTGAGAGAGAATGCATTTTCAGTGTGCTTAGTATAGATATATATGTATATATATTATGAAAAAATGTGTTTTGATTTGAGAATTTTCCAGATTATTAGTAAGTTTCCGGAGTAAACTTTTTTCCACTATGAATAAGATGCAATTGCCTATCTATAACCCTACTTATTTTTTAAATGTACAATTTAAGATTCTGAACTTTATGGGGGCAAAACAAATATAATTACATCATGTTAAATTTATCGATTTTAAGCAATTTTCATTACAAAAATTTCAGTTTGTAGATGCACAGAGAACAGGGGCGTAGCCACGGGGGGTGTTAGGGGGGTCAACCCCCTCCCCATGAGAAATTTTTTGTCATACAAAATGTATAGTCTTCACTACATTATCACACATATGTATACATATATATGAGTTGCACTAGTCGTAACCCCCCCCCCCCCATGAAAAATTTCTGGCTACGCCCCTGACAGAGAACAATTAAACCAAATGTCAGAACTTCACTGGACTATATTGTCATCCATCGAGTGTAAGATAAAAGAATTATTTTATACGTCTCTATAAAAGATCTGCAAATGCTAGACACACTATTTTTTTTATGGAGCATGCTTTTAATTTTCACCCCAAAGGTTTTACTAGAACATAGTATAATATTTTTCTTTAAAATGAATTTGTCTAGACGCATGGATAGGGGGATGAAATCTATACACTAAATTTTAATGCGTATAGATTGTAATTTCATTACAATCTATACGCATTAACAGAAATTGGTATGCGTAAAATCTGATGCCAACTCCAAAAGATAGAAAAACAGAAGCTCCTAACTGTTAGCTACTTTGGAAAACGTTAACGAACTAAATAAATATAGTTTCATTTGAAACAGTGAAGAGTCATGGAAACTTACTTTTAAGAGTTACATCGCAGAAAGTGTATTGTAATGGAATTCATTAGTGTATTTCTGTAACAAAGTGGGGAGGGGGGGGGAGAGGAAGCATGGAAATTCTATGGGAAGCATGTTCTATTATGAGCTGCAGAAAATATACGAGCTTGCTAATTTTGCTTCTTGTTTGAACTATACTAGTGTCACTAAAACCCAATTCAAATAGTTACTGACATAGAGAGTAATATACAAGAATTATTCTTTGCGCACTTATAAAGACGTTATTCTCAGAATTGCAGCTGATAAAAGATACCTATAGAGAAAATGATTATGATGATCAAGAGAAAATATATCCAAATTGAATAATGAAAAGTGCATTATATTTCTTTTTTTTTAAATTACTATATATTTTGTGTATTGAAATTACCACATATGAGAATATTTAGATTATAATTGACTGTATTTAAATATTTTTTCAATATTAGTTTTGACAAAGTGTTTACAATTTTACATTCTAACCTTGAAACAATTTTTACTTTCCTTTAATGTTTCATATATTTGGAATTATTCATAGCTGTATTACACCAATTCAAAAAAATTTTAAAACTGTATGAAGTTTTTGCTTAGCTGCAAATAAGTAAATAATTGTTTTTATTATTTAAAAGAATTGGGAAAATTTTCTCACACTACAAAGCAGTCCTAGCTTTTTGTAAATAATTATTATATACTTACTTAATTAATTGAATAAACTCAGTAACATATCAGTTTTATGTTTATTTCTCAAAAAATATATTTTTGGTGAATGGGAAATTGCTTGATATCAAATTCCATCAAAAATAAATATTTAAAATTCAAATGGAACCTTTTTATTTTGAAACGGAAAAGAGTTATACTTCCCCTGAGATTTCAAAGGAATATTAGCTGTAAAACTTGGTTTACCACGCTTAAAGAAATTCTCGAAATGTCGAAAACATCTACAAAAAAAAAAAAGCTCTATTGAAATGAAAGTATGAATAATTCAACGTTTTGAATTGAATAAAACTATTTAAGCAAACTTTCCTAAAATAGATTAAATAAAAATATTCGTTAAGTTCAATGTATACCGTTAAGAAAGCCTTTTTAGTGTATAGATTCCATTCCCCTATGCATGCGTATAGACAAATTCCTTTTAAAGAAAAAATACTATGTTTGTAGTAAAACCTTTTGGGTTGAAAATTGTAGTTTTAGCAAATCAAATTACTATAGAAGTTTTGAAGTTTCTGAGGTGTTATTGTTCAAGAAGTGAAAGAGAAAAACAGTTTCAGTTTTGTAATGCATGTAACATGTGTTTTGTTTACATTTTAGTCAATTTGAACAGTGAAGTTTTACTTTATAAATCTCTGGTTTTTTAAAACATCACTCTTTTTGCTGGAAGTATATGGCGTTAGTTGTTCCGATTCATACTGTGAGCTCGTACTAATTATTCTGAGCAGACTTCTTGTCGAAAGTATGGATTATTATTTTTAATACCAGAGCACAGTTTGAATATTTGCCATCAATGGTGACTTTTCATTCTCTCTTTCAATTTTCTGACGATTAACGCTTGCGGATAATCTATAATCATTTCCCATTACGGTTTCCATTGAGACAATTCTCCATAGTTTCTTGAATATAATCCTTGGTAGATTGACGTATTTAGAACCGAGAAATATTTCACCTCGCCATGGTGGAAAATATCCAAACTGGAACTTAATATCTTTCACCAGGAGGAACGACATTAGCCTTTCGGCTCATACGAATGACGTTTTCTGACTTCCGTTCTCGTAAACGATTTTTGTCATTAATAATTGTCCAAGAATTTGAAAAGACTGTTATATTGTGTATCGTAATTACTACACCAACTCTTAGTTTTTTTTGGGGGGGGGAGATCAAAGTTAGTTACTAAGTTAGCTACTTGATTTTTTGGCTCTTTAAACATCTTAAGCAGCCATTTGAGGTAGTAAAAAATATTTTTGAATCGCTTTGTGTTTAAGACACACAAATATTTATAGAGAAAATGCAATGAATTAAATGCTTAGCAATTAACCTGGAACGTTGCACTTTAAAAATGAAAACAAATCAGTTTAGACTTTTAATGTAGTTTTTATTGAAACTTAATAAAGATTATTTTACTGTGACTGGTAGCATAGTGCAAACTCGGGTACTTCTTGGGCAGATGCAAAAGCGTGTAGTGGCAGTAAAAAAAATATAAGAGCTGATAAAGCCAACCTGGCGGTATAACTGAGCTCTAGAAAGAACGGTCGCCAAATAAATCGCCAGATTGAAAAAAAAAAATGAAAAGAATCGTTAGGCGTTAATGCCTGTTTACCAAAATTTAAATGTGATTCACCAAGAGGTGAAAGGTAAGGCGATCTTGTAACCAAAGCAATATTCTTGAAACCCCGTAGGAAGGGATAAAAAATAAATGAATTTTCAGAGAGACGACGCCTGTTAAATATATTGTACAAGTTAAAAGCAAAGTAATTTAAGAAACAGTTAAATAGCGTTACGGATGAAAATGGGACTTAAAAAGCGTATTAAATTAAAAGTTGCATTGGGGAAGCATTGTACAGAAATGAACATTTACGAACGAAGCATTCTGAACAGTACTATAAGTTATTGTTTTATCAATTATTTTAGATACGGCCGTTTTATTCTTCTCTTGCTAGTTTTCGTTCCTTATTGGCGTTTTCAAATTATACATATGGGAGCGATACCTTCTTTTTTAGCTCCTCCGTCTTGAACAGAGCTCTTTATCCTCAAAGGTAAAATAATAGAAAGGAATTTCCATTGTTCTAGTTCGCCTCATCATTTAATACGAATTTTTGTGAAAGAAACGTCATTCTACATCAATCATAATGAACTCAAACTAAACCTTTTGCTCGATTCAAACTTTGAAATAAATGAGGTATTTCGAATAAGAGTTGTTTGCTTTTTTTTCTTTGAAATTTTAAACAAAAATAAAGCTTCCTTATTGCAAATGCATGTTTGCTGAAACATGTTTTTTGGCAGTTTTCGGCAATGTTGAATAATGTTTTGATGTTAGTTTTGTTTGTTTTTTTGTTCCCTCATTCACGTAAATGTGTTAGTGTAAATAAGGTTCATCAATGTATATTCCAACTGAAAATAATGTATGCTGCGTTCTTAGCTATTTTGCAGGGAGATATGGAGTAACTTCTATGAATTCCTGATAGTGAAATTAATCTTGGTGACACTGGTAGAGAGAGTTCAGACAAAAAAATTAATAAATAAACAAATAATATAGTTTATCTATATTAGCTATTGTAAGCTTTCCAAGGAATATGTAACAGGCGAACACTATATCTCATTAAGAGGGGGACCTGAAAAATCCTTATCAAAATTTTGCCTAAGGACGCTAAAAGCTCAAAATACGTGAGTTGGATAACATGGCTGTCCGGAGCTTCCAGGGATGTAGGCAAGACAATACAAGGTATTTGCAGGTATTTTCTGAGATATGTAGACAACACCATTAATCAGCTTGTTTGATTCTCAGATTCTGATTTCATTTCTCCATAGCTTTTTTCAAAAGTATAGACAGTATAAAAATCTTTCAAACCTGAAGCTCTATCTTATATTTTTCTGTTCGCTGTTCTTGACAAAGAGTTCTTATTAAAACTGGATGTGGGGGACTCTTATGGAAAAACATTCTTTATTGAACATTTAAAATTTTACTAGAACTGCCTTCTATGCAAAATTAATAAAGTAAATATTTTTCAATATTGTGCTGGAATTATTTTCATACTAGGCGTACTTCTAAGTAAAATACTTCTCTGCAGTTCAGTTAAAACGCAAGCAAAATAAAGCAAAACACCATGCTCCCTTTTATTTTCTAAAAAAATCTAGTTCTCGGAAATGCATTTCGAATGGGATTTAAAATATTTGCTTGCTTCACATGCACGGGTTGAAATATTCAAAGAAAACATTCAGTGTTTATCTTTACTCAGATTTCACCTTTCTACCAACCGTCAACCTTATTATTTATCCCTCTCTGTATTATCTCTCATAACATCGATTTTCAAGATCAATCTCACACGAGTGCTATCTGTGGAGGATTACATGATGGATGTGATCTCATAATTTATGCCGTTGAGAATAATGCCTTGTTATATCGGGGCTGGCATTTATTTTACTAAGAAACTATGGGTTGTTTTGTAAATTATTCAGCTTATATGAATAAAATTCAAAGGAAACGAGAAACGATCCGTCGAAGGTTTCTTTACGCCTTTAATGAATAATTAAAAATAATTTTGTGTGGATTAGTGTATTGTAAGGAAAAATAAGAACTTCTAATTACACACTGAAAGAATGAATTAAAATACTTCTAAAATACGTAACAAAGCGGAAAATGCATCCAGAAATGGTTGTCGTGTGTGATTATTGCAACGCTACACTAAGGCGATCTGCCAAGGGGGGGGGGTGCTTTGGCAGGAGGACTTTCTAAGGGGTTCTAACGCGTATTCACGTTACATCCGGAGAAAACCTACCAAAACTCCAGATTGTTAGATCGAAAGCCGCGCGATGGGACCGGAACCCGGGACCTTCACACTTCGGCCATCTACCATTTTTAGTGGAATAACCACTGTGCCATGGTGAGGCGCCATTTAGAAATAATAGAGAAATTATAAATTTTTTTATATACAAATGTATTATACAATAGTAATTTCCTATTGTCGTAGGAATTACAAACCTAAAATATTTCAGTGTGATTTGATAAAGTGGTCAATACTCAATCTATAAATTGGCAGAAACTTGTTTAAAGGTAAAATGATAAATTTTAGTTACTTAAAAACCCTAGGATTTCGCTTTGTAATACGAGGTGACCCAAAAGTCTGTAAAAACTTTAAAAATTCATTAAAAACGAACAAATAATGATAGAAAATTGCGGTTTGAACAGATAGGTTTAGAGTGTGATCGGATTTTTTTTAATGGCAAGAAAGGTTGTAGTTCCAAATGTTATCGATAGGTGGCGCTGGTGGGAGTCATGTTTCCAGTAAAAAAAATTCGAAATTTCTCTTATGATTTCCATGCAAACTACAATTTTGTATCATGATTTGTTTTTGTTTAATGAATTTTTGACACATTCTGGGTGCACTAAAGTTAAAAAATTCATTAAAGAAGAACAAATAACGATACGAAATTGTGGTTTTCAAGGATAATATTGGACAGATTTCGGATTAATTAAAATTGTATTGAATTTTTAAAGTTTTTACGGACTTTTTGGTCACCCCGTATGTATTCGAAAGTAAATACTTCAAGTTTGTAATATTTGTGTGTTCCAGTACTCGAAATAAGTCGCGGGAACCACGGCAAATTCGGTGAGATAAGCCGAAAAAGCCGCTTGGATAAAGAGTTCTCTCGTTAAGCTTAGCTGCAAGTATTTAAAATTTTATTAGAGTGTTTCTTTCTATCTCAGATGTAGGGGAGAGAGGAGTACAGGAAGTACAGTTTGTCATTGAAGATATTTTTGGTTCAGAGAAGAGTTTTCAAATGAGAAAATTATTTAAAGTAGATACCAAACAACTTAACTCTGAGGGAAAAGTTAAACATCTCACTTTGATTTTGGTGGGAAGAAAAAGTCATTTCGTTTTCTGATCATCTACACGATTTTTGAAGAAAGTAAGACCTTATGTTATTTCACTTGAAATTTGTCAATTAAATATAACTTACATGGTATGTTTATACGGTTTAAATTACCTTCGTTTTTATTATGTTGTGTTTAAATCAGAATTTTAACGATTTATAACTTTGAGGTGAAAAATAAAACGTTGCTTCATATGGGACATACTGGACCACCTGATATTGGGTACAGTGGGTCAGCGACTCATTGTCTACACATTTATGTACACTGCCCTCCAAAAGTTAAGATACAACCTGTTTTTTGTGAATAATACGGAAATGAATACATATAGAAGCAAAAACTTCGGACTAACGGAGCACTTAATAGTTCTTTATTGAGTACGACATACAAATTAACATAAATTCAACACAAACATGGTGTAAAAGCAAAATAACACTTTTCGTAGAAAAGTCCATTTTGGAGAAAACAGTTTATCAAAGCTTTTTGTGGAAACATGTTGTGCAAACATTACAAAAATGAGTTCTAATAAGGAATGTGTCTACCCCTAACTGCAACGCACTGGCGACATCGATTCTCCATGCTGCTAATTAACTTGTCGGACAACTCAATAGGGAGCGAAGACCACGCACGGATTACTCCTTGTTCCAGCTCATGCAAAGATCTTGGAGGAGGACTTGAAACAACCATTTTCCTGCCAAGGTAGTGCTAAACATGTTCTATCGGATTGAGGTCTGGAGATTGAGCTGGCCATTCCATTCGCTCCAAACCTTGGCTCTCAAGATAATCCTCAACAACCACAGCTCGGTGAGGTCAGGCATTATCATCCATCAGAATGAAATCATTGACAATTGCACCGGCATATGGGCGAGAACATGGATCTAGGATCTCATCCCGATATCTCACACCAGTCAGAGTTCTTCCCTGGAACACATGCAGGTCAGTGTGACCACCGAGTGAGAGCCCTGCCCAAACCAATATTCCGTCACCTCGGTAACGGAGGTGTCCTCGGTTGTGTCTTTACAGATTTGGATTCTTGGTATCTGGTGCTTTCTTCCCTCCAGATCAACAGACGCCCTGAATCGCTCTCCAGTGTGAATCTGGACTCGTATGTAAAGAGTACAGAAGCCCATCGCTGTCTGGTCCAGGAAACGTGCTCTCTTGATCAAGATAAGTTGACCCCTCTCTGTCGTCCGTTGAGGGGGACAAACAACTTTTCACCTTGCACAGAGACCTGCATTGTGAAGACGCATTCGCACCGTACCAGCGGATATTCTTCTCTCTGATGCTACAGAGTGGTCTGCAACAAGTTGCGGCGCAGAAATGCTTCTTCTTCTTCGGGCCGAAAGAGCTATAAAGCGGTCTTCTGTAGGTGTTGTAGCTCGTGGTCGTCCTGGAACATGTCTTCTGGACACAGAAGCTTATAGATGGTTTGATATTTATTCCAGAGACGGTGGATCACACTGCGAGACAGATTAAGACGCCTTGCAGCATCAGCCTGTGACAACCCCATTTCCATCCATCCGACCGCCCACCACCTTAACGAATGAGGCAAACGGCTTCTCTCATACATTGCGGACATCCCTACTGCCTATTGTCAACGAATATGCTAACAAAAGTTGTAAATCAACAAAAGTACACGCGTAATTACGGAAGCCTGATATTTGCATATTTTTCTCTCACTCATATATGCCTGTTCTTTTCTATAAAAAAAAAAAGTGGTAGCTATCATTTTTGCATGAATTTGCATAAAGTTAATTTTTATCATTTATATAAACTATAAATTTGATTGTTAGTTGTTGTTCCTTAGTTGTTGTTCCTTAACTTTTCGAGGCCAGTGTATTTATCGTCTTTCTGAAATTTTCTTACTTTTTAATGTTTGAATGATCTAAATTCATCTAAGTCTTCCACATCAGTCACAGAATTTTCAGTTTCTCAAGAAAACAATGTGAAGCAAAAAGGGACACCAACGATGTAAAAACCCTTTCCCTAACTCTGATGCAAAAGAGAAAAAATTGAGAGGCAACCTAAAAAAAAATCTGAAATTCTTACAGATACATCTGTAAAAATCACAAATCAAAATGAGATGATTGGAAAAAAGAAGAGTAAAAGACCTAATGATATGAAGCAGGAGAGAGAAAAAAAAAATTGCAAGCAATTACAAGAATAGCTCAACAGAAGAGAAGAGGAAGAATGCATCATCGAGGTATAGAGTAAGAAATGAAGATCGGCCAATAGTTAGTTGTTTAAGGCCAACTGCCCCTGCTGCTCTCCTCCTAAAAAGAAGCAGCCGAATTCAGAGCTATCGTCTTCAGACACTGTCTATCGATGGACCCCAATCAACTCTTTTGAGTGTTAAAATTAATGGAATAAACGAAATTTCCTTCCTTTCATTCTAGTGAATCTGACTTTAAGGATTTGGAAAAAGAAGACGCAGAAGATTTTAATGTTGACGTTAGAGATTTCGTATTATTCATGGTCTACAGCAAGAAAAAAAAAGAATTTTAAAGGCTTAGTTACTGCAACAATATATTGCAATGTTATGCAATTCCCAAAGCAGTATTTCTACCAACAGCTCCAGTTTATCTCCTTGGGAGGCTTCATACTCAGCATCATAAATTACCTCAAGATAGTAGGCCTCAATTCTACTTTCCCAACAAAAGCTGCTGAGAGGTTTCACTGTCAGTGAGGGTGAGTGTCTCTTTATAATGCTCCAGCGGTATGTTGATGCTGAAAAGAAGTTACGCATTTCTTGAATGTTACTAAAAAAGTCTATTGCAAGGTTGCGGGACAGGACAGCATTTACAACAAGATTTAGGAAATGATTCCCACATAGTACAAAAATGTCCGAGAGATAACGTCTAGTATTCTCTTTGAACTCCAAGATGCTTTCATTTCATGTTAGTGCCATTGTCGTACTCTTGACCTTTCATGGCAAAGGGATGGGGGTGTTATGTGTTATATCGCAATTCCAACCACGCAATTTATTGATATATTGCATAGTAACATTTTGTATAATAAGCAGTGGCGTAGCGAGAATTGTTTCATGGGGGGAAGTTACGACTACTGCAACTCATATATATGTATACTTGTGTGTGATTAGAGAGTGAAGAAAATACATTTTGTACGACAAAAATTCTTCATTGGGGAGAGTGGGGTGGTGGTGACCCCCCACCCGTGGCTATGCCCCTGATAATAAATATTCGTCCTTAAAAATAAAAAAAAAATAAGAATTATTCCCGTTTTTCTCAAATGTGCCCCTTTTTGGCGCCACTGTATGTTGGAGCCTTCTGCGGCAGATTAGTTCACAGGATACAAGATCCGGCCCTGTACTCACCACGAAGGTGATTAAGTTATCTAGTAGAAGCAGAGTGTAGGAGGCCATTCAACCAACTGTGTGAAGGTCGCAGGCTCGGGTTCTCTCGCGTGGCTGTCGATCTAACGGTCTAGAATTTTGGTAGGTTTTCTCCGGATGTTACGTGAATACGCATTAGAACCCCTTAGCAATTTCTCCTACCAAGGCACCCTTACTTGGCAGATAGCCCTAGCGTAGAGTTGCCATAATCACACAAACACATTTATGAGGGATTTGCTGGTAAAAAAATGCTGCTATTTTATTTTATTTATTTTATTTGTGTTTAAATTTGCCTAAAAGGCAGATTTACTGAAATTATATTATTTCCTGAAGTTCTCTTTGCTTAAAAATAAAATAATTAAAGGAAAGCAGCATTCAAAATTGCTGAAAATATGACTTTTGCATTATCTTAACTTATAGCTGTAACTTTTTTGTGCATCAAATTTAAAGTTGCAACTTCAGTATTTTGGAAATTATTCAGATTTTCTAAAGGGCTTAAAACAGTTTTTCTCCACAAATGAAAAATGAAAACTCCTTTCATTAACAAAATTTCACTTTGAATTAAAAAAAATATTTTTTGAAAATATGTGATATAGCTTAATGGTTAGATAGAGAAACTTTTATATGTTTAATATTTATTATGTAAGCTATTAAATAAAAAAAAAAACTAAACATACTAGAAACTGTTATGTTTTAAATATACAAAAAGGATGACTATAATGATATGGATTTGTAAGTCTCGAACTATGTATAATAGAGAATAATTAAATCAAAATATTATATTAAAATTATAATATTAAACTGTGGGCAATGCTATAATTAGAAGCCTTAAAAATTCAAGATCCCACTGAAAATATTTTGTTTTAGCTAATTATTATCTAAGTTTGTTTTCTTTTTTTCTTTCTTTTTTGTGATATGGCAAGCCTATAGGAGAGGGATGTGCGTAGGAATAGAGGTGCCTTGTTAGGTGGAATTTTTAAGGCGTTCTAACGCGTATTGACAGTACATTTGGAGAAAAACGCCCTAAACGCCAGACCGTTAGCTTCACAGCCGTGCGGGACCAGAAACCTCACACTTTAGTCATTTACCATGTTAAGTGTCTTATCCAATCGGCCATGGTGGGGCGCAAGCTATTTAGTCTAAAATGAAACTTTCAAATATCTGCTTTGATTGAGTAATTAAAAGTTAAGGTGCTCAGAAAGAATAAAAAATCTGAAGAGTTTTACAAATTAAATTTATGCTCACTGATTATTAATTATTAATTCCTTATAACTGTTAAAATTTTCTTAATATGATTATAATACATTAATCGATATTTACAGAAATTTACAGATATTGTATAAAATATTTTAAGTTTTCACACCACCTCTCCCAAGAAAACATCCTAACGTTATTATCTAAGAAAAAAAGGTTAAAAAAATGTAGCTTTTTTCCATTAATAAATTTTATTTATATTTTTTTCATACAATTGAAAATTTGAAAAAAATTGCATGGTCAATTTTCTTTTTAATTTATAAAGGAAGGTCTTTAAAACTGTTATTCATAGCTTTTATTTAAAACTTAAACTTGTATTTCCCCCCAGAAGTATTGATTAATAAAGCTGTTTTAGAAGAGAATTTGAAATTGAACAAAAAGCTAATTATCGGGGCTAATTGAAAAGAAAAAAGAAATCAGAAAACTTCTAAAAAATGAATAGCGTAAAGATACAGAATCGGTTAATTAAATCTGTTTTTATGTCTATTAAAATTATTCTACTTAAATCATTTTGAAAAATATAAAAAAAGTTAATAAAGCACTTTAATTATTTTCAGATAAGATGTATTGATTATTTAAAATTATTATGAATTTTAAAGCTTCATAATTAGTACTCCTCATGCCTGAACATCCAATGAAGAAAAATACTTTTCGTCGTTCTTTTGTTTTCTTCATAGAACAAATTTCTGTTAGGGACTAAAAAAATTTAATGAAATTAAAAAAAATATGCTTAGATAGCTTTGAATTTAATACAATTAATAACTCCGTGACTAATGTTTCAGACGCGGAACGTAAAATCTGTTTTTTGGATGCCACCGGGAAATTTTTAACAAATGTTTGTAATACTAGTTGTTAACATACATTGAAAATATTTAGTTGTACTTTAAAAATGTAGAATTATTGAAAAGTAATACTTGGTAATTTTACCATTTATATTTACTTATAAATTAGTGTTAACGACTGTAAAAGTTATCAAGCCGATGAAATTTGTGTGGCACGGATTTTCCATCTGTTACTATTGCATATGCCACAGCTTACGAAGAATTGATATGGATTGCAGGTATATTTTGTTTGTACACCATGAAAGTGCTAGTTTTATTCAATATATGCATTCTTTTCACTCGTGTGATTGCTGAAGCATAAGTGGAATTATTTCAAAAGGAAAGAAAGATTCGGGCATTTATACTTCAGTTTTTTGCCTCATTGAGAAAAAGTGTTAAAATATTCCTTGAAACCTTGAAAAGTTGTTGAAAAAGCTCAGCCTACTTGCAGTCATTGTTGCATATCTTTGAAGCGCATTCAGAGGTTAATATGGGGTGTCAGTGTACTCCGACCAGAGAAAGCATAACGGAAAATTTCCCTAACTGCGTCTTTGCAATAATGAAGTTGACAAAAATTATTCCTAGACTCTCAAGAGGAAGGTTAAATAAACCCACATTGCTTACATGGTCTCAGCAAATGAACTTGTGATGAATCAAGTATCATGCTTTTTGAATTTCAGTCTGCAACTGAAGAAATAAGTTCTCACTGACTGTTGAGCAGAGAAAAAAAATGTACTTGGAAAAAAATGATGGCAAGATTATTTCAGCGTTTCTGTCTGAGTACTATAAATTTATATTTTAAACACTGTACTTCAAATATATACATTTTTGGGGATGACTAATTAATTTACTTATTTCACTCTTAAAATGGATTTGTATTTTCTGATGCAATGGATGCTGCTACTCAGCACTTCTCCTTAAACCTTATGAAGCGCAAAAATTTTCACATCAACGAAGAGGACCTTCTGGATAGACTGTGCAACGTTGAAAGAGTGCAGCCGTCGCCATTGATCCATTTAACTACCAACAACATGGCGATCGATCGAATCGCCCAGCTGGCACCATTTTCTCATACAGCCGGCGGCGCGGCAGCGCACGGGGTTGGGACCATATAACCCTATTTTTTTGTGACTAACAAAGAGCTGAAATAAGGTGGTTTTTCACGGCGCAATCACAGCGCGTCAAAGGGTTAATTATCGAAGTTACTTTTCAGATTAAAGATTATTTTAGGTACCACTTTAGTAGATTACAAATGAAATAAATAGCACTACCCCCATCATGCCCTCGCACAAAAACAAAGCCTCATTAAGCCAATATCTCAATCAGAGTACCCGAATCAGACGTGAAGCGAATTATGATGATTTCAGCTCATTTTACTTGTAATGTTATTTTAAACACGTCGCTTTATTCACTTATAATTATATATTGATTAAGTTTTATTTTCTTTAGAAATTTTTGAAAGAATATTAAATGTATATAAAAATTCATTATCGTACATTATTTATTTAGAAAAAAAATCTAGAAACTAAATAAATCTTTACAAAAAAACCAACAGAAAAATATATTTACTTGAAAATAAAAATAACTGATAAGCTTATAAACGTAAATAAATAAAACTATCGTTCTTTGTTTAAGCTAAGCTATAATCTGAAGTACTATTTTCATTTCCGTACATTTAACGGATATTGACGCTATTCTATCTAGATTCTAACTTGACAGGACCATTTGTTTCTTGACAGTAATGTTATTTGGTGCTTAGTAAAATTACGTTTCTTTTTCCTTTTATTACGCAAGGCGTTTTTGTATTGGCATGTAGTAAACATTAACTGCGTTTTTGTTAACAAATCATATATTTACGTCCATTGTCATTATACTGAGTTTACTTATTATTTACTAGAAAATACTTATAAATTAATTGAACTCCGTTAGCATAAAAACTGTTTTGAAATATGAATTATTACTTCAAAGAGAAAAATAATACTTCTCTATTAGTAATTATTCCCTTTTTTTAGAGTATAAATCTTGTGCAGAACGATAGTCATCCCTAATTAATTATTTTGGGAAACATTTTTATGTAAAATAATTTTTAAACGCGGTTTAAAAAACATTTTTTTACGTATAAAAATGTTTATATATAGTAAGAATTTTCTAATAGACTACAATACCATGTCTCACATAAAAATGCAAGGTCATGAAAGAGTGGACATAATATGATGAAATTGATACATATTTAATAAGTGATGTTATTCACAAGAAAATAATATAATGGAGTCATAAAATATTTTGGGTGATGAATATCAATTACGAATACCACTCGTAGTGATTCAAGCAATATTCCCCACAAAGTACATATTAAATTAATGTGGGAATAGGGTTATATAGTCATATGATCCCATTTTCCAAAGCTTGTCTTCCGATTGAGACAAGAGCAGTACAGATAGATGATGGCTAATCATGTCCTGCATACCCAGCAAACACACAGGTTCTCTGAACGTCTATTAAAGTTCATAAGACGTTTTCTGAACGTTAATAGACGTTTAGAGAACCTGTGTGTGTTTGCTGGATATGCTCGGTAGGTGGAATGATAGGACACATGTTAGGCCAGGCAAACAATCTTGCGTAGTCTCCGTGTTGTCTTTTTGGAAGACACCATTTTTCAGCCATTGAATGGCCTGAAATTTAATCATCTGCAGCAATTTTCCAATATGTCATGCCATGAAATCGTATCTGATAGCACCTCAAACCATAACACCACGTTGACGATCTACACGACGTCCGACAATAGTCAGATTGGTTCTATCTCTCTGATGAAACAGATACTTCACCGACGACTGTTATTTGGAAAAAAGACTCGAGAACCTCCCTTTAATGTTTACAGATGTTGAAAATAGAAACAGCGAGACTCACATAACTAAACCTTAATAATTACAATTGAAATTACCAAGATGAGTTGCACAGATCTTTAAACAAGAATTTGTGGTACTTTTTGCTTGATTGAGTGTCCTCAAAAGCAGCCTAATGCAACTCAAACTTCCTGTTTCAGTTTAGCGAATAAGGACTTAGTTTTTTCAAATTTGAAAAAATCCAATCGAAAAAAATAGAGGCAATTTATATTTTATACTAAGTTATTAGCTTTTATGAAGACAAATTGAACTAGGAAATTTAACTTAACACTCGAATACTTTTTGAGAGGATGAAATATTGATTTTGTCATAGAAAGAAATTCTGAATAACAGGACATAGTAATACATTTAAATTAAGGCTTAAGGCCAATCCATTGATAAAGAACCCTGATGTGTTCATGTTACTTTACTATGAAAAGGGGAAAAAATGTTAAACATGAAAGAGAAAAAAAAATCCCTATAATATTGAAATTTTTTTGTTTTAAAGACTGGTGTACACCCTCTCAAAAAATATTCAAGTGATAGCCAAATTTTCTATTTTAGTTTTGTCAATAACTAATTAGTTTTTGAAAAAACACGAAATTCGAAAGAAATATGAAAGATTAATATCATGCATGACATGATTCAGTTTTACGGAGAACAATATTTCGAGAATGAAACTAACTAGGAAATTTGACTTACGCTCGAATATTTTTGAAGAGGGTGTAGATGGCTGAAAATCTCAAAATATGTACCAATAAGTGAAGATTCCAAAGTAAAGAAGTAAAGAAGAAAGAAAATGTCATTAATATTAAAGATCATACTATCTCGAAGGAACGACGACCAAAAACATTTCTTAAGTCTGAGTCAGAACTACAACAACACCAAATACATCACTTCAATGGACTAGCACTTGACCATCAGTTATTCGCCGTTATGAAGGCCCGGAGTACTGGTCTCTTTATTATGGAGGCACCTAATAGGTGGACCAGCATTGCCTCCTTTAGAGCTGTTTCACCTACGTCATTATCACAACGTCACACCTTAGCAACCAACTTTTTTAGGTCAAACATTCGTTCATTTGAAAATGGTCATTGGCCGAAAACGTGGGTTTGTATCCCTAAATATCCGAGTTGACCGAAAAAAAATTTTTAGTGACGTCACGTGAAAATACTCTATAAAGGGACGGACGAAATGGCACCCAAGCCTATGCCGGGAATCAAACCCGGACCAGCGGTCTGATAGAAAGGTTTTCTAACAACTATACAACCTGGGCGGCACAACACCAAACATTGGTCCTGACAAATGAATATACGAGAATGTATGGCAGGTTTCAAACCAGTCCCTAATTTGCTGAAATTCCGAACTTTTGAAAAATTATTATTAAATGTTCTAACATTTGAGATACTCGAAGGAGCTTCTTAACGTATTTTATAAAAAAACAGTACAACTTTTAAAGTATCAGACCACTTTAAGACAATATTTCGAAAGTTCGGAATTTTAGAAAATGCCTGAATTCGTAGTAGTCTTTAGAAAAAGACTAGTACGAATTCAGGAACCGCACGTATCATCGCACAGGAATGCTTTCAGTACTATCACAAGATGTTTAATAAACTACTAACACGACATCATTAATGGAATAGAAACGAGCAAATTGCGTGTTTTGTAATAGCAATTTGAGTCTTAAATGCGAATGTTATTTTTCAAAAGTCCATTTGTGTCTTAAAAAGCTGTTCCGTAGATTCAAAGAGGTTTTAATACGTGATACTACGAATGTTATGGTCATAAAAGATCTAACTAAGAAGAAATAGCAAAATCCTGTTAATTTATAAATTGAACTCAATTTGCTTTACTTCCTTAAGCGAAAATGTATGCTACAACTTCTCGGTAATTTTGCTAGACCTAGGAAGTTGTACGGCATAATTTGCACCGTGATTAGCACATGTTTTTAACGCTTAATGAAGGAGTAGTTTATCATCATATCAACTTTCATACGTTTAAAGTTCAATCACCCGCCACTAAAATCATTGCTGTCATCAAATGAATGTATTGCCATTTTACTTTTTAACGCTTTGCATTGGAAATCACCTGTTTAGGGAAGAACTAAGACGCGTCAATAATCGTCTACTCCAGGGGGGGGGGGGTCAACTTCTTGCATATTATTCGCCAGTTTCTTTCACAGACGAGTTCAGATGCACCATACAATTTAAGTACCTTTTAAAATTCCTTACGTTCATGGTTAGAGTTGGAAAATGTGAATATGAGAAGGCTATAGTTCAAGAGATGAAAAGTAATAACCAGAGAGTAGCGATATACTAGAGAGCGCATCACCATTCAAAACCCGTTGGAAAAGTAAGGGATGGGTGAACCACGTGACTTTTGGCACGGAAATGGAGAAACAGGCTAGACTTGAGCTACATGCTATATTTGGTGAGTGGTAAGTGTAAATTACAAGAGAAATTAACTATCAACGTACGTATTACTAACCTCCTTCGTACAAAAAAATTATCGCTTAAGTAAAGTGGATGTAGACACATTGAGGAACTCTCCATTTAAAAAAAGTAAATTTACAAAACTTAAAAAAGGAAAATTACAGATCATGATTTGCATCCATATGCAGAGCAGTTGTGTATCATTTTTTCTTAATATAACGATGAAAACGGAAATTCTCCGCAAATGCTCCGTAGAAAACTAAGTCAAGTTGGATGCGCAAGAATTATGCACATGAGATCTAGCGACAAGTCAGCTGACAGAAGTGCCTCAAGTTTAGTTTGCCAAACTGCTCTCTATCCCTTATATGTTTTCTATGGTAACAACATGTCAACATGAGATTAAACCAGTTGTCCCAAGGAAGAGGATTCTAGAACTAATTTTTCGAATATTTGTTAGGAGATTAGAGATGGATCGATTTTTGATGACAAGGGATTTTAGAGACTACAAATCCCTCCTTTTGACGTAGCATGATAAATTATAACAAATAAAAGATTTCTGATTACGAAATTTTTTCGACAGTCTGTAATCTGCGTCAAAACAGTAAGTAGGTATAAGGATGCAACGTGCCACTTCAAATCATCCAACCTTAATACAAGTTTGGCGCATGCGATACGATTTGGCCACCTCTGGTCTGGCATGTGCACCCACTCAAAAGAATACTCTAGGTTCTGGCAAATTTCCCATTAATTTTTGTGAATAAGTAATTAGCTTTTGGAGAAACCCTAAACTCGCAAGAAATATAAGTGATTATTTATATTTACAACATGATACAATTTTTAAGAAGAACAATATTTTAAGAATAAAATCTGCGTAGAAAATGTAGCTTATACTTGAATAGGTTTCTGAGAGGGTGTAATTCTGCTTGTAGTACTTTTAGATACTATAAACTATATACTCAGAATAATTAATGATAATAATAATTTTTTGCTCAATCTGAACGAAAATAAACCCAACAAAATGTTTTGTTACTATTATTATTCTGTTGCGTAGTCTGGTGACTGAGATTATGCTATTCTCATGATTTTGATATTTACCAATTTGTATGTTTTCGTAATATTACATTTGTGCATAAAAAAAGATTTTAAAACATTTCAATTTAAAAGTCCATGTTTATCGAACTTTTAAATAAACTGGAGGCTACAAAAATAATGCTTGTCCAAGTAAAAATAAGCTAAATGATTGTGAATGTTATTCATTAAAAATCGATAACTTCAAATAAAATTCACTGTTAAACTACAGTACGAAATGTTACTCTCAAGAATATTTTTATTAATTTATTTACATGAAGTTTTAGATATTGAAAACTGTAAATATCAATCACAGCGAATGGTTTTAGAATATTAGAAAAAAAATCCAGAAAAGTAAAGTCTAAAAAAATAAATACGTATTATTAGTATAATATTATAAAGTCACAGAGTCTAAGAAAGAAAATTTTAAAAAAATGTAATGAATTTTAATCGCTTATTTCTCACAAAAGTATTCTGAATAATAAACTACAGAAAATAAATAGAACTTGTCACTATCAAAATATAAAATTCACTTATTAAATTTAGTATCCAACTTTAATTACGAATATTTAACAACCATCTAGAGTAAAAAGGTAACAAAACTCATTGAAATACATATTTCGTGTACACTTTTCAACTGTTAAAAAAGAAAAAAATAATAAAATGTGTACTTTTACTTATAAAGCATAGATTAATTTTCCATACAGTAATTGCAAAATACTGCCTTTTATTTCACTAGGTTGAGTCGAGTCTCGCTACGAACATAAATATTTGCTTTAATCGTAACTATCTTGCTATAAATTGTAGAAACCAATGTAATTAGGCCTAGTAAGGATAAAAATACCATCTTATAACGAATCAAAAACCAATATCACAAGAGATCTTACTGCTTGGTTAGATCTACGTTACTATCACACTGTAAAAACAGTACCAAAAAATGTAAAATTTTATTACAACAATTTCAAATTGGAATAAGAACATGCGGCATATATTGAAAGAGTTACTATTTTAAAATTATTCTTTATTATAGAAACTGTAAGAGTATGTAGTTTTGATTTACATTTTAACCTTTTTTTCGAATTTAGAAAATGTTTGAGAAAGCTGAAATGCATAAATGAATATTATAAATTAATTAAAATAAAAACTTCCACAATCAATACGTACTTCAAATTAATAATGGCTATTCTACTTATTATAGTTGTTAATGATCTTATTGTGAATTCACACAAAGAACTTAATCGGTAATCGAATATTTAATTAAAATTAAAATACACTCACTCGAGTTTCCTAATAATACCTTTGAATCGATATTTTAAAATTTAGTAAATGAAGATGAACATATCTTAATATTTTGCAATGAAGTTAAAATACTTCAATTTATAAAAGTTGTGCTGACAAAGAACTTCATATCGAGAGTTCGAATATAGCTAAATCTGCACTTTCACTAACAGCAAAATTGACTTTAATCATTCATCAATACAGGAAAACATGCTTCAGGACTCGTTTGGAAGTCTTAACTTCATTTTCCAAAGAGGAAATCAATCCAACGGGAGGAATGAACAGCAGTTCAGTTTATTTTCATGAAAGCAATTTTATTTATGTCTTGTAATTTAATGAGCGAAATTTACCATAATTATCAATAAGACCTTGGGGTTATTTTGCTGATGTGTATGAGTATAGTGGGACTTTCTATCTAGACACATATCAGAAAAACATCCCATAAAATGGAAATTCCTAGATAATGAAGAATAAAGTAATTGAATAAAACAATTTCTGAAACACCCAGGAAGTGAAAATTGAAAGAATGGACGAAGATGTAAAGAAAAGTTATTCTAATAGCCAAGCAATTTATTTTTTTAGAAATGTTCGTCAAATGCTAGTATTGCATACTGTTTCTCAATCAAAATAAATATTAAAAAAATAATAGAAATAAATAAGTTGGAAATATCTAGATTGTTAAATCACCAGTGAAGCAAGTATTTCTCAATATCGGAAGTCTTAACCAATATTGGTTGTAATATTGTAAATACTTCTGACCATCCTGCAAATCTCAGCAAATATTGGATTTTATTCAGAAAATATTGCTTTTGTTTTTCTTGTATTAAATCAATATTTTTAAAATGTCAGCAATTTTTACTTGATATTCCAAACTGATATTGAACAGAACTTGTAGTGCTGTTGAACTGAGATTGAGAGTAAAATGTATAACGTCCGAAGACCATGGGAATTAAAATAAGCATTTCAAAAACATTAAGAACGGTATGGCTTAACATTGTAAGATGACGACTTTTGACAAAGGCAGCCAGAGTTGAAGTTAAATAAAATTGTTTTCAGATAATTATATTTAGTGTATGAAAGGATTGTAGAAATTAATACTAATATTTTTTTGTGCGTCTATTGCAGAATGATTTTTCTTTCAGCAGCCTGGAAAATATATCAATGCAAAAAATACCGAAAGTAGATTAAAAATAAAATAACATGGAAGTACAAAAACTCTATAATAGACAATTGTTTTAGGTCAATGTTCTAAAGTTTCATTTTGTAGACATTATCTTGTAATCTGAAGTACAGTTTCTTTGAAATTGAAGAACAAAACCATATGGTAACTGAATAAACTTATATACCTGCATTATATTAATTTTATATTGCTATATAAACACATGTAAACCATTATCTACCCCCCCCCCAAAAAAAAAAAATTGTATTACGAATACATATATTTAAATGTCTAGTTTATACATGTTTTTATAATAGATTTAAAATTGCTGTTTAAAATATACATACATACATACATACACCAGAGTTGATATAATAGTATATATATATATATATATAATCTCAAATACTAAAGAACTTAGTTGTAAAGTTCTTTAGTATTGAGATTATATTAGTCTTGTGCCAAAATAGGGGAATGTGAATGCATTAATGGAGTTTTACTTATTTATTTACTCATTTTTTTATTTTTTATAAAACCCCCAGTCAAAACATGATGATATGAGATTTTAAAATTGTTTCGAATGCCCCCAAAATTACCCCCACCCCCAATTTTTTTATTTGGAAAAAAATAGTAAAATTCGCTATTCAATTCGTAATCTTTGGGTTAAAAAAAGATTGTTGGATGATGGCCTTTATCTACTATTACTTAGCGAAGTCACACATTATAATTTTCTAAAACTTAAAAAGTATGATTCAGGAATCTTTCATTCTCAACAAATATGACGAGGCCCTCCCATGGCTGAGTGGATACGGATAAGAAATTGGACATGGTAGACAGATGAAGTGTGAAGGTAAGCGGCTGTCGATGTAACGGTCTGGAGTTTTGCTCAGTTTTCTCTAGATCAGTGGCGGATTATTGAAAGTTTATCTGAGGGGGGGAGGCGGTTAATTTGTCGGTGGGGGCGGTTAGTCAGAAGATTGACATCCATTTTATGGAAGTAAAATAGGATCTTTTACATTAATTTCTTTTTTCTCGGGGGGGGGGGAGGGAACTAAATAACCGAATATTTAATTAAATATTCGGCAATATATGTCTGGCATTATTCGGAAAATATATGTTGGCAATATATGTCGGAATGCAATATATGTCTGACATTATGTTTGAGCAGTGTTCTTCAATGTACTGTAGATTAGTCTATTTTATTACACAAACTAGCTTTAAATTATTGAAAAAATTTACCCGGTGATTGATATAGATTTTATAGTCTCTCAAAATGCATCTTTGTATTCAGAAATAGAAAATAAATATTTATAATGTAAAGAAAAATTTGCACACTCATTGTCTTGAGTGTGATTCTGTTTAAGAGATTAGATAAAGGTGAAAGTGTACGATTACAATGTTGCATGTATATTGTATAATTAGAGCATGATACTTAAATTTTCTGATTAATGCTTCTTTAAAACAACAAATATTTTAATATGAATAGTCGAAAATCTCGCGTTTAAAGGTTGAAATTAGTGAAGCTCTTTAATTAACACTCATATACAAAAAATAAATACATCTTTATTTATGTCCTTAAATTATTTTTTTTAAATTAATTCTAACTAACCTTTTATTCTGATGTATTGTTATGAAATTTTTTCAGGCCTTTTAAAATAAAATGAGGGAAAAATGAAATTTCTCTTTAGTTAAAAGAAAAACGTTTAAGTAACTTTTGAAACATATTCTATAAAAATTATTATAATGACTTTGAAAGTTAATTATCTTTAATGTTTAAGAAAATATTGAAGTAATCTAAGCTACTAAATTTTCTAGATTTTATTTTTTAAGATAGGCTTATCATTTAGATATACACACGCCGTACAGAATTATAAGGTATTTTAAAGCGCTGCAGCTGAAATAAGACTGGGATAATTTTTTTTTTATTTCGATACTTTATTTTATTTTCGGTTCTTTAATCTCTTATTGCATTTTATAAACAAGTGTATTTTTGTTATTTTAATAAGATTCATTACATTATTTTTCTAAATGCAACTTATTGAACGAGTACCGAGATAGAAAATTTACCTTCTCAAAATAATGAGCAGCGGGCTGCATGCATATTAAAAAATAAATTTACAACAGACATTTTGACACGTTATGTCATAGAACGAAGAAAAAATTGATCATTCTCCCCCATATAAAAACCACCAAAAAAGTATTACCTCTTGCATGGTATTCTGCTTATTTTTTCCCATGAAAAACAAAAAATTCTATGAATGCTCTCGGGAAACAATTTTATAAACCATGACAGATTGTCACGAACACAAAATTAATCATATTTGAAACACCGTTGTATGAACGATAAAGTGTGACCTTGTTATATACTCAGCACTTGACAGCAAAAGAATTTGTCTGAGATATTTATTTTTGCAGCTTTAACCCTTCCATTCTGTTAGTATACGCTGGAGGGAACAAAAAATGCTCAGCTATTCAACACGCGATACCACCGCTATTTATTTGAGCTGAAGTTTTTGCCCAAAAGAAAAGACAGTTTGAAGGAAAACTCATAATTTACTTCACCACTGTAAGAGGACTTTTTAAAATGATATTTATTAAGATCCAAAGTAAACAATACACATATATTTCAGAGAACGGCGATTCGGAGGTAATAATTTTTCATTTAAAATATTTAATATATTAAATAAAATATTTAATAAAAAATATGAAATAAAACTTTCAAAATTTGGACAAATGAGAAATATTTAATCGCAGAAAAGAGAGATTATTTTTTTATACAAAATTTTCGGAGATATAACCATATAAATATTTCCATGCTCTAAAAGTGACAAATTTCAGTCACCTTAGAATGAAAAATCATCTTGAAAGAAAATCTTCCCAGATCAAAAAAGTCTAAAACATGGCTTTGCAAAGGTCTAAAATATCGCCTTCCTAAGATACAGTAGTACACGTTCGTTTGTTAAAGAAAAAATCCATTTATCATACTAAAAATCTTAGCGAAAGAACCATTCAAACATACTCTGAGTGCGGGTTTGATTGCAGGCTAGGGCTTGGGTGTTAACTTGTCTGTCTTTTCATAGGGGTAACATTGTCCGTACACTGGATGCTCCCATCATAAAATGACCAGTAATTCGGGCCTTTGTAGTGGCGAATGCTTGATGAGCAAGTGTTCATCCTTTGGGGAATGTTAAAATTTAAAATGAATGCAGCTAAAATGACTGCTACTGAGTGGAATAATACCCAAACCAATTAACTCTAAAAAGAATAAGCACTCAACTTTTATCAAATTACTTTATCTTCTACGAGAGGTCAAAAAAGCTTTACTCCTTCGTTGATTATTTTATTTAAAAGGAATAACATTTTTGTAATGAAGGGGATTAAACATATTTACACTTCCAAAGAGTAGATGCTTTAGCTGCCCTTTCATTCATTCCTCACTCAGGAGTTACACGTTGTGATTTTCATTTCAGAGAATACAGCTAAAATATTGGGTTGCAAAGTAATTTTAACTGATGAAGAAAAAGAAATGAGTTCCTCACTGAACTTAGAAGCATTCGTGGAAGTATTAAAGAAAAACGTATAGCCCGAAGCTTTTCAAAAATGCAATGAAAATATACTATGAAGTTCAAGAAAGCTTCACTAAGTCCAATAATATCGTAATATCTGTAGCATAAAAATTTCAATTCATACGTAGCTTATTCTTCTTACGATAGATTTTACTAAGGCAAGTTATGCTGTATCCTGAAAAATTATGCAAATTTCTACATTCTGAAAAAAAAAAGCATATTGCCATTCATTTAATATGCTACATGTCTTTTTTTTTCGAAAAAAAACCCTACACACAGAAAAAAATAACCATAAATGCTCAAGTCGAATAAGTTTATAAATCATAGCATGACAGAAGATAGCGAATAAGAAATTAATCATACATCAAATATGTTGTGCGGACGATAAAATATGACCTTGTTATATGCTCAACACTTGACAGCAAAGGAATTTGTTGGAGATATTTATTTTTACAACTTTACCTCTTTCATCCAGCAAGCATGCGTTAGAGGGAACGAAAAAATTCGGAGTTGTTCAGCACGCAATGCAAGCACTAAGTTTTTTACTTAAGTTTTTATTGAAAGAAAAAAAACGGTTTAAAGGAAAACCCATAATTTATTTCACCTCAACTGTAAGAAGGCTTATAAAAATTGCATTGTACCGAAGAAAATCTATTTTGTTTCTGATATTAAATATTCATCAAGCTTTATAGTTTAAGAAAAATAGACATTTGAAGTCATCTGACATAAGACCTAATAAACTTCATTTATCTATTCAGTCTTCTAAAAAAAATGGCTATGTTTTAGTATCAACCAATATATTAGAGAGTTGTATAATTACATCTAATGAGTTTCCTATGTATGAAAACAAATATTTTTGAGATAGAAACACGAACAGAAAATAAATCTAAAATTTATTGAACCATAGCTACCATAATAAATTCAATAACTTTTCTCTCTAGTGGTAAAACAACATTTTCGTAAGTAATTTCAAATAAGTTTTTCTTTTGCATTTTTCCACTCAATGAACTTCTAATGGTATAGAAAACTGAAATCAAATAATAATAGTTTTAGTTTTCTTACCAAGCTTTTCAATTTTATTAAAAACAAGATCTAAGGCTTTATTTTATTGCATTATTAAAAAATACGAAATTTAATTTAAAATAAGTGTTTTCAAAAAAAAGAAACTTGTTAATAATGGGACGATATACTCTCACCCATATTTTAATAGCTGTTAAAAGAAAAAAAAAGTCAGTCGTAGGACTGCACGTCAGAAGTGGAAACTTCTTGTCAACTTTCTAAAATTTACATTTATGCAGTTAAGCAGGTTTTTCACAGATTATTGTACTTTTATTAACCAAAAAATAAACATTTATGAGCGTTTATTTACATTTTTATACATCTGGAATTCTTTGTAAAAAATATTTCTAAATGTTTTTTTAAGGCTGTAAGGGTATCTCAGATTTATTTATGATATTCTCACAATTTCACATATTTTTGTACGTTTGTACACATTTTAACGCAATTTCCACTGGGTCAGAATTTTAAATTTTTGATTTTTTAATTTCTATTACATTTCAAATTTCGCGCTCGATTTGTGTGCACATTTAAAATTAAAAAAGAGAGAGGGAGTGCGTGCACAGGCCGGAACGTGACACAGCTGGTATATGCGTACGGTATACATCAGCGACACACATTTTTCTGCACGTGCGTGTTGGATTTTGTTCGATTTAATAAATAATTATGTACGGGGATTTATTAATTTTCAATAATTATGTACTTACGTAGTAATGAATCCTATTTATTTGTAATGAATGATGGATTTATAATTCCAATTCAAATGCACTGTGGTATAACACTTACAATTCAAATAATGTACAATATATAATTATTAACACTTTCCACATTATTAAATTAACTTTATTGCAAAATAAGTATATAGCTATCTAAATTAAACAGTTTTTTAAATGAATAATAATGAATTTAAATGAATCATAGTACCTCCCTAGCTAGAAAAAGTCTGCATTTTTTCTAAAACTTATAGATTGTACACTATTTGTACACAAATGTGGATATTTTTTTAATATTTTGAAAGTATACACTTATTGTGTAAATTATAAGAAGTTTTTATGCATACCAAAACAAAAATCTACGCAGTTTGAAACGATTTTCGGAAAAAATATAATAATTCTTCTTTTTAAATCCGACACCTGTAGCTTAAGAGTTGAATGATCACCTATCACGTCACCAAATTTCATTTCTTTCGCTTTAGTCGTTATTACGTGATGTGCGAACAAAAATTTAAGCAGTTTGAATCAATTTTCGGAATATCTGAAAGTCTAATGAAATTTTTAAAAGTACGACGCCTATAGTTTAAGTTGAGTGATCACCTATCATGTCACCAAATTTTATTTCATTCGTTTCAGTCAATTTTACAAGATAATAAAATAAAAAAAGCGTCACTGACAGAGCGACAGATAGACAAACATTTTTTTAACGGTAGCATTGGGCTCCCAAATGCTTAAAACGGATAGAAATCGCACATTTTTTAATACCAAGTAGTGCACAGGCAAAGTATAATTCTATTTATTTAGATACATAAAAGTTCCCATTCCGAAATTGAAACAAAAAATCACTTCAGACTTTAGTCATTTGATCTCGAGTCGAACCCGTCTGGTAGTTAGAACGCTCGCTTACCACGCCTTGGGTCCACAGTTCGATACCGGTCAAGGAAGCTAGAAGGACGCAGTTTAAAAGTAACTTGAAATTCTTGCGTATGATAACAGATGGCAGCACTAAAATTCCAAGAAAGGAGGAAGAAACTCAGCAGGCAAGAGACTTTGTAGCTATGATGTCACGATACACTTTTATCCCATATGTATCTGAGCATGACGGTTACGCGAATTCAGAGCTTAACCATATCAACCCTTCTCCATCTTAAAGTGCCCAACGTGCCTAAAGAAGTTTTCAGTTCAAATAATATACAGAATAACTAAAATATAAAGAATGTAGTTGAATAGCTAGAGTGGTCCGGGAGAAGGTCGCCATAGTTAATGAATATATTAAAACATAAAAATATATAAACAACCCGTGAACTTGCTTAAATGATACTATAAACCTTGTAAACTGATATACATTGAATTTTATATATATTAATTTAATTACCATTATTAATATTATTCCCATCTTGCCCATACTATGGGGAAGATAGGTACCCACAAATTTGGAGCAAAGAACATGCAAGCTTGGGCTCCAGTGCACAATTCATGGAACCATGTGCTACTGTTTGGCTCTGAACCATTTTTTCTTTCTGATATCACGGAAAGACAATTAGGCGCCACAGACCTCATAGTAGTTTGCGGGATAATTCTCCAAATTTGTATTCTTAGCAGTGTTGGCAACTCTTCCGGGGAAAAAGTGGTTGAAATCAAAGTTAAAAGTGACCAGAAATGGTTAAAAATGTTTTCAATTCGAGAAAAAAAATAAATTATTCGTTTGCATTACTTCTAAGTGCTTGTGCTGCTGAAATATGATTGTCTGCAATTGTTTTTTGAGTCATTTGGACTTTCATTTCCGATTTACAAGATATTTCGGTAGCTTGCCAAGATCTAGCCACAAAGTGGATAAATTGGCAACCCTGATTCTTAGATATTGAAGGTCCTGCAGCAGGATCGAAGGAAAGTGCTACATACTGGGAGGTTTGTGGTACAGGTAGATTCTTTTCGCAACTCTGCCGCCCTTAGAATGCCACTATCTCTCCACAGCGAATTTCTAGTGCTCTTGTGAAGTCGCAATTGTTTCATCTGACGTTTCCTGAAGCTCCAAAGTAGTAAAGGTCTAAAGTGCCTTGAAGGATACGTGATTGGCTCATGTAGACGAATTATGAGGCATACTCTCTAAATTTCTCCTCGTCATGTCGAACGTGGGCTGCTGCATTTTTCTCGTCGATTTTTGTACCACGTGTATGGTGTCTTAACGATTATATATATCGGCATCTGCTATGCGGAATGCTTCTTCTGGTATTGTTGTACGATCAAAGAAAAACACTCTAAAAACCAATATATGCATTGTTAATAGTTGCAGCTTTACACCAAGCACGGCAGAAATTTGTTTCCAAAGGCCAAGCGATAAATATTCTAACCTGATTTATTTAACTTCAGCGAAACTCCAGCAGTATTAAAGATAAGGAGGCAATGCAAATTCAAAAAAATGTTCAAAATAAGGTAAGAAAAAGACTACGTTAAGAAAAAACTGAAAAAAGTTTGAAATTCCTCTAGATAATTCTTAAAAAGTTACACTTATTAAATTTTTATATAATCCCATACAAAAGCATTCCGAATTAGTAAAATGTGTCAGATACGATAAAGTGGCGATGCACAAAATTTGAGAATTATATCCTAAAAAGTGATCAGGTGATCATTTTAAAGCCATTTCTAGCATGAAATAGAAATTACGGGATGTTCCATCTGACCGTCTTACCCTGACTCATCCTATAAAAACAATGAAATGTACCACAGGCTGAAAAATATATAAATAAATAAAAAAATATGAATATATCAAATGTCTCTGATTGCTGTACTGTGCATTTTTTTAATAAACAGTCAGGTTATGAAATACTGATGAAAAAATGGTAGGCATGCAGATGCAGTATCATGTAATACTTCCTTTTGTGGAGGGCTAGACCATTTTTGAAGCAATTTCTGTTATTATTAATCGCTTACTATTTATTAATCGCTGTACCTCCGATAGAGAAGTGGGATTTTGCTAAAATGCCACTGTGGTGGATTTAGTTTTGTTATGATTAAAATTTGATGAATACCAAGGCCAAAGATGATCGTACAGTGGTACTGTGCCGCGCATAAAATGCCTGGCAAGTACTCCTAGGATTACGATGAAAGAAGGAAAATGATTGACATACACCTAAACACTAAAAAAACTAAAGACTATATGAACTGCAAATAAATTCCATTTATTCTTAGTCATTCCAACAATATTAATTAAAAGACGATATTGAAATAATTTTAAAATCCTAAAGTGTCTGGGGAGATGTGGTTTTGGAGGATAAGGGGTATCCACAAAAGGTTTGGAACACCATTAGGAAATAAACAGTTTGGATATTCACCATTATGATGAGGTAGCCATCTTTACACAGGGCACGATCGACGCGTGCACTATTGGGACCGCTTTCTTTCTCTTAAGCCATCACCAAGCAACACCGATTCCTTTTTTTTTTGAACACAACTTCATCACACTGATTCGAAGCACACACTCATTTTTAAGCCCTTTCGTCCTCTCTTGTCACACACCTTCTCCAAACTCTCTTCTGCTCTTCTTGAGCACACTCGTCCTGTCGTCTTTTTTCTCCCACGGGGCTGTTTCTTTTTTTTTCCCCTCTTACATCATTGGCTGGAGTTTCTGATTTGTTCGCATCGGGGAATTAATGCATCCCCTCGTCGAATCCCGGACATGTAGGTGGGACATCGGGGTAACATACCCCGCCAAATTTGCATATCATTTTCGGCCATAAATTTTTCGGCCATAAATATTTTAACGTTGACAGTTCATTGTGCTATAGTGTCCAGACTGTCCATTGCCTGGCGCCTCTTGTAATTTATTGTCCACTTGTGTGGTATTTTAATGGAAACAGTATCAAAATTATATTTTACTGCTCTTTTCACTCCACCACATCTCTCCACCGTGTACATAAAAAAAACAAGAAAAAAAAATATTCAATGTCCACAGTCACTAGTTCATTACACGTAGCTACACATGTGCTACGTTTTAAAATTCGGCACTTGTCCTGTATAGTCCATGCGATATAGTCCATCATACGTAGCTAATTATGTGCTACGTTCTACCGTTTAGTAGTTGGAGTTTAGTCCATACACAATAGTCCATCACGCGTAGCTACACACGGCGAAAGTCTCAGTTGTGATACATTTGTTCTCCCGTTGTGTATCAAGCATTTTGTGGTTTCACGTGAACATTTTCGTTTCCCTATGCGGCTTTGCTTTGTCAGATTTTGTTAAATCTGGCAGTATCGATAATGTTTCCAAACCACTTTGCATTAATAACATTAATGAGTTACCTTTGTATCTTGTTTCTCAATTTCTTCAAAATAATATATTGTACACCAATGGGATTGTATACATATTATTATGTTTAATCACACGTTCTGTACCAACATGTACCATATTTCTATTATTAGAGATGGATATATATATATTAAGAATAACATACAATATCATGTGTGTCTATCACTTGTTACACATATATATTTATCTGCATATCATAAAAACTACTCGTTTTCCTTCATTTTTTTTTTTTAATTTATTATTATTATTATTATTTTTAATATTTTGCTCAGACAGGGGATTCATTCCTATATTGCACACCCTTTTATTTATACGGTAAACCTCACGTACAATTGTTCAAAAATATCTAGCCATAATCATCGATGCGTTCTTATTTATTCATTCAATTTATTTCTAAATTCCCGCGTCTCTACCTGTAAAAGAGTTCCACTGTAAACCCGTGCGTTCTGGAACTACCCTCTCTCCTCTTTTATTCCTTTTAAGCAGATCCTTCCGGCTGCGAAACTGTTTGTCGCTTGACAATCGGGACTCATGGTTGAAATTTCCGGTTTTTCACTGCGTACAATACATCCGTGCGTTTGGAAAAGGGGGAATCTGTAGCTTGACGACTCAACTCGTGCTGCAATCGTTTTATCTGCGGCGCAGGGAGTGACTCGGAACATTTTTCGCCTGTGTTCTTTTAGGATGTCAACTTCGCGTAGAGGTAAGTGATTGTTATTTAATTATTTTGTTAATGAAAGCTTATGCCGCCCTGTTAACTGTATAATTTTGTAAAGAGAAACAAAATTAACGTTACTATTCTTACGCATTATAATTATAAAGAGACGTTCTGCATGTCAAGTCCATGCGGTCTGATAGATTATTATTATGTGAAATCCTTATGTTTACTTACATAAATGAATGGAGTCTCTACAATTATTCTAGAGCGCGTCTTACTCATCGTGGCTATTGCCTGCAATTGCCCGATAAGTACCAAAATCCAAGGGGAAATCTGCAGCTTTCCATCCCAGCACTCTGGTGACGCAACTCAATAATTTTATTATAACTTGTATTAATTAAAATTTGATTAGTAAAATTACTGTACTATGTATTTGTTTCGCCTATAGCTGTATGTCCGGTATTTATTTATATGCATATTTTTGTCTTTTCATGTTGCCATTCTCTTGCATCCTATGCGTGACGTCATGCCGCAAATCCGAACGAACGACTCGCCCCCATGGGAATGACTCCCTGCCGGTTTGTTTACCAACAGCAAAAAGCCAAACGACAACACCAGCTGATGCATTGCTAACTTCTTTTGTTTTCTTTTTTTTTTTTTTACATATGTATGTGTGTGCCTGTTGTCTTATTGCTTGCTATTATTATTAACATTATTATATTTTGTCCGTCTCTTTTTTTTTTTGTTGTTGTTAATATTTACTTCATTTCCAGCTTAGCTTTTCTGCAGTGCACAAGGTTACACGGGATATCCCTTTTGATTATATAGCATGTCAATGATTCTTATTATTATTACTGTTATGATTAGCTAAATTCAATTGCCTTCCAGGTCGCGTTTTTTTTTTTTTTTACCAGTTTTGTAATTCTTGTTTTCGGTTTTCCTTTCACAGAAATCCCAAGCAGTTATCAGCTACTTACGCAATTGAAAATCACCAATCATGAAAATCAACACTCTGTTTGGACGCACAACTCGGGTGCTGGTAAGAACCCCCCCCCCTTTTTTTTTTTTTTTGAGAATTTTTTTTATGTTTGTGCTGTTTCTCGCCCCTTCCGGGCGCGGTTGCGTAACCAATAACCATGGGTGGGGTTTTTTGACTCGTCAGAGTCTGTTTCTTGTGTCTGGGGTTTTACCCGAAAAATGAGGTTTTTATGCACTTTTTTTTCTTCTACATGAGGATTATTCACTTCTTTAAGTAACAAACTATTATTACGAAATAGTTTCATTACCCTATAAGGGCCGGTAAAAATGGGTTCAAATTTACACTTCTTGTGCATATTTCTAATGTATACCAAATCTCCTATAAGGATCGGAGTTTGTTTAGTTGGTTTTTCTAGGTTCTGCGGTTTAGCCGCCTTTTCTTGAAATATCCAGGCCTGTTGTCTGTTATTTAAATTCTGCTTAATTAATTTGTCCACAAATATTTGTAGTTCCTCCTGGGACCATTCTGATTCGAAAATATTTTGTCCCTGTACGTCAGTTGTAATGTCCAGGGGTATTTTAATCTCACGACCCAGAAATAGTAACGCCTGCGGAAAATGCGTCGCCCTGTGTTTAGAGGCGTTATAATAGAGCTGCGCCCATACACTTGCATCTTCCCATTCAAAAGTGTTCTCTGCTATGCATCGAATACTCTGCTGAAGCGTGCCTTGTGCGCGTTCTACCGTCCCATTCGATTGTGGGTGGTAGATCGACGAAAAACGACTCTCTATATTGAGAGATTTTAAAAAACTTTTTAATTCCTTTGATCTAAATTGAGATCCGTTATCCGATATAATCGTATCTGGAAGCCCAAAACGAGAAAAATAACTTTGTAAACATTTAACTATTTGATCTGCAGTGATTTTTCTACATGGAAATAATTCTATATACCTTGAGAAATTATCAATTACGGTAAAAAAAAAAACAAAACAATTGCCTCTGACACTGCGAGGCAGCTTCCCAACAATATCTATATGGAGGAATTTTCCTGGCATTGTTGCTCGGTCCATTTTTTGTCTCGCCGTAGCGGAAATGTGCCTGTTTTTGAATTGCGCACATCTGTGACAGTTATCGATGAACGTCTTTACGTCGTCAAATAAGTTGCCCCAAGTGTAGTATTTTTTGATAAAGTCTATCGTTTTTTGTCTGCCGAAATGTGTTGCGTGTGCAATTTTGATCACGGATTGTTTTAAAGACTGGGGGATCACGATCAAATCTATTCCTGCCTGTCTCGAGTGGCTTTTTCCTTATAACGAAGAATTCCGTGTGTATCAAGATAGTAATTTTTGAACTTAGGACTTTTAGGGGTTTTTTCGCGGACGTGTGGTATTATTTTGTTCAATAATTCATCCTTTTGTTGTTCTTGTCTTATTTTTTCGGTCGTTAAATCCTTCTTCCCTTCGAAGATTTGTGCCGTTATGTTATTTACCTGTTCTTCTTGTAAGATGTATCGGGACAAATAATCCGCGGGGTTTTCCTCACCCTTTATATGTTGAAATTTAAACGTAAATTCACTTAAAAATAATAGCCACCTTGCGATGATATCGGATTGCTGCGTCAGATCTAAATGGTATTTCAATGATTTCGCGTCACTAATTAATATAAACTCATGGTTCCATAAATAATTGCGAAAATGTCTCACCGCTTCATAAATTGCCATTAGTTCCAGTTTAAGAGATGAGTATCGTTTTTCCGCATTTTTTAAAATTCTGCTAAAAAATTTGACTGGTGTTCTGCCTTCTGGCCGATCCTGCATTAAAATACCATTAATGGCCGTGTTGGATGCATCGGTTGCTAACAGGAATGGTTTTGTAAAATCAATTTTGGTAATTCTTGGTTTTTCTAAAATGATCTGTTGTATGTTCACGAAACTCGCCTGACACTCTTACGACCATTCACATTTTTTGGTCTTTCTTGTGAGCTGCACAATCGGTGCAATAATTTGGGAATATTGTGGAATAATCTTTCTGAAGTAATTTGTCATCCCTAAAAATGATTGAATCTCCTTAACTGACTTAGGGGTTTTAAATTTTGTGATTTTTACGATGTTTTTTTGGTCTGGGGAAATCCCTACTTCGTCCACTTGGAATCCTAAACATGTGATATTTTTTCAGGCTATTTTGATTTTTGACGGGTCCAATGTTAAATTAAACTGTTTGAGCTTGTGGAATATTAAAGTCATTTTTTCCCGTAATTCTTCGAGGGAATTAGCTGGTATAATTATATCGTCTAGGTAGAAATTTATCTTCGTTTCTCTCATACCTCCCAGCACCGTATTCATGAGTTGGGTGAAATAACTGGCGCTGTTTCGCAAGCCAAAGAGTAGTCTCGTGTGTCTAAAATTTCCTCGGTGGGTAATTATTGCACATTTCTCTCGCTCTGCCTCCGGTAACGCTATTTGAAAAAACGCAGATTTAAGATCCATAGTCGTGTACCATTTGAATCCGGCAACTTCTTGTAAGATATCTTCAATATGTGGGATATACGTTTTATAAGGTTCAGTGATATTATTTAATAATCGAAAATCTGTCGCCATTCGGTATTTAGGGGTTTTATTTTCCTCACTTGTTTGCTTTTTAACAAAGATTATTGGGAACGCGTAACCCCCGTCGGATGGTTCGAGTATACCCGCTTCTAATAGCTCGTCTATTTCGCGGTCTGCGAGCGTTTTCATGTTTTGCGGTATTGGATACGGTCTACATTGGATAGGGTAATTGTGGGCTAATTTAATTTGCGGTTTCACAGCGTCTGTAACTCCTAATGTTTGATAAGAGGTAGAGAATACCTGATAGTTTTCTTGTAGCATTTTTTGAAATATACGCTGTTGGTCTTCCGGTAAATGATCTAAATCAAAAGTCGCCTCTTCGAATTCCTTTTTTCTCAAGTTTAGGATATTGTCCCTATCATTAGTTGTTTGTGAACAATAATTCATTCCTACTTCTGTATCTTGTGATGACTCCCTTATCTGCCGAACGTTCTGCGGTTCTATGATTTTCGCGACTTTCATGTTTTTTTGTAAATGTTTCGTGGTGTTGGTGTTATTTTCGAAAATCATTTGTAAAGACTTATCTGTTTTTTGTTGGATGATGCATATCTGTTCCTTTTGGAATTTGGGTATGACTTGAATGTTGCTTTCATTTTGTTGCTTTTCAATAGGTCGATCTGTTTTTAAATTCACTACTTTTGTGTCCGCGGGCGGAATCAGTACTTTCCGTGCTATTCGAATGAAATTATTAATCTCCTCCGTCTTATCATTTTCTTCACTTAGCTCCGTATTTTTGGTCTCTGATTTATTAATTGGAATTTCTTCATTATTTATTGTTATGCTGTTTTGTTTCGTATTTAAAATTTATTTAAGTTTAATCATGAAGTCGTAACCTAATATGATTGGGTATTGTGGGTTCATTGCGAAGTTTGCCACGAAAAAGGTGTTATTGCATTTTTTATGCCCTATTTTAAATGAAAACTTCACGGCCTTTAGAAAAGGTACAGTTTGTTGTGTCACAGATTTTATTGTTACCTGTCTGGAAATAAAGTTTATCTTTATTTTATTTTTTATTCCTTCAAATATTTCGTTATTTATTAAACTAATTTCTGCTCCTGAATCAATGAGTGCAGCATATTCTTCATCCCAAATGTGAAGCGTTACTAGTGGTAATTTAATTACATTTTGCTCGTTGTCATTCACCGACATTATATACCTATGGTTCTCTTGTTGTTTTTGTTTGTTATCATTTATTTCTTTCGTACTATTTTGTGCTTCTATCATTTGATTTTTATTTTTGTTTTTATGGTCAATATTTACTTTGGTAGCTTAGTTGTATAATGGATGTTTTCGGGGTTTGCCTAATTGCATTAAATTCCGCGTGAACTTCCGAAGCTGATTTTATTTCCCTAAATCTTTGGAGAATCGCTTTTTTCAGGTATTCGTAATTGTTTCCGTCTTTCGTCTCTTTTAGACCTAGTACAAATGCTTTTGCCTTATCTTTGAGGCATGTCTTTAAAATTATGCCTTTCTGCTCATTTCACCAATCGGTGAGAGCAGCTACGTTTTCAATTTCGCTGAAAAATTGCTTTGGGTTCTCGAGACTATCGGCCGAATATCGGGGCAATAGAGGGATTAGTCTCGTGTCTGGCGTTTTGTTATGCTGGCTTTGTGCCGAACTTTGGGTATTTCGATTCCTAGGAGACTCTGGCGAATCCTGTCTAACTCTGGGACGAACCATTTTTTTTTTTTTTTTTTACTTTAAATATTTACAGATACTATTTTAACACTATATGTTCCGTTACCTTATACATATACAAAATGCACTTTGACACTTTCAACATACACATAAATGAAAAATATTGTACATGAATACATACATATTAAGCAACTACTAATTCAATTGTTCAGTTCTACTGATTGTTGCATAATATTCCACCAAAAAAATATTTATTTATTTTATTTTTTCTATATGTCAATACGTTGGTATGACTATAAACTATCTTATTCACAACATTCTTTCTATTAGAGAAATTAATTGTTTTAACAAAAATACCTTCTTTGTCACCTTTAAAATCAAAGTTCTTTCGTATATTTTTTTGCAGCAGTATATTTACACTTACAAAACACAAATAAAATATTCAAACAATATCAATGCATGGTTTTTTTTTTGAAACTGAGAAACAAGATCGTATCATCGTAATACTTCAGATAGTAACCTCGTTATTACGATGCATAATTTCTCTCCCAGACTTTGTTTTATTTTTGAAAAATCTACTATATATATATTTATTATTATTATTATTATTATTATTATTAATTTAAATATCATTTTAGTTATTAGGAGTACATAAAATTGCCTTTTTTCTACGGCACCATTATGTGGTGGATTTAGTTTTGTTATGATTAAAATTTGATGAAAACCAAGGCCAAAGATGATCGTACAGTGGTACTGTGCCGCGCATAACCTGCCTGGCAAGTACTCCTAGGATTACGCTGAAAGAAGGATAATGATTGACATACACCTAAACACTAAAAAAACTAAAGACTATATGAACCGCAAATAAATTCCATTTATTCTTAGTCATTCCAACAATATTAATTAAAAGACGATATTGAAATAATTTTAAAATCCTAAAGTGTCTGGGGAGATTTGGTTTTGGAGGATAAGGGGTATCCAGAAAAGGTTTGGAACACCGTTAGGAAATAAATAGTTTGGATATTCACCATTATGATGAGGTAGCCATCTTTACACAGGGCACGATCGACGCGTGCACTATTGGGACCGCTTTCTTTCTCTTAAGCCATCACCAAGCAACACTGATTCCTTTTTTTTGAACACAACTTCATCACACTGATTCGAAGCACACACTCATTTTTAAGCCCTTTCGTCCTCTCTTGTCACACACCTTCTCCAAACTCTCTTCTGCTCTTCTTGAGCACACTCGTCCTGTCGTCTTTTTTCTCCCACGGGGCTGTTTCTTTTTTTTTTCCCTCTTACATCATTGGCTGGAGTTTCTGATTTGTTCGCATCGGGGAATTAATGCATCCCCTCGTCGAATCCCGGACATGTAGGTGGGACATCGGGGTAACGTACCCCGCGAAATTTGCATATCATTTTCGGCCATAAATATTTTAACGTTGACAGTTCATTGTGCTATAGTCTCCAGACTGTCCATTGCCTGGCGCCTCTTGTAATTTATTGTCCACTTGTGTGGTATTTTTATGGAAACAGTATCAAAATTATATTTTACTGCTCTTTTCACTCCACCACAGCCACATCCTTCAAATTGCCCCAAAGAAATAAAAACTATACGGATTTAAATCTGATGAGTAAGGGGGTAATCTAAGGGAATAATGCAGTTGTCAAAGTACCAAACAATGGTGCAGCTCCATCTGTTGGTAACATTTCGTACTAACATAGTAAAGTATACCAAATAAAATTGGACACAACACACATTCGTTTCCTACAAAAACGTTTTTAGTAATTCTCGTCTAGTCGTTTGTTTTCTATTATTTAAAAAAGAAGTTCTCCGTTTTGGGGCATTTTGTAGCTGCCTCCTAATATTAGGTAGGTGCCAATGAGATACTTTCATACCTTCATAAGTTGGACACCCTTTGTGTGAGAACCAAGGCCGGCTATCAATGGTTTTACTGAGAGTTCGAATGTTCAAGCACAAATAATTGCTGTAGAGATGTGTGAACTGCTCGCACATCTATTTTAAAATGTACTTCAGAACATAAAATTGTATTAAATCGTTACACGTAATTAGTTTTCTTTGGTATAGTTTACTGTTTAACACAATATCAGAGATTTCTTACAATAAAACAAAAGAAACGCTTATGTCATAGAATGATAATACACCTAGGAAAACCAATCTTAAAATATTTAATTTGCATCTCGTTTATATTTTTTATTATAACTCTTATTTTTCTTTAGAAAAACTAGGGGCCAAGGCCCCTCGACTCGCTACACTAGCTTTTCGTATGAGGCAATCGGTCCCTAATAAGGCTTATTCGTAAATAAGGCATAATTTCAACAAACAAAACCAAGAGGTTAGATCAAATTGAATGTTACCGAGCTACACATTGCTTGGTTCTTGCATGTTGCTTGGAACATAAAAATTTAAACTTCGCACTATTTTTAATTATGTGAAACCCATGGAAAATCTTGCGTATTAGCCAATTATTGGCGAATTTTCATAATTTGGCGACTTGCGTATATGTATAGTTAATATTTAACTGTAAGAAAACAATACTTTATGTTTTCTTAGATAAAAACTACGGAGCAGCTAGGATAGCTTGCCACTAATGGCGACTTTTCATTATTTGGCGATTTACGCATGCTCACAGCCTATAATTACTGCTCATTTAAGGTTCCCGGAAAACCGTCATCCATATATTACATACACGCTTAAATCTATTGATTAAAACTAACACTCATGTATTGATTAAATTTCTTATCGGCCGATTTAAATCCTTTTACGCCAAAAAATACTCATTCAAGATAATAATTTTTGAATGCCTCAATTCGCCCCAGCACTCCCCATCCGCTATATTCTATTTAACTCATTTTCCGCAAAAATCTTGTCTAACTGGAGAGTTCTGTCTTTCTCCCCCACGACCCATATCCTATTACTATCACGTGACCCACGCTGTTCAACGGCTAACGGTTCATAGTCGGGCATACTTGTGTGTGTATTCGCTGTTGATAATTTTATGTTATATCCGAATACCAAATGCATCTTTTTCATATTCAGAGTTGTGAAATAAATTCAGCCTAGATAGGAGGAGATGCTTTAGGTAAAGATTTCGCATTAATGACATATTTTCTTACGATTTTGGATTATAAAAAGCTGTTGTAAAACAAATGAAGTTAGGATATCTCCACCCAAAGTGAGTTTATCTTTTTCATGTCAATAAATTGGGTTGCTGCTTTAATTAAATCTCACAGCTGGTTTAATCATGATTGCATTTCTGTATTCTGTCTGTACTGTGAATTCGTTTTATAACTAGAGAATATAGTGAAATTATATTCTATTTATTAAAAAATACTTTTTTTATAGTGTATTAAGATATATGTAATGTATTTGCCTTGATTTAAAATTTATTTTCTCGGGTTTATAATCATAGATTACAGCTTTGATAATAAAAAATGAAGAAAACGAATCATTCAATATATTAATCAAAAACAGCAAATTTTAATAAAACACCCTTTTTCTAGCTTAAAATAATAATCTTAATTGAGTACAGATATATTAATCAAAAACGAACAGACACTCCTCATTTTTGATTATTATTTAGCCTAAATGGAGCTGTTGTATAATGCTCAAAAATTGAGAATTTTTCGCTCCCTTGATTTTTGTCGATGATCTGAGCAAATTTTACTCAATCGGGAGAATGGCTGTTTGAAGTCAAAAATTGAGTAAAAATATACTCCGTTTGATTTTTATTTTACTCAATAGATTTAAGCGTGTAATCCTTTGTAGATTGGCGTATTTAGCACCACGAATTATATCATCTCGCCGCACTGGCAAATATCTAAAGTGTACAATAACAGCTATAATGGCACAGTTAACGCTTCCAAATATTTCTACTGGAAGCAAATACTCCAGCTGGACCAAACCGGCTTTAAAATAATCTGCATTTTAATTATTTTTCATTTTCAAGATATTGGGTTCTAACATTTTTGAATTCGCGGTTTAGATTCATCTTGCTTGGAAAGATACCATTTTGTCAGATCGTACCTAATGCCAAGATGGTGGTTTTAAAATCAGTTACAATTAGTTATTCTGTTTTGGAAAAACGAACAATCGATCATTCTAAACTCCTGTTGTCTAAACGAACTTACTATTTGAAAATTGTCAACTTTGTGTAACACACTTTGAGTTATTTATTTCATGTACTTTTTAATTTGGCGTGAAATGGGTGTAAATCTACTTTATGTTTGTCAATTTCACGCTATTCTACGCACTTGGAAATGCTTTGTTTCAAAGTAATGAATGATTTTGTGCCAAATCTGGCAGCCATTATGTTTTATTTTTTCAGTTTTTTATTAATATCTTCTAAAATAATTCGATTTTCGAAATTTAAGTCAGCTTATCAGGTTCCTCAGAATTTTCCATATCCGTGGACATGTTTCTAGAAATTCAAATCCCCGCAGTTTAGGAGAAGATAGCCAAACAAGCTATTGACACCGCCAGCAGCGGCAACAGCGGCCTTTACCTTTTTTTAGAATAGAGAGATTCCATCGAAAAGGGAAACTGTCTCGAATATCCATTAGTTTCAAGGATATTCCTATATTCCAGACTTGCATATCAAATCTCTTGAGAGCAAATAACAGTAGATTCGAAGGAATTTAATGCCTTTTGTTTATCACGAAAGATATTATTAATGCTTGAATTTGTAATAGAAAGTATAATTGTTTTTGTCTTCTCCATTTAAGAAAAGAACTTGTTGTATTGATAGACGAGGATAGGCTTTACAAGGTAGAAAAGATGCATTGCAGAAGCATTCACATAAACTATTGAATGAATGAACAAATATCAGACACAGTATGTTTTCAAGTGTTTAAGTGGAAATGTCTGTGGGGATTAAGACAGTAACACATTCCACTGCGACGGCTGATACAGAATTTTGACAATTGTTATTGGCAGCGCAGAACGTGCAATGTTTTATCTAAAGTAGCATGTCTCTTACATTTCCTTCAGGTCCCACTATTGTTCATTGTTTCACTTCAAGAATTGTGTGACAACCATGAAATATATTTCCGAACGTCCTGAAATTAACGATAAAAGCCATTAAATTTTAGTTGAAACTTTCACATTTGTTTTTCCACAGATATTGATAGGTAATAAACGTTTCGATGTTTCTCATTCCAACATTTTCCAAAAATTTGGAAAGGGGTTTATGATTTAGGTTTGTTTGATTGTAGGCTTTTTTTATGTTGTTAAATGTATAACTGCTACGGAATTTATAATGTTATTTATATTTATTATATGACGTATTCTATTAAAAATAACGGGTATAGCATAAATTGTTCTTTGACAAGAGCGCTTAAGACATTTTCCAATGCATGACGTCCAATGTTCAGTAATTGTTTAAAAAGCATTTTAACGATGTTCGTTTACTCATAAGAAATAAAACACGCGGGATCATTATCTCATTATTTATAAAAAAAAATGCTGTTCATTGTAAATAATTCGTGAAATGCTTATTTTTTATTTTTCTTTACAGGAGGTTGCAGGATTCCATGGCACTACCGTTTCCGACAGTCATTGTTGAAAGCACAATTGGAAGGATTTACAAGAATTTCGAGTCAAACAAAAGTATGATTAATGCTTATAGTAGCATATAATTTTAATATGAGCCTTAGTATTTGAAGTTTTTAACAGGAGCTCACTCATGAAATTCTCGTTGAAAGAACATCGAAGAAAGGAATTTAAGGATAATGGTTTATTATTTTTAATTATTTACTTTATGTAATTGTGTATGGAATATGAATACGGTTGTGTTAGAATTTTTTTTATTATCAATTCATTTGACATGACGTTCAAGAACACAAATTTCAGACTGTCGTAATTAGAAGTACAACACAGATAGAATTTTACAGAACTGTATAGTTTTTCTGAACTTCTTAAAAATTATTTATGATTATATAGATCGACATCTATTGTGTTTGACATGAAAAGCCTTTTAGAGAACAATTAAAATTTAAATGTTTAAGAGCGTGATTTTGAGACAGAACGTTGGAAATATAGTTATTTTTTAGGCAAATAAAAAAAAATAGCCAAACATTCTATTATGCTCTTGTTTACTACACGAGGAAGGATATTTGACTATTATTGGAGGTTTTTACAGGCAGTATTATTTATTTTAAAAAGAAATACGGAACACCAAAAGAAGGTAAATTCGTAACATAAAATATTTTAATAATAAATTCCATAATGAAATTGTTAGAATTTGCAAGCTCCATAAAGGAATTTTCATAATCAAGTTACGATTAATGCTAAAACAATATGCAAAAAATATAATGCAACAAAAGATTAAATAAACTCAAAATTTATAATTCATATTCTTCATTTACAAAAGTTAAATTAAGCAAGCATTATGAAGACACGAGCAGAAAAAGCTATCTGAATAAAGAAATGCATTAAAACTGCGAGTAAAATTTCGAATAAAACATTTATCTAATTGCATAGGCATAAATATTTAAATGATAATAAAAATGAAAAAAAGAGCAATTTTGTTAAAGCAATGAATATTGGAAAGGAAAAACACAACTTCGTTTTGAATTTAAAATAGTCTTGTAGCTTAAATTTTGAAGGCCGTTATAAACTATGTATGAATATGATTCTTTCGTTAATTTTTAAAATGTATGAATCACGTATTTGAATATATATTTTTATAAAGATGCATATTTTGTGAATGTAGAAAGTTTCAAATAAATTTTAAGGCTTAATATGAATATAGGTACAGAAGAATCGTCCCATGATAAAGTTATAGAACAAGGCAATTAAAACAGTGAAAAATATTGTCTGTAAAAGGGAATGGATTGTCTTCGTAAAGCGAATGTTTTTAGACGTATCTCATTCAGATTTTAAGTAATTTTGAAGTTGTCAATTGTCTTATTTGTTCATTTATCCATAGTCTATGCTGGATTCAAACATAGAATCCCGAGAAGAGAATGAAAAAGCTGTTCAATTCTACTTTCAGCCCAGTTCAATTGAGAGAATATTAATGAAATTGTAGCATCCATGATTGGGTGGATAAAAGAATTTTCAAAGTACAATGATTGAATAATGTTTTTTCAGAAACATTATTTTAGCTTTAACAGTTTAATTTATTAGCAAAAAAAAAATCATCAAAATTTTCACAAGTTTAACTTTTAAATTGAAAGCCATAATTCAATACTTTTGAAGTTATTGCTGAACTACATATTCTCGTATTATAGACTGTAAAAACAAATAAATAAGATTGTAATATAGAAAAATTAATCCACCGAGCAAAATATGCATAAAACAAAAATAATTAAAAGAAATCTGGAGCCGGGAATAATAATGGAGACATAGACCTTAAATTTTGCACACAAACCTTTGAAGCAATAGAAAACAGAGTATAAGAACTAAAAAGTTTGGAAATATTTACCAAGGGAAATCTCGTGGGCCTAAGCCTAACTGAAAGAACCCCCGAAAAGTGGAGGTGAAATGGAAAATAGATTAATCAAGTTCTAATCTCCTGGCATCGCCACTTGAATTAATATAGTTAAAAGAAAAATCAAAATAGCTAAGTTTTTGTAGGTTGCATGACAAAAAGAGTCATTAAAATCAAACCAGGGGTGCGACCACAGCTAAAATAGAAAAAACAAACGGGGTAAACCAAGCATGGAGTAAAAAGCTCATAGATGATGCCAATACATAAAATCAAAAAAAGGTGATGCCAGCATAGAAATTTAAGTGACAATAATGCAGTAAGAACTAAGGAGTAAAAAAAGAGAGAAATTAAACAACCAGATGAAATTGTAGCCTGAGCAATATTGTTAAAAAGAGAGAGAAAAAAAAAAAAAAACAGTAACATGGGGGGGGGGGAGGAAGGAATTGTAAAATACGAAAGAAACCAGTATAGCTAACCAATGAACAAATAGTACAGGCTTAAATAGTTAAAGAGTACAAAATGAATTTGTATTATTGTAGGAAAATAAATTAAAAAGAAAGAAATAAAGGAATTTTTTTAGAATATGAAAAACCAATTACTTAAGAATAGCAATAGTAATATAAAAAATAATAATACTAACTATATGTGATTAATTATATTATCAGTGCGTATACTACTCGATAATATATCTGTAACAATGCACTGAGTGTGGCTTATTTCTGGATCAGAAGGAAAAAAAAAACATCCAAACAGAAAAATGTACCAGTAATCAACAGTCCTTCAATTTTTTTAAATATATTTTTTTCCTATAAAATATATAAATATATATTTTATGGTATTTTTTGTACATTTTTTATAATTTTTTACATAGTTTTTTTAAGCTTTATAAATCATCATCCGTCCCTATCCTCTCCATCCATAAATTATCATTTGGACATACAAAATTACTAAGTACATACAGGATATATGATTAATTTTAAAAATCCATCAGGATATTGATATTTTAGAGCTATTATGTATAGGTGTGTAAAGTTATTAGATTTAAAACTATTGGTACATACAGACTCTATTCTATACTTATGATTATTGATTACATTTCTAAAAACAGAAATGTGCAAACATGATGAGAAATGAGTAAAAGCATTAACGTGAGAATTAAAATCATCTCTTTTATTATATACTAGCTGCATGCCCGTTCTTCGCACGGTAGGAAACGAAAATTTTCCTTACATGTGTAATTCGAAATTATTCGTGATGTGGAATATAAAAAAAGAGCAAAATTATTTGACTCTTAATGTAAAGTTTGTGTCATAAGTACTAACCTGCAGTCATTGCAGTATAATGACTCAAAAAACTACGTCAGCGTCATTCACTATCAAAAAAGTGGAAAGCTTAATGGTTTGCAGAGAGCTCCTGGCTTTCAAAATGTCTTATTTCTACATCATACTGTTTTTTAGGCTCAAGTTGTAGCATTAAATACCAAGACAGTACATGAAATGGAGCACCATTTATTTCTTTCCGAACATGTACCAAATAAGGAAAGTATTGTAATCATGAAAAAATTCGACTTCGAGATTTTGGTGTATTTGCACGTATTGAGGTCTTCTGAATTCATTTATGCTATTTTCAAGAGATGTTTTTAAAATAGCTGCGCACCCGCTCTTCATACGGGAAGAAGCGAATATTTTACTACTAAAATCATATCTGCATGTGACAAAACAGAATTTCATTTTTAAAAAAGTTCAAGTAATCTCCTCTGTTGAAATAACTGCGGGATATATTAACGCAAATTAGAATTACTTTTCGTTTAGTTGGTTGTAAGACAACCGTTGAAAAAGGATAAACACTTTTAATTTCATGAAATATTTATTAACTTGGTACATTGTGATTTATTCATATTATCTTTACAAATCTAATAATACTACCTATTACGTACATTAATACTATCTATATTCGCTTCCCCCTCTTTAAGGCTCCCTTAAAAGAAACAGCTTAGATTATTTGGCCTCAATGGGATCTTTTGATTCTGTGGCGATTCTTTGCAATTTACGCTTTAGCATAAATAATAATCATTTCACATAATGGTTGCCATTAAGGAAACTCTCCATATATATTTAATTTATACATAGTTTTATGAGATTGGCATATTTAGCGCCGCAAACCATTTCATCTTACTGTGGGGAGAAAATATCCAAGGGGTGCCATTTTAAATATCCATGTATCTAATATAGCGATATCTTTTATGTCCTCCATACTGTCTCCTGAAAAACATCAAACTGTGTAATCTCGAGGAGCTACTTATCCCCACTTTAATTGTAACAGGGCGTTAGAGTTGCACAGTTTACAAATTTCACGCATTTTTTTTATTTATGACGTCACTGTTTGACTGCCGTAAAGGATACCCCGGTAGGTTGAGGGAGTTAATTTCGATACTTCGCATAGTAGTTTTCAAACGGTATCATTAAAACTTTGCGTTATGTATACGCTTAAACCCAAAGAGCGAAAAAAACGATACATCGCGGAGCGATCAGTTTCCATGGAAACCGACATGTTTTTTCACGAAAGTGCTTTCTGGTGTTGCCACGAAAGTGTAGTCTTTTTTCTAAGAACTTTTTTCTTCCCTTCATGTTCTTTCGGAGAACTTCCGTCCTCGCTTATTGTTATATTCCGCTCCGCTCTTGTGATCGAAAAACGCTCCTAAAGGAGAAGCTCACTTTTGAAAACTGGCTCACTTTTCGCTCCGACTGATCGAATTTCGCTCGTTTGTTTTAAGCGTGTAGGACCTTTATGGGGGAACGTAATTCAACGTTAAAATAAAACTATACTCGCAACCTGCATGAGTATGTTAGGCAACGCCTGCGCCATAATTAAATGCCAAAAATAAAAATAGTAAATAGAATAATTTTAATATATGGCGCTTTGAAACGAACTTTGTAACTTTTAAAATAAACATTTTCAGCACCGTGAAGACATTTCAATTTTTAAATAAGCACCGGATTAAAATACCACTTCTAATAATAATAATCGTGAATTTCTTAGTTTATGTTGGCAACAACCGAACATAAATTCTCGTGCCGTGATCGCAATGTAATGAATGGCGTAAGATCGCGTTGATGCTATTAAATTCTAAACATTAGGCTGCATTAAAATTCGTAAAAAATTATCTAACTTACATAATTTTTTCGTTTTTATTTTAAAAGAGGGAGAAAAGAATGTTTCACGATTCGTCAAAATATCTAAAAGTTATGACGGATAGATTTCAAGATGCGACAGTTTTAAAATTATTTCACGAAAAAAATCGCGAAGCAGATGCTTAGTAAAAAAATTCCTAAAAATCGGTAAATCATATTACGTATTCAGAACAAACTGTTTTTAAAAGAAAATTTTCTCTTCTATCCGATGATACAAATGCCGTTTTGCTGCGAGCGTAATTTCCGCCGTTATTACGAATTAGGTGAAAAAAAATGCCAAAAATCGCATAAAACATAAAATTAAAAAAATTCTAGGTCGAATTTTGAAAAATCGCTTCGAGGTGCACAACTACTATATATTTACATCTTCCCGAGTACCAAATTTGGTGTTTCAAGGTGTAGCCGTTTATCCGTAACGCTGCCGACAGACACACCCACAGACACCTTCTTTTATAATAAGTAGAGAAGATATTGAATGATAGTCTCTTATCTTCATTAATTTTAATTTGTAAGTCTAGAAAATTTATTAATCTATTATCACAAGTATTCTTTATTAATTCTAGGGCTGAATGGTAAGCTATTGGTAATTTGTTAGAATCACTGTAAGTATTGTTTGTAACTACTGTAATTTTGTCATCTATGTACCTATATACACTCATGTCCATAAATTAAGGATAATTCAGAATCACACAGAAATTGATCTCTAAAATAAAAATTTCACCTGTGGAATGATCACACACATCTTGAAGAAGAATATGCAAATTACAGGAAACCACCAGATGGCGTGGATGGTACGCCACAATGACGAGAGTGTAAGAGAGGGGTATATAAGGAATGGTGGCAAAGAAGTAAAATTGTTCACAAGCGCTGTGAAAGCCTTTCAGTGCAAAAACCGCATAGTTATGGCACAAAGGAGGCATTTGGATGATGTTTTACGTGGCAGAATTATCGGACGACTGGAATGTGGACGTACCCAGCTGGAAGTATCCGAGGAACTTGGAATCGCCCAGAGTGTCATCTCCAGGCTTTGGCAACGATTCCAAGATGATGGTAATGTGAGTAGACGTTACAGCACAGGTCGCTCCCGAGTTACAACGCCGAATGAGGACCGCTATTTGGCAGTTACTGCCAAAAGAAACAGACGGAGTACAGCATCAGACCTGTCTCGTCAGCTCTCTTCAGCTACCGGTACGACAGTTTCAAGGCAGACCGTGTACAGACGCTTAGGGTACATTGGTCTATATGCTCGTAGGCCTGTCAGATGTGTTCCACTTACCGCAACTCACTGTCGCCTGCGATTAACCTGGAGTAGAGAGCATGCATTGTGGACACCGCAACAGAGGTCTTGTGTGATGTTTTCCGACGAGTCCAGGTTTAGTTTGGAGTCTGATTCTCGCCGGACATTCATCTGGAGAGCGCCAGGTACCCGTTACCACCAAGAGAACACCATTGAAAGACACCGTTACGGTGGTGCAGGATGGCTCGTTTGGGGAGGAATTATTCTTGGTTCCAGAACTGACCTGCATGTTCAGAGTGTAACGATGACAGGCCACATCTATCGGGATGTCATTCTGGAACAACATGTACGTTTGTTTCGGGGCGCCATGGGTGCTGAATTTGTGTTTATGGATGACAACGCCCGTCCTCACCGTGCAAACATTGTAGACGAATGCCTTCAATCGGAGGATATCACCCGTATGCATTGGCCAGCATACTCACCGGACTTGAATCCAATAGAGCATGTGTGGGATATGCTTGGCCGACGAATTGCAGCCCGTGAACCCCCTCCCACCTGTCTACCGGAACTTCGGAGTGCATTGCTGGATGAGTGGTGTAATATTCCCCAAGATCAGATTGATCATTTGATACTCAGCATGCCTAGGCGTTGTCAGGCCTGTATTGCATCGTCCGGGAGACATACTCCGTATTAACCATCCTACTAACCATGTTATACTGTTTTTTGTAAATAGGTTCTTTTTTAAAATTTGGTCAAGGGAGTAAAACTTGCAATTTTTATTAATTATGTCAAACATATAGCATCTTTTTTGCTCTTTACTTTTTGTTTAATAAATAGACTTTACAAATAAGTCAAATTTGTTTTGCTTCTTTCTCTTTCTTTGCCTGAACTTCATTATCCTTAATTTATGGACATGAGTGTATTATAAGCGATTGATTATTGAAATTTTTTTTTTGAAAGTGATATAAATATAGGTCAGCTAAGTAACTAGAGTTAGATCCACCTTTTGGGATTCCCAAAACTTGCTTATATAATTTATTATTATGCAAAATGTAATTATTATAAATAACGAACTTTAATAAATTTCGGAAGTAATTAGTATCTAAATTAGAAGGCAAGTTAATATTATTCACACTATTGATAAATATATTTAATATAACGGTATATAAATCATCTAATAGTATGCTACTGAATAGGTCTTCGAAGTCATATGTTAAAATTCTATTCACATTAAATAAATCTTTAATCCTATTTTTTAGTTCATAGCTATTGCCTATGGATGTAAAAGAGGTATTATTAGATTTTATGTGTAGATCTTGCATAGACGTAAGGATCTTTAGTAATAACTTGCTAGCTATATTATTATATGTGTTACATCCAATCTTTACTGTTCTGAATTTTAATGGAGCTTTATGGAACTTAGGTATTAGCACTAAATAAGCAATTTGTGGTAAGCTAAAATCTTTTTATTCATTGCTAACTCTGAGATGTTGGTTAAATTGAAGTTAGCATTTTTGTTTATGGATAATGCTAAGAGATTGTGATATAGTCTTTTTCATATAACAGCATAGTTATTACTAGACTTACCAACATAAATTATTATAAAGTTATCCTGTAAATCTTTTATTTGACTACTTATATTTATTTTATTGGTATAACTGAAAGAACCAAGTAATAGTTTATGCAAATCTGTAAGCACATTGCATTTTCATTCACTAAAGAAAGCAGATGGTGTACTGAATTTAGTAGAAGTATTATCTATATACAAATCTATATCATATTTAAATGTATCCATTATATCATCAGTACTATATTTACAAGGTAGCCAATGCGTAGTATCTCTTTTCATGATCTGTTGAAACTTAAGATTTTAATAATAATAGATCACCAATAATCATATGTCCAAAATCAGAATTAACAAAAGAATTATTTTGATCACTGGCAAAATGACAAGGTACCTCATCATCAGGCACAAAGCTCATATAAAACAGTTATAATTGAAGATCTTTCTACCCATCGGAACAGGGTATTTGAAGGATTTTTTAAACTTCATGCAGTAGAGGGAAAAGATCAGAGTGTGGCGAAAAAAGTTTATCGAAGTTGATCCTGTTAAAAGCAGTGTTGGTGTAATTAATGGCAAAAATGCTATTTAACAGAGTATTATTATGTTTGTTACTTACTAAACTGTAATTTAGTGCATTTGAAAGTGCAACTATTAAACCAAAAGACAAGTGAGAAAAATGAATAGTGAAAGTGGGTGAAGTGAAAACCTTATAATATTTTAGGAGGTGCTTCTTTTTAAGAGAGAAAATGTAGGCACGTACTCTAAGGCAATTATGGTCAACCTCAAAACTACTATTTAGGTTGCTCAACTCATGCTTGATAGGTTTATTAGACATTATAAATGTAGATGTTTTTTATGTTTTCCACGATTAGAACGACTAGTTCTTTTGTACAATATCAAATTTAAATGGTTGTAGACAGGAGTATATTTGGAAGGATCAGTATGGGCAGAATAATAATGCATATGTTTATTCTGTACTATTTGATTGAGTCCATAAGGATAACAGATGTTGTGGCAGTTGATGAAATGTGACTCGAAGAATAGCAATTCAGATACATTAGTCTGTATCGCAAGAATCTCAATGCTAACGTTATCAAAATCATGTGAGTGAAAGTGAGAGTATTCTACATTAGTGATATGATTGATAAATAATTTTTAACATTGTTACGGAGCAGGTTGATGCGTATGTGTAATGGATTACGAGTTTGTCCAATATAAGCCATGTTACAGATAGTGCAGGTAATTTCATATACACAATTATAAATTTTACAAAAATTATAATTATTACTATTATCAATTAGATTTTAAAGGCATAATGGCAGGTTTTGCATTTATTAGAGTCACAAGTGTTAGAAAAGAATGTCGTCACTACTGTAGTTTTTAAAGGATGAGTAAAGTTTTTTCGATCCAAAGGACAACTCATCGAATGATCCAGAGTACCGAGCAAGTATGCTATGGAAAACCTATAGCCCACTTTTTCTAGTCACGAAATCCACATTGTTTTTATCAATAATAAATGATATTATACTATATCAGAGTACTTTAGAAAACACAATTAAAAGCAATAAAAGGTTACAGAAAAAAAATATAGCGGGATTAGTGAAAGTAAAAATAATAATCATGAAATAAGAATAATATCTGGATTGTAAAATGAAAAACAACTAGAGTAATCTGACCTCTGTAATCAAAAATAGAACACAACAAATTTAACAATATCTAGTCTAATAGAGCATAATACAAGTATATACATGAAGTAGTGAATGGTATAAAAATGACACACATAGGTCTTGAAAATGTTGCTATGCAGTTTAAAAAAAAAAAATACCGATAAAGCAAGAAATGTATCTAACGCTAAATTTTAAGTACAGATGGCAGCGCTATCTTAAAAAAGGTCTTTCATGCTTAACTATTGAGATAAAAAACTGAGTGTTAATACATGCATCAAACACATATACAACACTATAGAGTAAATATTTGAGAAGGATATCGGGTAAGATAACGCAGATATAAAAGCTATCATATATAAGCAAAATATGACAAAAGAAACCAATGTGCATAAAAAAGAAGATGTAAATCACATAATCATGAACGCGCAGATGCAGCTAATTTCATGACATGCAAGGGTTAGTATGAAAATTTATTACCAAATACTCGCGATATTTTTATTGTTTATGCATATAGCAGTTTAAAAATAGAGAAATATTCTGAAGGATTATAGCGCATTTTGTAGCATAATAAAACAGAATAGTATATATATAATATAAAACAGCCAAACTTAAGTAATATGAATATCTCATTAATCGATGGAGCAAGCGTATGCACAAAACAAAAAGCATTAAAAAAATCCGGAGTCGAGAATAATAATGGAGACAACATAGGCCTTAAATTTTGTACACATATATATCAATTACACACGCTACATAACGCTTATGGAAGCCACTTAATAGAAACATGTGTTTAATACTTTAACATATAGTAGAAGAACGCCCCCCCCCCCCGGCCAGCCATTGTTATTATAGAAATACTGCGTAAAATACAAAGTCTCAACAGAGGAAGAATTGCAAATCACAAAAACCGTAGGTAGGTGTCTGACTCGGCTGGCCGGAGGGGCGTTCTTCTAGTATATGTAAAAGTATTAAACACATGTTTCTATTAAGTGGCTTCTATAAGCGCTATGTAGCGCGTGTAATTGATATATATGTATACAAAATATGTGTACAAATGTTAACATATAGTAGAAGAACGCCCCCCCCCCCAGGCCAGCCATTGTTATTATAGAAATACTGCATAAAATACAAAGTCTCAACCGAGGGAGAATTGCAAATCACAAAAACCATAGGTAGGTGTCTGACTCGGCTGGCCGGAGGGGCGTTCTTCTAGTATATGTTAAAGTATATATATATATATATATATATAAGTTTCTAAGATTATATGTTAAATACAGTAAGCCTGAAGCTGAAAGTAAAATCCGATTAACAGCTATAATTGATTTCTGTGGAAACGCAAATTCGGATTTTGCGCATATTCCTGTTGCTTTACTGTTACATGTATATCGACAAGAGCTTGACGTAACAAGTTAAAAATTACTTCTGACGATCTTTATAATTGAAAATAAATTTAATATCATCAACACCTCTCCAGACTTGCTCACCTTTTTGGCTCAGAGCATATTATTATTTATTTATATCATTAATTTTCTTTATTTTTCCACACAACAGAATTTATACAGATATAAAATACTATTTAAAACAAAAACAATAAAAATATATAATAAAATACAGAATTTAATTTACTATAGTAATACGAATATGAAGAAATATAGAATACAGAATAAAATACACATTTGTAGGAGCTATTATTTTATAGTTATTATATATATTTTGTTTGTTTAAATATAAAGCCCTATAGAGAGTGTCATGGTCACTACGATTTTGAAAAAAAATTAAGACGCAGGAAAATAAATAATAATAGAGTTATACGAAAAAAAAATATTCGTTGTTGAATTTTCCTTTTAATAAGGAATTTTGAATCATTAAAATTGTATCGCATTTATTTGGAGAAAAAGAATGAAGTCAAGCTATATTATTTGTTTTATTTAAAAGGAAATTGTCAATTAACTTGTTGTGTGTTGGATAGGATATTTGTTCAATAATAATTTCGAAAGCTTAAGATAGAAACTTACGAGAAATACAAGAAATAAATACTCACTTTTTTTAATAAATAAAAATTAACTACGAGCAAAATAATTTTAAAATCTTATTTATTTAAGTTTCAAAATATGTAATTTAACAAGAAGAAATATACGATGAAGAAACATGGATGGAAATAAAAATTTTAATATTATTTGAAGATAACTTTTTCTCTCATACATCCAACATCTTTTTTCCAGAAATAATGTTCCCATTTTATAGCCATAAATATGAGGTTTTCATTTTATAAAGGTCATCATTTTATAAACTGCAAAATTCAATAGTAAGACTTCCATTTTTCTGTTGCTATGATTTCCGCATTAAACATTGCTAAAACATGTTTCTAACAGGAAATTGCTATAAAATACACTTTTGTTACGTAAAAGTCGATACATATATAAAAGAGAAACTTCGAGCATTTTCCTATTTCATTTCTACGATAATAAAACAAAACTATTGAAAATTTTGTTTCGAACTAAACCGCATTTGTCCCATTTTTTATAAACCTGATTTTTTTTTTATCAACAAACTATGTAGTTACATTTACAATATATAAATTTTTGATGAGTTATGCATACTTAATTATTGAAATACATGCGAACACAACCTAGTGTTATTATAAAAAAAGACTTTTAAATTATTCTGTTTGATCACGCAAGAATGAAACAGAGAAAAATCCAGAAAAAAATTCTCAACGAATTTTCAGATTTTACCAGTGCACTTGTTTGAATTTTTAATGGTATGTGTACCAGAGATTTTTAATCTAACCAGTTACATAAAAACAGAAGCACAAAATATGTTTATTCCTTTATTAAACTCTAAAATGATAATGATTTTGCTAATGTAAATAACATTTTAGCACCAAAAATATTCAGTGTTACAATCAAATTCTTTTTGGGCACTAAATAATAGATTATAAGTCACACTGTCGTAGTAAATCCTATTCAAATTGTATGATATGTAATAAAGATGAACATATATGGAGAAGTGATCTTTTATCTAGATTATAAAAAGTTGAAAACAATGTTATGGTATGAAAGACAAGTTTCATGTTTAAAATTCTGCCGCCCAGGTTGTGTAGTGGCTTAAGAACCATTCTATCACGCCTTGGATCCTGGTTTGAGTCCCGATTGGGGATGGATGTTAACTTGTCCATCCTTTTATAAGGGGTAACGCTGCCCTCCCACTGGATGTTCCCATAATAAAATGGCCAGTAATTCGGGCCTAAGTAGTAACAAAGTGCTTAATGAGGAAATGCCTGCTACTGGAAAAAAAATGGTTCAAATTCTACTAATTTTTAAATACATACATTTTTACTCCTTATTTTTTTTTGCATTACCTACTTCAATGTCTTCGATTTAATTATCTATTAATAAAATTTATATTAAAAAGTTTCATTTGCTTTTTACTTTTCTATTTCCTTAATATTTAGATTTAATTGTACAACAAATGCAACATTTTTCTGTTTTCATATGATAGTTTTTTTAATTTTGCCATCAAACTGTTGCTCCTTAAAGTTCTAAACTTATGATACGTTATGCTTCATTTGATAATTTGTTCATATTTTAAAAAGCAACTCAAAAGAAAAGTCATTAGTAACGGGTTCGGAAAAATCCCATTCACACTAAACCTTCCAATACATGATAATAGAGGTTCATTTATCAAGAAGATTTGCATGCAAGATAATTTCCTAAAAGTAATGTTTATCAAATATGCTGTTTAAGGTATTCTGAAGGTATATAAAAGATACTTGTCCTTAACATTTGTTAACTTTATTCTTCATGAATGTACTGCTAAGATTATTTGAAAGAAAGTGATAAATGAACTGGGCAACTGAATGAGACATGCTTAATAAACATTTTGACATGTAAGTATGGATTACCTATTAAAGTTATAAGTTTGTGGTGCAATAAATCATAAGATAACACAATGTTGTAACATTTATGAACTTCGTATCATGAATATCTAAGAATTAGTGATAAATTAGCTTATAGATACTATTTTTCTAAATGAACATAACAGCAGTATATTGACTTAAAGTTATTTAGTTTCGAATCCTGATAATTAATGTTTACTCAGCAAAAAAGTTCTCAAATTATAAGTTTAAATTAAATAAAAAGTGTAAATTATAAGATTACACAATGGATTGGCCGCCATTACTGTTACTTACTGTTATTTTGGATTAAGTCCCCTAAATAAAATTATATGCTTTATTTATAAAACTAAAATGCAGTATGTTTGGCGCCAAATATTTTATACAGGGGGACTGCTAATTCATGGTACAAACTTTGTGGGTTGGTACAGTACACTGTAACAGTCTCATTTTGTGTAGGAATGTACGGTCAAAAGTGAAGCGTCGAAGCACAAACATGGGAAAGAACAAATTCAGGAGACGAAGGAGAAACGGAGTTAGTAGTTGCTTCTGTTATTGGTAGATGGCCATTCGGCGTTGATTTGGGGAAGAGAGGCCATGCTCGTTTCAGTTTTAGTCCATTCACCAGTAGAAATCGCATATGGTTTCAGCATGACGGGGCGCCAGCCCACTTCACCTTATATGTACGTCAGTACATGAATACGACATTTGGCATGCGATGGATTGGAAGGGGTGGATCTATTTCTTGGACGCCCCGGTCTCCCGATTTGGCGCCCCTCGATTTCTTTTTATGAGGACATTTGAATAATGACGTTTATGCTATTCCAGTAGACACCGATGAAGATCTCGTTGCTCGAGTATCCGTAACTGATGAAAGTGTGTACGTCAGTTCATGAATACGGCATTTGGCATGCGATGAATTGGAAGTGGTGGATCTATTTCTTGGACGCCCCGGTCTCCCGATTTGGCGCCCCTCGATTACTTTTTATGAGGACATTTGAATAATGACGTTTATGCTATTCCAGTGGACTCCGGTGAAGATCTCGTTGCTCGAGTATCCGTAACTACTGAAAGTGTGTACGTGAATTTCCTGGTGTCTTTGAAAAAGTTCGTTCGTCAATCGCTGTGCCGACGCTCTCAGGCATGTATTAATGCTGATGGACGCAATTTTGAATACTTATTGTCAATTAATTTCCACTTATAAACGAGGATATGAAAATAAAGCACTTTCCCTATCATTTATTTTTTCTCGTGTTTGTGTCTCGACGCTTGTGCTTTGACGCTTCGTTTTTGAGCATAATTTGTTCTTTCCTGTGTTTGTGCTTCGACGCTCCACATTTGACCGCACGTTCCTATACAAAACAATGGTTAGAATGTCCTGTACCAGGCCTCAAAGTTTGTACCATGAATTAGCAATAACCTTGTATATTTCGGCAAATCTTGTCGATGACACTTTGCGAGATTTTAGGGATTGCCCAATAGTGATTGACCAGATTTTTGATGTTCTGTAGACATCCACATAGACCTTAATGTAATAGAATTCTTTTATATGAACCGTAAATAAACTATCCAGTGGATCCGAATTAAAAAGGGAGGTGCATACCAAGATCTTATAACACTCATAGATGTAGAATTACATCTTTCTACAGCCAAGAGGTTTTGAGATATGCGAGTTACGCACATACGTATAGACATCACGAAAAAACTAGTGAAGATAAGCACGCGGTTATTCAAAATGAATCATGCACACATACATACATACGTACATCGAACCGTTGAGGTATCACGCAAAAACTCGTGAAAGTAAATTTATAAATGATCCAAATCTATTTTTAAATAAAAATCTGAATACTGAAATGTTTCAGGATCACAGTACTCACTTTGTATAAATAAGTAATTACGTTTCGTGTGTATTACACCATTTAGTATTCTATTACATGTTCATGCGGATTTTGTAAGTCAAGAGAGCATGAATTAAAAATGAAGAAATTTGAAATATCCACGAGAGAACAAGAAATTAAAACCTTTCAATGAAAAGAAAAATGTGTGAGTAGCTAATCCTTAATGAGAATAAACATTTTTAGGTACACAGATATGAGTATAATGGACATGGGAAAGATACTGCCACTGACATGGGAAAGATAGTTAAGTCATAAAACGAAAATCTTATCGGAGACATCCAAAAACAGTTTCGTTATAACTAAATAGTAATGAGTTTTACTTTTACGAGGGCTGTTTTTATTCAACCTCCGATGGTCAATAAGTAAAAGACATTAGTAAAGTATAGAAAGAAATTTATAACCAAATGTTAGGTACAGACGTGATCTCTTTTAGACTTACACATTATGAAGATTTGAGCATTTGTCTAATCGGTAGAGGTGCTTCCCAATGGCCTGTTCTAGAAAAATAACCGCCAGCTATGCAACTATGAGCCTGAAAGTTGTTGTAAAATTCTTCATGGGTCTGGAAGCTTTGGCCTCTTAGCCAGCTTACGCCCTTCAAGAGAGAGATGACAATCCCTCAAAGCTAAGTCAGCAGCCAAAAGAGACCAATAAAGTGTTCCAAAACAATGTTAAAGTGAGAGTGAGATCTTTAATGGTCTCTATTGGCCCTTGACTTGGCCCCGAGTGATTTCCGATGCTTGAATTGATGCTTGAATTGAACAACTGCCTAGAAGGCCAGAGTAAGAAGACCCAAAGCTTCCCGTTAAACGAAGTTTTGCGAAACAATTTCAGCCCCTTGGAAGTATCTCTATCGGCAGAGTTTCTCTAAGAAGGCACCGGAAGGCTTGTCTACCGATTCCACAATTGCTTGAATCTTCATGGCGATTATGTTGAAAAGAAACCATACATGTACCTAACTTTTGGCAGTAAATTCTTTTTATTATTCACTCTTGTCTTTCTTTGACTGTGCATAGGAGGTTGAATAAAAAACAGCCCTCGTAATATACTTAAAAAACATAAATATTAGATTCCAAAAACATACTTAATCAAGTCTCTCATTACGTTTTTCTACGATGTTGGAAAGAATCCTTATTGCTTTTTCGATGAAAAATCAAAAAACGATAATTTTGACTTACTTCCTTTCCCATGTCAGTCACTGAGTTATATAAGATGTTTTAGTCCATATCGTTGAAAAATTTTGCTGTCTGTCTATTTTTATCATGCTTTTGCACAAACAGATAGGTTTTTATATTAAGAAGAAAATTATTTAATTATGAAATTAAATAAAGTTTTAATTTTTATTTAGGTAAATAGACTTTCTCCCTTTCCCATGAGAAACTCTATTATATAAAAGGTTTTAGTTCTTATCGTAAAAAAATTTTGTTATCCATCTATTTTTATTTCGCTTTTGTACAGTTTGTTAGATTTTTATATTAAAAAGAAGATTCTTATTTAAACATTAAACAATTTAATGTTTTAATTCTTATGTAAATAAATACAGATTTTACACAATTGTCATAAAAAAAACTTGATTATTTTTTATCGAAAAAGCTTTGCTCGAAAAGCTTTTTTTTGGCTGCTTGTTCACGTTTAAATGATCAAAAGCATTAACATGTTTCTATAATGTAGTACCATATATTTGTTTCGGACGTTATGCAAGAGTTTTGAAAGCACTAGAGCAGTATCATATATTAATAAGGAAACGCACGGCATTCATAGACTGTAAACAGTTTGAGCGTTAACTTTGGCCATAAATTTTCTGAAGTATCACAGATGCCTCGAAAATTAACGTCTTAATGAATTTCAGATTTGTTCAGTGAGTACTTGTCCGTAAAAATGGTAGTAATGTACTTTGCTGATTCGTGCAGCTTATTTTACTATGAAATCGATATGTTAAAATACTATTGCTAAATTTAGAGAAAATCAGTTTTTCAAAAAAGATTTCCATGAAAAGACGATATTTTCAGAAAATTTTAAGTCCACGACGTACATTGTTTATATTTTAAAAAATCATTTAACGTTTTAAGCCCAGAAGATTTTATGTAACTTTAATTAAAAAGTATTTATTATTTAATTATCATTAAAGCTAAACTAATTCAGGCTAAAATTTAAAAATATGTGTAGCTTATTTACTTCGGTTATATTAAAAACATTTTCTCATGCAATTTCAAAGGTAAGAGATGTAAGTTAAAGAAAATTATTATGTTTGTTTTCTCTATGTGATATTTACCATTATTTTTTTCCTCTCGCAAATTTTCATTAATACTTATACAGAGCTGCCAAGTCTCCGGCTTTTTCCGGGAGATTTTCCACCACAATTTTTAGACAGTTTTATTTTTGATTAAATATTTGGACTTATTTTAACTATAAATTTGTAAGTAAAAATTAGTGGTGTAAAATCTCCCGAAAAAAGCCGGAGACTTGGCAGTTCTGCTTATATACAGCTTTCCAGACAATTTTTTGTGATATGTTTTAGCAGAAATCTACTCAGATTATTATTTGATTATTACTACTGAAATTATTATTTTAAAAAAGAGTACTTATACACTTTATTGCAGGTTTAATGATTCACGGGAATCAGAACACTGTGAAATGATGATGGTTGTCTGTGTTATGATAAATGATGATAAACTGGAGAAGTTAATTGTAAATCGAATGCGGACTGCAAATCGCATATTGAATTTCCTAGTAATTTCATTTTAGTATTAAAAAAAATTAGCTTGTATAAAACTAAGAATTTTAACTTTTAGTTTCTGCTCCATTTATTTCCTTACTTTGGCTTTCAAAATTTGTGCTTCTCTTTTCCGTATGCAATAGCCTTTTTATTCAATAATGTTATTGGGAAAGTGTGGCGGCATGTGTTCCAAAAATAAATCTTCCAGTTTCGGATGTAATCTTAACGCTCTTTTCTATTCCGTTTCACCCCCCCTCCCTTTCCCCAATTTGCTTTAATTTTGGCTGTTTCATTTACAATCAATTTTACATGCCATGCACTTGCTTTAAAAATTATACAATCGATGCCTTTTTGCTTTAAATGAATTGGACTAAATGTGTTCAATACGAGCAATTTTACTTGGGTTGCCATCCTCCGGCCACGTGGCCGATGGTAATCTGAGCAAAATTGATAATGGGGTTGCAACTCAGTAACTGACACTTGTTTTGGCTGCTAAGTGTTTGTTTTCGCAATTGTTCTCTTAGCATTTGTTTCGCAAGAATTCTTTTGACATTTGTATAATTTTCTAAGACTTCCAATCTACTCGACTGTGATTTTAGTATGTGCTTTTTACGCTGGCCGCCATTAGACTGCGACGTTTGTCGCTTATTTTAAAAAGTTATTTTACCTCTTTTTCAACCAAACAGAATGTTTAAGAATTTAATACCTGCTTTATTTTATCACAACTGAAGTGTTTAGTGAATCCGAGTTATTCATGCAACTGCTAATAAATCTCGAATTCATATGTAGCTTGATTAAATGAATTCTTTACTGCACAAAGTAGCTAACACCTATCTGCAGCAGTTTGTGTCACTAGTGGAAGTGACTTCAACAGCATGATAGATTAGATTTCGCAGTCAGTTGATCATTTCCTGTTTTATTTCACAGGATATGTCATGAACATTAAAATTTATTTCACACAGTTAAAAAAAATCATCACGAAAGTCACAGGAGAAAAAGAAGGTTGAAATTTATAAAAAATTGTGTTGCAGTGTATTTATACCTCACTAAAGTCCCTTGAATGTCCACAAGTTCCTTGCCACCCTCTAACTTCGGAACGACTGCTGCTATACTCATAGAAGTGGCGGCTAGGTAAGGTAAAACAGCCATGCACTACTCAATGAAATTCTCTAAGACGCCTATAAACTGCCGGAGGCACCATATGAAATTCGAACTACGGCGCCTATGAAATTCGAACTACGGAATTAGCATTCCCATCTCGAAAGTGGTAAGACATTGGGAAAATCAGTGATTTACAAAGTTGTAGAGCTTCACCGATTTAGTACAAAAAGACACATTTTGGACATTGAATGCGATTAACAGAACCGTTAAAACTCGCTCTCATATTTGTTTTTTTCTTGATTTCCTATACTGTGTTATCTCGAAACTCTAACGAAAGGAGAAATGATTATCTTTCGGGCAAAACAACTGATAGTTGGGACGCAACCATTTAGCGATTACCTAAATATACTCGATACATAGCTCTGGCTACACTAAGATTTACACAGGGAATTCCTTTAAAGAGGAAAACAAAAACTGAAAATATTCCGTAAGAATGTTTCAGAACTCACTCACTATTTTTAGTAATGGAGAATGGATAGCTCTAAAAGATGAATAACCTTCCTCCAGCTTCTTAGCTTTTTTTCACTTACATCAAAAATTAGGTAAGCTGTTCTGCCACTTTGCGACCTTTTAGAAAGCATTCATAGTTTAAAGTATTTAGTCCTTAAGAGCGTATACCGACCAATAAATGAACACTTAAGCAAAATTCTTTCATAAAAATACCTTAATTTATTATTTTTAAATGTAGCTTTTGTATTCATCTGTGTAAACATCTTTTTTGGTAAATGTGATGAATATGAAAGGAAGAGCTTCTAAGTTACTGGATTAAGGGTTTTTTGGAAGTTCAAGTAAAAAGTGGTACAATTGCCCAGTAAATGAGAAAAAGCTGGACATTGTACGTTAATTTACTGGAATTACACGGTGTTACCAGTAAATGAGTGTGTAGTACAATACACATTAACAAATGATTATATTTCAAGGGGATGGCATGCGACCAAGGAAGCCAATTAAGTGTAAAACAGCTTCCTGTTTTGGAAGGAAATGACTGTTGCTAATCCATGGACTGAAACAACATATATACAAAATGCTTATTGACTGGTTGTGTTGAGATGCTACTCGGTTTACCTTACACAAAAACAAGATAAAAATACACAAGATTCTAACCAATTGATAAATCTAGTTGCCCTGTATACGTATCCAAGTCTCTAACACGAACATTAAATCTAATTATATTAAAACTTAAATTTTTACTTGAGGTAATCTTTACTAATACTTATGCTTAAACGCTTTGATTAAATATGTAGATAAAATTATTCTTTCATAGATATTTTTATGAAGAATGGATCAATTTACGTTCTTCGATCGGACGTGAAAAAAAAAAAAAAAAAAAAAAAAAAAAAAAAGCAAGCTCTCGAATGTTATCGCGTATTCCTATCTCTGTTAATAAGAGAACGAATTTGGGAAAAAAATGAAATAGGTTTCAGGAAAAAAAGGAAAATCGTTATCACAGTTTTTTTTATCGTCGAAATATTAAGGAACCACATTCAATTCCTTTTAGTAGTTGGTATATAGATCCAAAGATTATTAATTTTTAATTAGAGAATGTGAAGAATAAAAAGTATCTTTCTCTCTGTATATATATATATATATATATATGCACGCGTGTATGTGCTTGTGTATGTATGTATGTATGTATAAAAAGTTTAATTGTGTAGCATCCATGAAAAAATCACTTAAGTCTTTGACTGAAACAACAAAATAAGAATACATAAAAATCAAAATACAGAGCTGCCAACTCTCCGTTTTTTTCAAGAGATTTCCCACCACTAATTTTTAAATGGCAGCTTATTCTTAAAACTTAAAATAGAAATATAATCGGAAATAATGAGATTTCCCACCACAATTAAAATTGTGGTGGGAAATCTCATCCCTCTAAAAAACGGGAGAGTTGGCAGCTCTGCAAAATAGAAATACCTAAGCAACAAAATAGAAATATGTAATGCCAAGCGTCAACACGAACACAGAAAATTGCCGGCGTAAAACATTTGCGAAGGAAAGCATTGTAACGAACAAAAGTCAACGCAGAGAGAAAGTGCATTGACACAGTTCGCATAATTTACTGGAACAGACAGTAGAAATGTTAAACTAACAGCGAAGAACCTGAAAACTTTCAATTCCAATAAAAAGGAATTTCGCTCTCCTTTCTTTCGCTTTGATTAGTTCATAACAATTTTCTTCTCTGCTAATGTTTTAAGCCACCAATTTTAGTTATAGGTGTATCGTTTCAAAGCCATTTACGTTTTTTAAATGCGATGACTAACTTTCACAGGAAAAAAGTTTGTTAAAAATTTCGAAGTTTTTTCACTGTAACCATAAACGTGAGCTCTATTCTTCAAAACAATCCCAGTTTCGAGTTCGTAGTTCTGAATAACTATATCTGATATCTCATCTTCGATTGGCTGAACGGAACGGTTACTAGAGGTTCATATGTTGGGATAAATTTTTTTATGACCACCCTGTATATATGCTACAATTTTTCATTAACTTATTTTCTACATTACTATGCCAGGTTATGCATATTAATGCGAATAAATATATATGTTTTACATTCACATATAAATTTTAAGTTCTAAAAAACATCTATTTTAAAATGCTATTCACAGTTAAAATACGTAAACTGAGACGTTACCGAGGAAAATATATCTTTCCATAGTAACTTTTAAACGAATCAGTAATAGTATTTAGTTATTATATTTTTAAATAAATCAATTATTCTAAAAGACGGTTCCCTAGTGGAAACGTCATAAAGAATTCATTTTTCTAAAAATAAGTGAATTTTAATTTTATTACATTTTTTTAAACACAAAGAAATATGCTTAATTCTTAATTGGTGAGAAGCTATAACATTTGTACAAAACATGGAAATATATTTATAAATTTTCGCCGCAAGATTTTCATATAAATGGTTCAATATTTTCTTTTTATAACGTTAAACTCATCGCAGGCATTCTTGAGTAAAAGTTCAATGTTTAAAAAATTGTAAAAAAGTATACGAAGGAATTTTATTTATAGTTTATAGAAAAAAAACGTAACAAACTTTGTACATATCCCTTGCGAGTTCTTGCCCTCAATTTTATACTTTTCAAAGCTCTTAATTAAGTAGTATATTATTTTTAATTCCTCAGTGAGGCTAAAAAAGTTATTTTTTATACTCTCGTTTGAAAACTTCTTTGTAGTTTTTTTAAGTTATCCTTTGGGAACTCATTTTATAAAATTTTAAAAAACTATAGATAGTAGTAGAATGAAAGGAGATATTGCATTTTTTAAATGTATCTTTATATAATTGATATTATGCATTTTCCTTATTTAATCTGGAATTTTAAAGCCTCTTAAAATTTTTTCTGGGTATTTTCTTATTTGGCCATTTGCGATATTTTTTATTGTTCAGTAATTTTATAGCCTTGATTTTTTTCTTTTTATTACGAGAAGTTAATAGTAATCATTGGAGTAGAATGCATCATCGACTAATTTTGCTTTTATATTTAAGGGGACAAGGGACGTTAAAATTGCAAACTGTCATTTCTTAATTTTTAGTCTCAAATCATACGTAAAGTTGTTTAACACAAAGGATTACATCTACATTAATACTAAAAATAAAAAAGTAATTTTTTTTCCAAAACTATATTAATGTCTTTGAGAAAAAATTGTGCATTCAATATTTTTTTTCAAAATATCCCATACGCATTCCAAATTAATAAAAAGCTGTAATTTTTTTAGAGTATACTTGTAATGCATATATGAACATAATTGTGCATTGAATTTTCAAACAAAAGTTAATCAATAGAGATATAGGAATTTAAATGGAACAATAGGATGTAAATTTGAAAAAAAGCTTCGTCTCACACGAATTTAATTTTTTTTACAAAGCTTAACCTTGTCACACATAAAAATGAATGCACAGATATGTTCATACATATAATGGAAGTGCATATTTAAAAAATAATAGCTTTTTATTAATTTGGAATGCGCATGGGATATTTTAAGTAAAAAAATAGAAGACGCTTTTTTTTCAAAAAAGTATCAAGTTTTTATTTAAAAAATTATTTATTTTTTAATTTTTAGTTTCAATACAGATGCAAACTATTCTGTTAAACAACTATGATTTCATGTTAAACAATTTTACATATGATTACAAGTAAAAAATCAAAATTGAAAATTTTGAATTTTAACGTCCCTTGTTCCCTTAAGTGGTTGAATTAAATTTTTCAGTATTTTGATATGGTAAAAAGAACAGTGATAGAATAAAGATATATTTTTAGTGCACGATTTGTTTTTTTTTATAATATGAGTATTTTTTTCTCAACATATCAGTACAGTTTTTAAGGCATTTATGTATGTTATATAAAAAAAAGGAATTTCTACTGTTGATTCTTTTAGACAACACAGATTTAAGTAAATTACTTCTAAAATTTACTATAAAAGCAAGCAGTGTAGTGATCTAAATTAAAAGACCCTTAATTGAAACCATATGATGTTGGGTAAGGTGGGGTAATCACGACCACTTTTTGGAAGTTTCAATTTTGTGAATTCTTAAAAAATTTATTTAAATGAATTGTTTTCACTAATTGGGCAGAAACATTGACTTTTTAAGAATACCTAGTTGGATATTTGTTTGCGTAGAATTACTTGCTTAAAATTTAAGGGAGTGGTTGTAATTACCCAAACAAAATCACGAAATTTAAAAAAATCATGTAATTACACCATTGGGTTAATTGCGAAGACTTGGTTTCTGTTTGGTTTTTATACGATTTTTAATCATTTTGCTTGATTCCAGACAGTTACAGACCGGATCATCTGTACAATGGACTTTCTGAACAAACTCTAGAGATATAAATAATGAAATCGTACAAAAGTTTAAAGTTATACATGAGTGCATTATTTCCTGCTTTAAATAATACTGTTTTATTAAAACTTAAAAACTTAAAATAATGTTGTTTTATAATTGTTTTCTGACGGAAAATTTCGAAAAATGCAAATTTGAATGAGCATAAAATGAGTATAGTGACAAAATGTGAAATATATGACACAAGGAAAGTTTAAGGTCTTAAAATAACATCCTAATATGAGGTCATTAGTTCCTATTTTTACCGTTTAAAACAAAATTGTTCTTACACAACTAGCCAAATATCTTTGAGAGGAGTCTTGTATTTCAATCCTCCAGGTATTATTATGTGTTGCTCTCCATTTGCATCGTAATGATTATTTTAAATTTACGAGCTATTCTCTCTATTAATTATCATCAGACAAAGAAGTAATTCAATATTGTAATGACGACGTGAGTGAACATGCTTAAAAGCTCTCTATTTAGAAAAAACTTAAGAAGAGCTCAGATTAGTTCTATAATAAAAGCGAACAAAACTTTTTTTTTAAACTTTTGAAAGTAATTAAATATGCTTTGAGTTCTTTAAAAGTACCATTAATTTTGCTGAATTAACATAATGTTAAATACATAATTCTGTATATAATATATCGGTGTTTCAAAATGCTACGATTATCCCTTAAAGTGTGGGCCATAGAAACATACTGACGATTACAAAATTTATTCAAATGGAGAGTAGTTTGCAGATATGGTAATCTTTTGTAAGGGGGTTGTACGTATTCAAACTTGGATTTTTAAATTGTCCTTCCTATCTATCAGTTATGTCTAGAAAAAAAATCCCTTACCTGTAACAAAGAAATTAGAAAAAAGCTCATACTTGTGAGTTAAAAACTCTTTGAGATATCGCTAGCTGCAAAATTTTGCATTTGTCGACAAACACGAAAGGGTTGTCTCAAAAGTGAGGAAAGTGTAATTACATTCTATCTCTGAAAGTTTAACTTAATTAGTAGATAAGTTATAATTTTAAACTTTAAAAATTTTGGAAACTATTCCATTCAGTGACATCAGATTTTTTTTATTCGTAGACGCAGGCAATTAATTTTCTAATTGTAGGTGATAAGGGAAAAAGGAACCGTATAAAATTAAAATTAAATTTATTATTTCAATATGTACACAGAACCATAGAAAAATATTGCCATATTTGAAAGCTACTCTTCATTTGGATGAATTTTATAACTGAAAGTATGTTTATATGACTTGAAACTTAAGAGATAATTGTAACATCTATTTTAAATCACTTGGTATAATTATAATAAAAAGATTAAAAGATAATAGTAAAATCTTCTTTATTTGGTTGAGTAGTGTCCAACAGTGACACAGATCACTCTTATGACGATAAAGGATATTAGAACTTATTCTTATAAATCATTTAATAGTTGCAGAAAAAGATATTGAAGTAATGGTCAAGTTTCCTAGCTCAATTTTTATTAACAATAGCATGATTTCTGTAAACTGAAACTTTCAAAATAAAATTAAATCTATAATTAGCAGTTATTTTAAGGCTTGACTAATGGAAAACCAGAGAGGACAATTTATCGACTACTTCAAAGTGATTATTAGCTTGTGCATTAAGACCTACATTTCTATTTTATTCCGCGCAACATTGATGTTCTCTTTCATTTCCACTAGTTTTTAACACGAAATCTGACAAACCCTGTATATTCAAGTTAGAAACAAAATCATATAATACATCCATTACTTATTTGAAAAACATTTAAATCTATGGAAATGTCAATCTCATCTAAGAATAGCAATGTAAATTCTGGCATGAATTTTCAAACTCCTTGAAAGCTTCAGATAAACAAAGCACTTGTATCTTATAAATAATTAAGCTTTCAGAAAAATTTTGACGATCAGACGGGTTGAAATATTATTCAAAATGTTAGTGTGTTCAACAATGTCATTTCTGAATAATTTATTTAAAAATATTTTCGATAATCACAAAATTTTTAGGCATAGATCTTGAATATTAACTATAAATTTTTTTGATTAAGTCACCGTTTCAAAACACATTTCTCCACTTTAACTTGTTGAAGGCAAAAATTTACGTTGGAATTACTACATTCCAAACAAACTTTCATCATTCATATGTACAGTTTATTTTGAAACATTATTTAAGGATTTCATTATAAATTTATCGTGATGGAAACAGTACAATTTCAATAAGTCATTAATTTAGAAGCAGAGCAAATACGAACAATTTCAAACAACATGATTTTGGTAATCAGAATTTCAAATAGAAATGATGATTATAAAATTTTAATTATTCATTAGGTCTGAAATCAGAAATCTATACACATTTAAATTCTACTAAAATTTAAAGGTAGAACAGCCTACGAAATGTTTATTTGTGTTCGTAAATCTGAAAAAGGCAATTTGTATAATTTTCGAATTAATAGGGACACATTTATACTTGAACAAACTTATATTCTTTTACAGCAAATACCTGTAGTTTTACAAACAAGGAAAAATCCAGATCATATAAAAATATTCAATGGTTATACATGTAAACAAACGCATAATAATCAAATCGAATAATAGATGAACTGAAAATGAAAACAAATGCTTTTAATCTTACTAAAACTCAACTAAGTAGTTTAAACATATGAATTTTTGATTCAATTAGTGAATATAAAAAATGAAAATCAAATCATTTGAAGGGCAGTAACCATTATTAGCACTAGCCTGCAATTTCTATGAAAACATTCAAATTTGAGGACACCTCTTACAACGACTGTTTTTTGATATACTAGAGGTTTTTTTTTTAAAAAAACTCATATTAAGAACGCATTGAAAACATGAATAATGGACACCTCTCGCAATCGGACGTTTCTTGTAATACAAGTAGTAGGCTATAATAAAAATAATCTCTAAAGTGAGAATATAGGGGAGACGCAGTACCTAAGGGTAGGTGGGCAACAACAATAAAGCTATTGCACTTTCATAATATGTTTTATTTTTGCAATCTTATTTGGGAATTTGATCTTTCAGATTTTTATCATTTTAGATACAATTAGAGGACAGAAATTTTTTTAAAAAGAAATTCACAAGTTAAAATAGTCTTACCACCCCATTTTGCCCCGTGAGTAGGATAAGATGGGGTATAGCAATTTCGCAGGGGAATGTGCAGGTGAGCCCGTAGATTAGAAAGCAGTCAAGTTTACGCAAGTTGTCTTGACTTTTCTTTCTAAAGTTGCCTGACACTGAAGATGTCTTCGTTATTATCATGTACCCTACCTGTGTTTCTCTTCTGTGTTTACACAATCACAAAACAACGCAAAACTATATATACATATATATTCATTACACATTCAACATAATAAAAACTATATCCCCTTTTGCCTCCATTCGACTAATTATGTATTTAAAAACACTTACGAAAAAGAATACACATGGAGAAATTTAAAAATTCTTACCTGATAGCGTTCGGGTTATCTCGCTATCGAACGATAGTGGCTGGCAAATCAGAAGTCATCATAAAACTGGGTTCTTCGTCTTTCCGCCACCGCGTTTTTCGGGTCTTGCTCGTGTTTCTAATATTGAATAACTCTAATAATGCACACCTGTCACAAATAGCCCTTTTCTATTGTAGTAGTGGTTCTAAAATGCTTATTATAGGTTCATTGGGATCGAATGGGAAGATCCCGTTATGTATCGCAAATATTGATATATTTTCTTAAATTCTTCTATTAAATAAGAAATACAAATAAGAACGACGAAATAATAACGATGCACTTTTAATATTTACAGTTTAATAAGTTTTAAAAACGTCAAAATGTTTTAGATTACCCCACCTCCCCCCCTGCTAAACCATAACTTTTTCTGTAGAAAAAATATTTTTATAGGCAAGAAAAAATCTTCGAGGTATAATGCATGTAATCAGCTTTTAAATTCATTCACACATTAAAATAATACTGTTTTTGTTTACATGCTTACATTTCTCTGCACAGTAAATCATAATGCAGCAAAAAGAGTTTTACAGGAAAGGCAAATTCTTGTAGCATCCTAAGAATGTGAGCGTAATCCCTTCAATGCCAGTGATTGGTAAAACAATATTGCAATTAATTGAGATTAAACATTAACGTCAACAAAAAATCAAACAGCAGTTCTAACAGCAAAATATTTTTTTTTTTTTGTGAAAGCTGACTTCAAAATATCAGCATATCAAATGGAAGCGAATGCCATTTATATTTCTTTGCAATAGAAATCTTTGTGAAAGGAAAGAGTTATACAGGTGAGGAAATTTGAACAAGTATCTCCAAAGAAAACGAGTGCAATGATGCAGTAACTGACTCTCATCAGGGCATTTTAGGAGGGAGGGACGTAAGGGGGGGGGTAGAATACAGGCTGCTTATAATTAAAGTTGTACTTTAAAACGGCTAGAAAAGGAAATTACTGGACCAAACACTTGGTAATCGAGTAAAGGTGGTTATGGGAATTTATTACCCACCCCCAAAAAAGTTCAAAAATTTACCACCAAAGAGAAAATGTGTATAAGATATAGGTAAACGATATAAGACATGAAGACTACGGTTTAAAATGTTCGTAATCGTTTCTGAAACGTGTTATAAAGCATGTTCAATGTGGCGTCAACCATTTTCCGAAAGCAATTTGAATCACACCACGGAATTCTCCACAGCAGCTATGAGGAATGTTAGTGACATGTCGATGTATCGCAACTTTCAGTTCCGCCAAATTATTCAAATTATCACCATAAACAGCGCTTTTGAGATAACAGCTCACCCAGTTTCGTTTTAGAAACGATTCCAAATGTTTTAAATCAATGTATTCATGTCTTATTTCGTTTACCAATATTGCAAACAGTGCCCTTTTCCTTCCTGGTGGTCAGTTTTTGACCTTTTTTTCCGCGGATAATAAATCCTCATACCACCTTTACACAATTACCAAGTTTGATAACATTTGGTCCAGTAGTTTTCCTTTTCTGATCGTTTCAAAGTGGAACTTTAATTACAACCACAATGTATGTTTACATACTTTGGGAATCTTTTTCAGTTATTATTATTATTTTGTTCTATTTGTAAACTTGTGTTTTTGAACAAAGTCAAACATATAACATTTACATTTTTTTGCATTTAAATTCATTAAAAAAAGAGCATTAAACAATCCCATTTATTTCACTGTGAGGAGTCATTATTATCATTTGAATGATTATTTCAATGTATTTGCATGAGATAAAAAAAAACTGTATTGGTTAGTGTTCATAAGTTTTTGCAGATTAAGTCGAAATCCATGAAAATGAAAATAGATTTTGATAATTGCTTTATCTGTAGAGAGTGAATAATAAAAAATATAGAATAAAAAGCTTGGACGTTGAAAAATGTTGCAGCTCTAAATTTGACCATAAACTGGTATACTGCAAATAGACATATACAGTAATTAACAAAATTACGTAAAAGAAGGTGCACAATTTTATGGTATTGATTAAAATTTTAAGGAGATTAAATCTGATTAAAAACGAAATTTAAATTTTTGTACTGCTTTCGTACGAAAAAAAGAAAAATTAGTTAAATGCGCTCCATGCAATAATGAGGTTAATGTAAGTTAACGTTAAATCTAATGAAAGTTTCAGAGTTTTGTCTTTAAAAGGCTCAGTTATAGGTTCAAACAAAATTGGTGAGGGGTAATAGAATATGAAAAACAGCAGAAGTAATGATCCATTGTTTTCTTTCGAAATTTGTGTACGACCCCTAAAAATACAATCATTTGACGTATTTTTTTATTTCGAGAGCCAATAAAAATGTTTTAAGTCAGCATATATTTATATTTTTATATAAAAAACTTTTTATCATGAAAGGCTAAAATTTTGTCCATCACCTAATTAATGTACGGGGCATATTTTACTAACTAGGAATTTTTTTGTGCGGGGAGCAATCAAAATTTAAATATTGTATTTACTTAGATTTAATGAGATGAAAATTTTCACAGATACCTCAAATTTCTGTACCTTTTTTAAGTAACTTAGTATTATAATACTTATTGTTTGATCAATATTTAAGAAATAAAAGAATAGGCTAGACTTTTTGACATCCTATATGTACAGCTGCGGAAAAAAAAAGTCCCACTTGCTCTTTATTGCGCCGTCGTTCGTCGTACAGCAAAGTTATATATACCATTCGTTTGCAAATAACGCGTACTTTAATTTACAATTAATTTAATTTGCATAAGGGCCGTCTTCATATTTAATTCTGCAACAACTTCGTTTTTCTCAATGGCAACGCCATATTTTGACTTTATTAAACGAAAGAAAACCTTCAAATTACCCTAAATATAAATTTTCACCAATTTTCTACGATAATTTCCGGAGATACTGCGATTTAATTTTTTCGCGTTTTTAAGGGACTTTCTGCAAAATGAAAAACGCTATTTGTAGGTTCCGAACTTTTCGCTTTTCATTAATTTCGCTCGCGAGAATTACAAGAAATTAATATTATTTTAAGGAAAATATTGTTTCCATCTCTCTTAAAGTTTTTTGTTCTGAGAATATCAAGGGTACAATAGAATATTTAGTCTGTGGTCCAAATGACCCTTGAGTTCATAACTTCCTTGGGTTCGTTTACATGATTTAAGGGAAAAATGCAAAATGACTGCTCAAGATTTTGAAAATCTTTGTAATTTTGAAATTGTTATTGAGTATTTCTGTTGATGGTTCTTTCAGACAGGTGAAATGTTGGCAGGAGTTAAGAGGCTGCTCTCTGCTATTCTGACTACAAGCTTGAATATTACTCAGCAATGGTCGAACTTGAAGAATTATTTCCTGGTAGAAAATTTATTTGTTTGAATTTCATGTAAAAAACGCAATTACTTTTTGCCGACCCAATATTATCACCGTGCTTGTTATTTCGCTTTCTTCATTTAATACTTTCGTCGTTTATTAGCATATAAGGCATCGTAGTTTATTAGCATAAAATTTTTAACCGAAAACCGTGATTTTGAATGTTTGATAAAGTATGGGGAAGTCCAAAGATCTAATGTTTCAGATAATAAAAAAGGTCTTATTCATGCCTCGAAAGTTGAGGATGTTAGTTTTTCAGAAATAGGACATTGTATTAGAAGACATACATCTACTGCATCTAATTCTATAGCTGGAAAATATTTTATTTGGGGGAATATGGCAGCGGACGCCACAATACACGCTTTATAGGATCCCCATCAAACTGTAAAATCTCTAATTTATTTGCTTCAAAATTTGATATTTTTAATACTGGTATCTTTTACTGTGTTTTTGCACAAAATAAATCTAATTTACGTTTATTTTATGCAATTTTCAAAAAATTTTCACTTAATAAATTTATATATGGTCCCTTAACTCATGAAAACAACACATTTTATTTAATAAAAATTAAACTACTGAACGTAAAAATTTGAAATTTTGGACAGCCATGTAATATTAATTTCTGCATCTATTTCCATCGAAATTTGGCTAGGTCGCTATTCATAATTTTTTTGAATATTAATTTAATAATTCATAATTCATATTAATAATTTATTAAAAATCATAATAACATTAAATTATGTTTGGGTCGTTTAGTTCTAATAGTACGAATAAAAATCAGCTTCTTACTACCAATAATATGAGATATGATTTGAAGTATGAAAAAATATTTTAACGTATGGGGAGGGGGATTTTGGGTGCTCATAACTCACTCATTTTCTGTCCAAATTTATTGAAAATTGTTGTCCGGGGTTAAAATTAGCTAAATTTGTAAAATATGAAGTCAAATCTAATGGTTGCTATTCAGAAAAAAAAAGTTGGTGCGAATTTTAATATTTAGATGGTCCCCTATGCAATTTTTATGCATAGCAAATTAAAGTGTGCGTCAATCGTAAACGATTGGTATCTGTAACTTTGCTGTACGACGAACGACGGCCGAAAAAAGTACAAGTGGGACTTTTTTTTTCCGCAGCTGTACCAATATTTAATCAACGTATGCATAAAGAAATTTATCAATATTCTTACATAATCAATGTATGAATAAAGAAATTGATAAATATTCCCGTTAAGATGGAATTCTTGCTATGCATTGCTATTTATTTTCCATCTTTATATTTTTATATGCTAATAAACGTTCGATAACTTATTATAGAAATGCTTGCAGTAAATAACAAATAGCTGATTCATCTACAAGAATTTATTACTACAGACAAAAGTCTATACATATATTTTTTCAGGAAATGATTACTCAATATCAAGGATTTGGTTATAAGCATGGGCAAGATGAAATAACATAAATTCATATTTTTATTCCAGTAAAAGAAATTTCAATGCTCTCAAAGGAATTTAAACTGGAACTGGTAAATGATGAATTAAAAGTCTTATTTGTACAAAAATTTGTAAATATTAAAAATAGATTAAATAATTTCATAAAATACTGATTTTTTGGTTGTGTAACCTCAAAGTGTTTTTTTTTTCTAATGGCAGCGTCAGAAGCCTACTGGAGGCTTCACCACTACGAGTGCCGCAGATTTTGGTCATTTTATTATGGGGACACCTATTAGGCAGTCTAAAGTTGCCCCCTATGTGTGGTCCCTTAATTCTGAACTAATATCAGGTGAGAGATCTAGCACCTGAAATAGGCACCCAAAGAGGTGTATATATTTATATAATATAACATAAAGCAGCCAAACTTACGTAATATGGATATCCCATTAATCCACCAATCGAGATTAAGCACAAAACAGAAATAGAATTTAAAAAAATATCCCGAAACCATGAATAATATGGAGATGTAGGCCTTAAGTGCTAGACATTAACCTATATAGCAAAAGAAAATAGAGATGTAAGAGCTAAAAAAAGTTGGAAATATTTACCAAGTGAATCTTGTGGGCTAAGTCTTAACTAAAAGACCCCATAAAAGTGGAGGTTAACTAGAAACTAGATTAAGTTCTAATCTTCAGGTGCAACCACTTGAATTAATCTAGTTAAATGGAAAAACCAAATAGCTACGTTTCTGTAGGTTCCCTAACAAAAAGAGTCACTAAAATCAACCCGTGGGTACGACTACAGTTAATGCAGAAAAAACAAACTTGGTAAAGAAACAAACTTGCAGTAAAAATTTCAGAGATGATGTCATTTCAATAAAATGAAAAAGGTTATGGCATAGAAATTTAAGAACAAAAAAAAAAAAAAAATCAGCAAGATACAAGGAGTAAAATAGAGAGAGAAATTAAACAACCCAATTATAGTGTAGCCAGAACAATATAGTAAAAAAGAGAAAGAACATAACAAAGCAGTAATTGGGGGGGGGGAAGAATTGTAAAGTACACTAAAAAACTAGTATAGCTAACAAATGAGCAAAAAACTACAGGCTTAAATAGCTAAAGAGTTTTAAAGGAATATATACTCGTATAAATATATAACCTGAGAAGCTAGATCATTCTTATTTGGTTGGCATCTTCTGTAAATCAAGTAATTACCTCTGTTTAACTTGAAGAAGTTTCTTTATTAGTAAAGTATATAAGCCAAAAGAAATCAGTTTTAAAAGACAGAGATAATTAAATTATTCGCCAGCCATTGTCACACTCAGTTATTAGTCATCGCGTATTAAAACTTAATTTAGAAGGATTAACTTTGGTGAGGAGACGAGTTATTTATTCGACTTTACGCCTTAAAGGCAACTCCCAAAGGATTCCAGCTTGGAAATGGACGTAGTCTTTGAAACCAGAGGATTAATTTTTATTTTTATTGAATTCAGCACAAAGTAAGGCAATAAGCATATTTCGAATGTGCTGTTAAAATCAATTTTAAGGATCCAGTTTATTGACTGAAGAGAGGTGTCTTACTAGTTAAAATTTAATTTAGTTTTAACGTTAATAAAAGCTAAAGTCTTATAACGAATTACTAAGTGGAAACGATTTAAATAATATCATGGAAGTGAAAAATAATATTGGAGAACAGAACGTCTCGAAATATTGAAACTTTTGCTTATATTGGCAACACTTGAGTATCTTGATTATATAAATCCTAAGCAAAGTACATAGATGCCTATCCTTCTTAACTGAAAAAGGTATTTGAAAGAAATTAAATTTGCCTCACTGTATATTAAGCTTTTTCATTTTATAATTACTTTAAAAAAGGAAAATCTTGACTACAAGATTGATAAAATGTCTGGGAAAGTTGAAAATGCATTTATGAAAGAACAGGAACTTGAGCTCGTTACGTACTTAAAACTATAGAAAATAAGTTAAGTGACATTGAAGGACATGTGTAGTTTAGCTTATAAGATGGCTATAAGAAATGCATTAGTCATTGATTTCAAATTGTATAACAGTTTGAGATTTATCAATGAATTCCTTAAAATATATTCTAATTTTTCTCTTCAGAAACCTTAAGGAATATCAATAGCAAGAAAACTTATATAGGAGATTAAAATTATATACAGCAGAGATAAGTACTGCTGTATATAATTTTAACCTTTATTGGGTAAACCTGCCAGTAAGGGAATACAACCAGTGAATAAACATTTTGTATATATTTTTAAAATATAAGTATTGGAGAGTTTACAAGTAAATGAACATATAATGCCAATGTCTGTTCATTTACTGGGTTATATACAAATTTTTATTAGACCCCCCCCCCCAAAAAAAAAGAACGCAAGCACCATAACATCCAAGTTTACCCAATATTCATTTTAATAATTAAATATACCAAAAATATGCTTACAAAGATAATTACAAATAGCTGCATTTAAAAATACTATTATTTATTAAGAACGAATTATGCTTAAGTGCTCATTTACTGTACGGCTTACCAAATCGCTTAACACTAAATAAATATAGCCCAGTTTTATTTGTTTTACACTTTCACTAGTTTTATATACATTTTTTTTATATAATTCTTTTATTTGCCACCTCACTCTGTCCAGGAATGGGGCAGAGCGGTGCAAATGTTCCCACATCACATTCACTAATATAGTTCATATTAAGTGTAATTATAGAAAGAAATAGTTGATTGATGCTGAAATTTAAACAATAATACGGTTTACGCTTGTCCACTATGCATTAAATTATTAAACCTTTGGCACTTTTAGCTACTATTTATAGTTCAAGGGCATGCAATCTATTTAGAGAGCACGGTGTCTATCTTAGCGTAGGAACATTCATACCCTACAAATGTGTTCCCATTCAAAACAAATGTGTCAGAACTTGTTCAAATTGCACAAAAAATAAAGAAGTCAGCTAATTTATCGTCGTTTCAAGAAAGCTTAGTTCGAGGAATACCTGCATTTAATTCGGTAAAACTGTTAGGGGTGCCAGAAGTACTTGACGAGAGTGGTAAAGAACAGGCAGAAAAAGATTTTCAATTGACAGAAGAATAGAATGTATCCGAAAATACAATTGGCCATTCCCTTACCACAAGTTCATTAAATATGCGTAAACAAGCTCGTGTAAGGCAAGAAACATCTTTAGAAAAGCAATTGGTCTACCTCATGTATCAACAAATTTTGTTTGAATTTCGAGTAGATCGAATCTGTAGCATGGAAGCCTATTTTCGGACAATCTATTTGTAATTTAAGTTTTAAAATGTTTCATTCAGAGTGGAAAACTATTTCAAACAATTTAGATCACTTCAAAAGATTAAATTTAGTGTTCTGTGCTATGAAAAGCTTACAAGAGGGACTTCTGCTTTCATTGGGAAGTGCCTTGGAGGTTAAATATTTAAGGGGGGTCTAACGGGTATTGACGTTACATTTGGAGAAAACCGCCCCAAACACCATAACGTTAGATCGAAAGCCTCGCTTAGGCCAGAACTCGAGATTTTCACACTTTGGCCATCTACCACGTTCGGTGTCTTATCCCCTCGGCCATGGTGGGGCTTAAAAAAATTGAAGATAGCGACAGAAAAATAAAATCTCAAAACAGAGGAAGCCATTACGTTCTTAAAATTCATTTTGAGCTAAAGAAGGGCTCTTATTCGTGTACGAAAGTCTTGCTAAAAGATTAAGTGAAATGCCACTTCTAGGAATGCAGTAGTAGAACTTTCCATAAAGCAAAATGGATGACGACAATAACGTATGGGGCAAAAATGTGCACAGGTAAAAGACAACTGTGCTATCACCTAGAAAGTGTTTATTGATTAGATACTATTTGAACACCCCAAAAACTCCAGACGCACTGCTGAGTGATATTAAGCTTTGGAATAGTTTAAACATCTTCAAAGCTATCAATACTGAGATTTCTCGGGCAGCTCTGGAAGAAGTAAATCGGCACTTATGGTACTTAGCAGAGGAGACCGTGCCATTCTTCTTCTTTCCAGTAATTATTTCTGAAACTAAGAAGAAAGAGATATCCTTCTCTGTATTAAAATTCAAGAGGAAAGCAATAGCACTACCACAGTGCATGACTGTTTTCCCAAGACTCTGGAGCGAAATTATTTTAACTTTTAGGTCCCAGCTCTTGCTACTTTTTGAAATATTTTAACAGAATGAATCATGGCTAAAAAATTTCCATTGACATGGGAAGAGAATGCCACCTACAATTACTTGCGAATAATAATGTGTGTTTGATTCCTGCTTTAACTCTCTCCACTCTCTCCTAGGAGGGATTATGTATAGTTATACATGATGAAGTTATTTTGACGAGTTTTTGTATTTATGTGGCAATCATAATGTAAAGATGACGGTTTGGAACAAATATAAGTACAGCATTACTTATTTGTTTATTTATTAATTTGGTTTGCAAGTTAATCTAGTTTTAATAATTAAGAGTCTTCACATTACTTAACTGGTTCATTTAAAAAATGTATTATTAATATAGATTATATAATAGGATTAATAAGACGATTACTAATATAATCTCTATCAATTCATGTCATTAGTTTTTATCAATCATATATTTCTAATTTATTGAAAAAAGAACTCTTATTATTTTAAAACTGAAAAAAATGAAGCCATTTCTTTCAATAACATTTAGTTTGAAGTCTGTCTGAAGTAGTGCATTTTATGAAAAAGAAATTTGCATTTTATTTTAAGATTTAAAGAAAATAACTTGAAATATTTTTGCTGCAATAATTCATTTTTATGTAAAGTATCAGCCTGACGTTCCTAGTTTTAGACTAATTTAAACAGCTTTTACTGTGGTGAAATAATAATACAATGGTTCCTGAAGCACTAAAAAAATTAATAGCTCTGAATGTTCCCAATAAAAAGGTTTAAAAGTTAATTTCTTACTTCAAAAGCTTTTAAAAAGTCCAGTGCTTAAGTTGCAAACTTTTTAAGTGTCTAGAGTTAGAGAATGGTTCAAATGCAGGATTAAAGCAAAAATCCATTAAGGAAATCTCAAAATAAAAGTTCTATGAGATTGTTTAAGGAAATTGTGTGGTAGGAATTTTATTTTACTTTATATCCAAATATGCTGTGAAGTATGACAGTTCAGTTGTTGATTAAACCCAGAAGCTTTATTAATGCTTCTAAAATCGTTTCCAGTTAGAATTCTTTCATTTGTAACTGGGATATATTAAAGTAAAAAATATTGATAAATAGCACATGTTTAGTTATAGTTTTAAGAATGTAAGATCAAGTTAAGAATTGCCGTACGCCATTGCTCAGTTTTTAGGGGAAAGAGTAATTTTTTTCAGTTATTAAATTTGCTGTATCAAATATAGGCAAATTACAATGTTAATTTAAAATAATACAAACTCATTTTACTAAAGAACTAAAGGAAAATGCATTAAAATGTCAGTTACCCAAATTTGATACTTAAGCCATCTTGAAAAAGTGAAAAACTTACAAATGCTAAAAAAAAAAAATGTTTACTAGTCTCAGATATAATCCCTGCAGATAAGAATATGTATCTCTATAAATACATAATATTAAAATATTCTCAAAAAGAAAAATAATAAAAAAATAATAAAGGAGTACAATATGTAGTACATATATATCAACAACATTTTTTGGGAACTGTCTTCTAATTTCAGTTTAATTACTTGTCTTAGTTCGTGGCGATTATCTAAAACCTAAGCTTTAGGAAACGACAATGCCTAGATTTCAATGCATGCTAGATGCCCATTATTTTTTACTGGGAGAAATAAACACAAGATTTTGAATTCTTGGCAGGGGATCAATAGTTCACCACTGCTGTTTCCTCACCTGAGGATAGGTTAGTATTAAACAGAAAAATGGTTTTAGTTAGTTATTAACGTAAAAAAAGCGATGCTCTTTCATTTCTCAGGCCAAAGTAATGACACAAATTATAACTTAAAAAAGCGAATTTACCAAAACGTCGCCCTAGGGGATTATTTTCTTTACAGACGTTCGGATTGATTTTACTAAAAATATATTAAATTGAAAACCCCCAAAAAGCATTTACATAAACAGTTTTAAAGATGCCAATTTTCCAATTTTCCATTTTAACAACGTGTCACGAGAGCTAATTAGTTTAAATTCAAGGAAGTAAAAACCCCGTCTGTCAACTGTGCTTACTTATTATGAAAAATTTCTATGAAAAAAAATATTTAGTGTTATTATAAACATGTGGTTCGAAAGCATAAGACTGGACGACTTATTGTTTTGATTTTGGTTTAGAAATAAAAATTAAATGTGAGTTATTTACTTGACAAATAAAAGGATAAAAGTGAAATCTCTTAGAATACACACAATTTCTGTGACATTTATATATGCAGGACTTAGTAAACTTTAAAATTCTGTTTCTTTTTTTGTGTATAATTTTTCAAATAAATTTGAAAATACTTTGTAAGAAATGGGCAAGCGATTTTCATTACTTGTTTATCTTAAATACAGAAGTGTTCTGAAAATTCTATTAAATCTGCTCACAGTAAATTGGACATGCATAACCCAAAAAACCGAATTTTTTACCATGTAAAGGCCACAGAAATAATTTTTTCCGTAGAAAATTTATGAAATGTAACTTGCGTAAAGACGTATTTCTCCAACTTAGAGATTTTTATGTTGTTCATAACTTTAAGGATACTATAAACTTGAGTTTCTCTCAACACACATTTAATTGAATAAAATGAGACTCAGAATGCTATTCAGCATTATTATTTTCACATGTGTATGAAGGATAAAAGTTTTGAAAGGTAAAAGAAAAAAACACCTTACTAATATGATGAAACACTATAAGATACGAGCATAAATACTTAAAATGGATTTACAATTGATTTAAAATATGATGAAGTCCATTAAGTGCTGTAGTAACTATTTTATGCTTGCAACTATTTTCATGCTTGAACGTTACTTAAGGTCTAAATAACAGAGTTCAACACGAACTTTGATATGAGATTACAAGGATATATTGCTAATGCAATGGTAAGTTTATAGAGCGTTCTAGAAGAGTAAATTAATATTTGGTTTTAAATTAGTATTAAACTGGCAAATTTGAGATATGAAACTTTGCAAACATTTGATTTGAGTAATCAAATTTGATGATAGATCAATGCAAACTTTCCGTGATTTGGGGAACATCAAAAGCTTTTTAATCACAGGATCAAACTTTTATTAATAAACAACTTAGTTAATCGAGGTAGCTATTATGATGAAGGGAGAAGAGATAATAACTTAGTAATGAATATAAAACTGCAATAGCACACACTATTTATTTTGTAGATCATTCATGAGCTCTTTATTAATTTCCTTTTGAAAATTCAATAATGAAGTATATCATCTCTTCATTATCTTAATTACATTTTAAATTATTTGTGATGTTGATATAACAGATTAGCGATAACGAGTGAGAAGTAAAAGTCAGAAAACTTTCGAATCATTTTTAAAAATATGTTAATGTTTTATCTCATACTGATTTTGCGAACTTGTAGCTCTTTGAAGACAAGATTTAGATAACGTCACACAAGGTGTAGAAAGGCAAGTTTTATGTTAAGTCTTTTTTTAAAACTATATGTAGTATAATATTTAAAAACTGCGATTTAAAAGTAAAAAACATGAACAAAAAAAAGTATTTCACACGACAAGAAAAATATATCAATAAAGAGTTTGATATTGAAACTCAGATCGATTCGAAAGTATCATGCAAGAATTAAGGGTTGGGTAGCAGTATAACAGCAGACATATTTTGTGAGTATTTAGAGTAAGAATTTTGAGTGTAACCAATAAGGTGTACCGAAAAAACTCTTATTTCGAGATTCTTTAACCCTTAGTGCTATTTTTTGGGCAAATTGACTCAATAAAGTGTGTGCCAAATTTCAAATCAATTGGTTATGGTCTTCAGTCGCCGTATGGGACTTTAATTTTGAAAAAGAATGGAAAAAGCAAAATTTTTGAAGATTTCTAAAAATTATATATTTTTTTTTGAAAACTTCTTGTCCCTAGCACAGAAGTTTATCTTAATGGGCTCAATAATAAGTGTGTAAAGTTTCAGCTCGATCGATCAATATGTTCAGTTGTCGCAATGAGCCTAAAGTTCGAAAAAATAGTGGGAAAAAAAAGGGTGAATTTCTCTGAGAATTCTGGAGATATTTCATTCTTTTAGTATTAAAGTTTTGTGTGTACATCAAGTCTCAATAACGTAAATAACGGAAGAAATGTGTTTGCAATAGCCATTAAGGAATTGCGCTGTAATCGCAAGCCTCCGTATTCTCCCGATATGACTCCTTGGGTTACTTTCTGAGGAGCACACATACAATCTATGTCTACCAGAACCACCCAAAAGAATGACTTAATAATCGTCAATCGATTTCGTCTTGCAGCTCTATCTGTTGCCTGTGGCGTATGTGTGTGTATGTGGGTGTGACGGGGATGTTCCAGTCCTACTTGCCGAATATTTTCAACATAAAATCCATTCGTTTATAATTTTTAATGTAAAAATTTCGCCTTTTAATATTAAGATTACATCTATGACCTCCCTCCCTTTACAAAAAGTCTGTGTATGCATTTGATAACTATCCAGATTGAATTATCGACTAGTGCGACAAATGAAGCCATTCCCAGTCAGATACTACAAGATGTGATGACTAATTTCATTTTTCTTTTGCTTGTGACATCTCCACAAGCAAAGGAAACGATGGACATCTTGAAAAATTTGCCGGACACTAGGGTGTATCGAGAAAACAAGACACGTCCAGGAGATTAAAAACTTGATTTTAAAATTAAAAATGACAAAAACAAAGTCAGTATAAAGAGATGTCACAGTCAAAGGAAAATGAAATTACTCATGGTACCCTGTAATGTCTGAGTGGGAATGGTTTCATATGCCGCACTAATCGACAATCAAGTTCCCTAGCTTATTGGGAGAGATCAGGTAGACATTGTCTTTCAATCCGGAGGCAAATAATTCAGAGACTTTCTTTAAGGGAGAGGGGTTATAGATGTAATCTTATTGTAAAATATGAATTTTTTACGCTAAAAATGATAAATTTATGTATTTTATATTGAAAAATATTCAACCAGTGGGACTGGACTCCCTTCCCTCCACACACACAAAATCGATGGACGATTATTATGCTTAAAAATAGTTAGTCCTCTGGATGGTTCTAGTAGACATAAAGTAGTCACAAGGAGTCAGATCGGAAGAATACGGACGCTTGGGATTACAGTGCAATTTGTTAATGGCTATTGCAAACACATTACATACGTTATTTACGTTATTGATACTTGATGTACACACAAAATATTAATACTAAAGGAATGAAATGTCTCTAAAATCTGTCAGGGAAGTTTACTTTTTTTTCACTTTTTTTCAAATTTTCGGCTCATTGCGGCTACTGAAAATATCACTGTATCGAGCTGAAAATTTACATTCTTATTATTTAGCCAATTAAGGTAAACTTCAGTCCTAGGGAGAAGAAATTTTCAAAAAAAATATATATATTACAGAAATTTTTCAAAAATTTGCTTTTTTCATTTTTTTCAAAATTTCGATCCAATGCGGCAACTGAAGACTTTAAGGGGATGGTGGACACCCAAATCATCAAAATTGGCCCCCAAAAATGTGTTTTTTCTTTTTTACATACAAATATTCTACAGTTAAAGCTGAACCATGGAGAAAAAACCGCGTATGTCTACGGCAATTTTTAAAAAAGATATTAGGGTTTGAAAAAAATTAAAAGGGACAGTTAAATGTCCACAAAAATGCAAACAAACGCGTAAATAAACACATCACAATTTTTATTGAACGTTTCACAAAATAAGCTAATATTCGAATGAAATTATTTTAAAAATATGTTCTGTTCAGGTAAAATCACAAATAAAATTATTCAGAAGAGACGGTATTAAAGGTAAATGGAAAATTGCACTTTAAACTGTATTTTCTCCAAATCTAGTTTTTTGTGATTTTCTTGCCTACAAAATACTCCATGCGACTTAATTTTAGTCGAATTGTACAAAATTTACTATAAACATTCTTCTTATATATTACAATAAATATGTGTATCCTTTTTAAATATGGTCAAAATTTCGATTATGAAATTTCACTTTTATTTACGAAAACTGAAAAATTTCTGGAAAGTTTGGTATATATCCATGAAAATATTTCTAAAAAATTAACTACTCGGTCGAATCAAAAACCGATACACAGACTTCTTTAAAATATATTTTTATGCTATTATAAAACAAAATTACTAAAAAAAAAGTTAAAATTAAAACGCATGGAGCATTTTTTCGAAACTAAAAAATTAATTAATTACTAATATTTTTAAAATTTATTTAATTTTTTTCAGTTGTTTATAATGCTTTTAGTTTAATATATTAAAATACAAAATTTCATAATCCTATCTTATTAAATAATAAAAAAAACCTTTTTAATGTCCACCATCCCCTTAACCAATCGAGTTGAAATTTGGCACACGTGTTAATGAGTCAATTCGGCCAAAAAATAGCACTAAGGGTCAGCGAATTTCGAAAAAAGGGTTTTAATTTACCCTAGTAACCAATCAAAGAATTATGCTACATGTTCAGATACCATCGGAAAAACTGTACACAACGAAAAGTGAAGTAAAATAAAACATGTTCAAATGGACCCTATCTAAAATATAAACGTATCGTTTTAAATCTTCATCGAACCTTATAAAGCACTAAAATAGTTCTAAAACAAAGAATAAAGAAATAAAAATAAAAACTGCACCTCGCAGGCTTGTCAAAACGAAACAGTTCCAAAAGAGGTGAACAATAGTCCGTTTTGCAAGTAAGTAGAAAGTGCTAGGTTTGCTTTGAAAGATGACAGCTTAAAGCTATTCAGAACCTTTGCACAGTATGCTGTGTTCCGTTCGTGTTTATCGTGATAGGTACTTCATCATCAGCTTGTGTAGTGCATTACAAGCAGGCAGCATTGTAACTTGTAAGATATTAAAGCTTTTAAAAGTGCAAAATAAATGACACAGAAGATAATGAGATGTAGGATTTTTAACTGGAATATTAAACATGTTTTAACTGTAGAAGAATAATTATGAAAAAAATATTAAAATTATGATTAGGAAAATTTTAATTTAAGTTATTATTTAGGGATATTAAAAGTAGAAAAGGGTTACAACTGTTGGTAATAAGCATAAAAGGAATTTTTATTGAATTTTTAGTAAAATGAAAAACAAGTTAAAAACAATTTATGCTTTAACATCATTTTCGCCTTCTGTTTCCACATATCAATATTATTTTTTTTTTACAGAAGATCCTGCTATATGGTAAGGAGAGGTGATTGTATGACTATTTTTTGCACATTTTTCAACTTTGTGAATTCTTAACTCTTTTCATTTTAAGAAAAATATTGTTTTAAGTAATTAGATGGCATTCTGGCCTTTTAAGAAATCACATTATTACTTTTTCCACATGTTTCTTATAATTTAAAGGGCTGATCATTTCATGAAGAAAACAAAATCACAAAATATTATTTTAACTATAATCTGTACGAACGAAATAATGACCATTTTCTTTTAACGTAGCATTACGTCTCTCCAAAATGGAAATGTTACGTTCCTCCAATGTAAAGAAAATTAATTTTGTTTTTCGACGTTGTAAGCTATAATATTACTATGTAGGAAAACTAAATTACTTAGTAATCTAGCAAGCTGAACTAACTGAGATTCCTTTTGCGGAAATCATAAATTAAAAATTGTATGATATTGATAAACTCTGTCTCAGAGAATTTACGTCATATAAAAGGAAATTCGCAATTTGTGCAGTTCTGAATAGCTCCTCGAGGTCACAAATTTTAAAAATTTTCTGCAGATTAAAATCAATAAATTGTTTTCTTCTGCTGAGCCATAAAAGGATTTGAATATTGAGAATTGAAAAAAAGGCATAACTATTCTTTATTTTTAGATTCGAGTTTGATGTTTTAATTTTTTAGTTATGTAATAGAAACATAAGATTATGAATTTTAAAAACAGAATATTTCTAAGAATATCCTTATAGATAAAGCCATGTATTGATTAAAATACAATATAACGCGTTAATAAATACACTCATGTCCATAAATTAAGGATAATTCAGAATCACACAGAAATTGATCTCTAAAATAAAAATTTCACCTGTGGAATGATCACACACATCTTGAAGAAGAATATGCAAATTACAGGAAACCACCAGATGGCGTGGATGGTACGTCACAATGACGAGAGTGTAAGAGAGGGGTATATAAGGAATGGTGGCAAAGAAGTAAAATTGTTCACAAGCGCTGTGAAAGCCTTTCAGTGCAAAAACCGCATAGTTATGGCACAAAGGAGGCATTTGGATGATGTTTTACGTGGCAGAATTATCGGACGACTGGAATGTGGACGTACCCAGCTGGAAGTATCCGAGGAACTTGGAATCGCCCAGAGTGTCATCTCCAGGCTTTGGCAACGCTTCCAAGATGATGGTAATGTGAGTAGACGTTATAGCACAGGTCGCCCCCGAGTTACAACGCCGAATGAGGACCGCTATTTGGCAGTTACTGCCAAAAGAAACAGACGGAGTACAGCATCAGACCTGTCTCGTCAGCTCTCTTCAGCTACCGGTACGACAGTTTCAAGGCAGACCGTGTAGAGACGCTTAGGGCACATTGGTCTATATGCTCGTAGGCCTGTCAGCTGTGTTCCACTTACCGCAACTCACTGTCGCCTGCGATTAACCTGGAGTAGAGAGCATGCATTGTGGACACCGCAACAGAGGTCTTGTGTGATGTTTTCCGACGAGTCCAGGTTTAGTTTGGAGTCTGATTCTCGCCGGACATTCATCTGAAGAGCGCCAGGTACCCGTTACCACCAAGAGAACACCATTGAAAGACACCGTTACGGTGGTACAGGATGGCTCGTTTGGGGAGGAATTATTCTTGGTTCCAGAACTGACCTGCATGTTCAGAGTGTAACGATGACAGGCCACTTCTATCGGGATGTCATTCTGGAACAACATGTACGTTTGTTTCGGGGCGCCATGGGTGCTGAATTTGTGTTTATGGATGACAACGCCCGTCCTCACCGTGCAAACATTGTAGACGAATGCCTTCAATCGGAGGATATCACCCGTACGCATTGGCCAGCATACTCACCGGACTTCAATCCAATAGAGCATGTGTGGGATATGTTTGGCCGACGAATTGCAGCCCGTCAACCCCCTCCTACCTGTCTACCGGAACTTCGGAGTGCATTGCTTGATGAGTGGTGTAATATTCCCCAAGATCAGATTGATCATTTGATACTCAGCATGCCTAGGCGTTGTCAGGCCTGTATTGCATCGTCCGGGAGACATACTCCGTATTAACCATCCTACTAACCATGTTATACTGTTTTTTGTAAATAGGTTCTTTTTTGAAATTTGGTCAAGGGAGTAAAACTTGCAATTTTTATTAATTATGTCAAACATCCCTACTAGCAATTTTGTTCGGGCCTTCACCGGCCACGTAGCCCCTTGAGCCGATGAGAAGGAATCGGGCCGTTCACTTTGAGAGTGCTCGGATACACGCAGTTCATGTCCCCTCGGACGTGGAGACGTCCGAAGTAGTCTAACCGATGAGTTTTCATCGGTTTGGACACGGATATAGGGAACCGGCCCGTTCACTTAATGCGTGAGGTTGTCCAAACACCAGGGTGAGTATCACTTTTCGATAAGTTCTTATGTGATGTTGACATGCATTTAACCCTTTCCATCCCTACGATGCAATTCGAATGATAACATTCAAGTGTTTTGCAGATTTCTTTTATATTTGAAATGCATTTGTAATCGCATTTTTCTTATATGATAATGCAGTGCAGAGGCAATACAGTACAGAAGAAATACACTACGACGCATATGCATGCATGTAGGTACTTCGTATACTCCATCTATTTACGTATATAGTCGTACTATATACGTAACTATACTATACGTTAACGTACTATAGTCGTATACTCCATCTACGTATGAAATTATATACGTATGTTACATGTTCGATTTGTTTTAACTAGTCCGAGCGCATAGCGCTCTGAACTGGAAGACGGAAGGTATCTGATTCAAAACCAGGTCACATCCGCCGACCTAACCGTTCGGAGTTTTCCGTGGTTTCCACCGAAATTTAGCGTAAATACGGGTTAGGACAACTTAGAAAGACCCCCCCCCCACGTAGTGCACCCCATCCACAGGCCTAGATCCTTCGTGTAGATAATTGGCCTTAATCCCAGAACTCGCTTTAACTAGTATTTTGGTAATGTCTGTACGTACGCATGTTGCATTTTCGATCTAGTTTGATTAAATTTGAGGGACGTCTGCTCGTATGCATGTATTTATGTATGTATGTTCTTGTGTAATTCGATTAACTCAAAGAGGAATAGCCGAAGAAATTTCAAATTTAGAACTGCCTTAAAACATAGTTGTGCATTTCCCTTTTTGATTCCATCTGGCTGAGTAGTTTATTTACAGTTATATGAAAGACTTTCGATGCATTAAAGTCTATGGACATGCCTTTCATATTATAAAGGCCTGAACTATCTCTGTTTAGCTCATGCCCAAAATATTGCCATCTGTCCCCAAGCTTGGTAAATTTAGGGGCAATATTACAAATTTTGGCACAAAAAATAAGTAGGTATCTCGAATAAAAATAAAAACTATTAGACATAGAATATTGAAATTTTGTATTTAAGACTGTTGTAACATTTGGTTCTGCACTTTTGTTTTTGATTATAATCCACAGGCTACACGCTTAAGCCCAAAGAGCGAAAAAAAAAACGATACATTGCGGAGTGATCCGTTTCCATACCGATATTTCCGCGAGAGTGCTCTTTGAGTGGTCTTTTTTCAGAGAATTCCCGTCCTCGCTTCCTCTTTTTTCTGAGAACTCCCCTCCTCGCTTATTGTTATATTTCGCTCCGCTCTTGTGATCGGAAAACGCTCCTAAAGGAGAAGCGCACTTTTGAAAACTGGCCCAAAAATCGCTCCGACTGATCGAATTTTGCTCGTTTGGTTTAAGCGTGTAGGGTCATGCTTAAAATCTCGCCGTTTGTCGCCAAGCTGACGAAGAAAAGAAAAATGCCAATTTTTCAGCCAGGAATAAGTTCTCAATGCTGAAATCTCATCTTGGTGATATCTCTTACGCTTAACGAGATATTGAAGTATCGCATTTCAGTTTCCAATATATTTAAATAGAGTGCATCAAGAATGCGTAAAGTTTAACAGCCATACGAGAAAATTGTGTTTTTCACATCAGGACTTTTTTTTGTGATAGGAAATGGAACGTTCCGAACTTTCTTGAATTAGCTTACAATTAAAAAAAATATTTTTTTCTTCCACTGGAACCTATGGAACTAGCTTACAGTTTTGAAAAATAGGTTTTTTTAAAAAAGCATATAGACCATAAGACGTAAGATCGCTATAATAATTTTTTAAACAATGTAAATTCCAAAAATTTTTATTAATATTATTGCACACACAATATATCATACACATAATTTACAAAAGAAGTATTTTCTTTCTAGGCAGCTTCTAGGAGAAAAAAGAAAATTTTTTTAGAACTTAATTTAAACAAAGAATAGGAAATTCAGAGTTAGTCTGCTTGATATGTTCTTTTACATAATTTCTATATCAGGGATTTCCAACCTTTTTATTACTTCAACTCCCTAGTAAACGTTATTTCTGAATAGACCCCTACTTTTTTCCCCAACACATCGGTATGTAAACTGTGTACGCTGTAGGGAACTAATGCACGAAAAAATGTGTTATGACTTTAATGTTTTCCATGTTCAATCCATATCTCTTTGGGGTACCAATCCAGCTCTTAGGTCATCCAGCTCTCATCTGAAATTGGTTCAAAATTTAGGAGGGAGACCCGGGATAAGTCGGTATTCCCCTCACTGGGGATCAATAAAAAGGAAGCTGCCCAATTAAGGCCATTTTCATTTTTTATAAAGGATCTGATCCCGCTCTGCAGTTGGCCAGAGGTTTTTCGAAGCAACAGTAACAATTTTCCTGTTCTGCGTTTGCAGAATTTACCATGATTCAGACTGCAGTGTGCAGAGAATGACCCCAAAGACGGATTTTTACACATCCTTTCTTTTTTCAACTTTTGAACCCTCTGAAGTCTTATTTCATGTCAGTTTGTTTGTTTGTGTTGTGATGGCAACGCTAAGGGTGGGCGATCAGCCTAGGATGAGGGGTTATCTTAAAATGTAATTTTTAAAAATATAATTCTCCAATTTTGTACATCACCTCATTAGTGTATGGGAATGTTTTTCTACGGGGGTCATATAAAAATGTAGAAAGTGTAACTTTTTGAAAATTAACGAGAGGAATTTTTTTAACGAAGTCTTACTTCCGACCTCATTTTAAACATTTTTTTTTCAATTTACACTGCCTACTTATCTCTTAATAGATAAAGAATTAAAGCCCGTTACCACCTTTTTGGGACACCCTGTATCAGTCTGGTTTCTCTATCAGTTCCCCTCTATCAGTATCCACAGGTTCTGAAATCATCATTAACCAGTGTTCTGCTTAAAAAAAAAAAAAAAAAAAAAAGTGGTCTGCTTTAAAAAAGAAAAAGAAATCCCTGTATTTACGTATACTATTTCTAAGCTAATCTAAAATCATCAACGCGGGTTTCGAAGATTATAAAGCGAAACAAAAAAGTCGGTTGAATATCTAATCAATGCTGTACAGCTTCTCATTTCCATAACCCTAAGAATCTGCGCTTTATGCCTTGTGAAACTATCTTGGCGAGTACTCGCATCGTTTGGCTTTTTTTTTTTTTTTTTTTTTTTTTTTTAATGGTCAACGGATGCAAATAATCGGTACTTATTTTACCCTCGATAATTCACGCCAACAACTTTTTTCGCCTAAGGATTGCAATGCACTACATTGTAACAATTTATCTGACGTATTCCACACGCACACGAAATCGCTCTTTTTGGCTGACTAACTGTAAAATACATAAGTACCAAATAAGCTTGTTTTGGTCGGAAGTATGATTTTTTTATTAGTTTCAATGAAGAGTTTACCCGTGTATTTTAAAACTAAAAAACAATTAACTGTATGACTAGTATAATTACACACTGTACGCCGTGTAAAGATAGGAAATACGAGTAGATACTAATAAAAAGTAGTGTTATATAGCAGTATCAAGAGAGAAAAAAATAAATACAGAGATTTGAACGTATACTTTACTTATATTAGACTAACACTATATTAAAAATGTCAAAAATTTTTTACAAATGATAGTTATACATACCAATATAGACTAATCACCACCAAAAAACTTCTTCAGTTTTTTTCATCTCCTATTCTTATGAAAACAAACATGGCGTCTGCCGGTAGATACTCGGATGTTGCCATCGCTCGACTGTTGCATGAACAGAGCGCATGCGCCAATTTTCATCGGCTGAATGCCGCTCGGCCGTTATGCGGGCCAACATTTCTTTTCAGTTAAGTGTATTTTGATCAAATTTAGGTATATGGCCCGATGACGCAGGTCGGATATCGTTCCGAGCATCGTTTTATGGGTACCGGACCGATCAGTGTCTGCCGCGCACATCCCGATCATCGTTTTTAGATGGAATTCCGTGTCTGGGCCGAGTACCGAATTTCGGTGAGCGATGAGTTGCGATGAATGCCGCTGGTTGGCCGAGCAAAAACTGGGAATTGTTGCTTGTAGGGATATAGCATCTTTTTTGCTCTTTACTTTTTGTTTAATAAATAGACTTTACAAATAAGTCAAATTTGTTTTGCTTCTTTCTCTTTCTTTGCCTGAACTTCATTATCCTTAATTTATGGACATGAGTGTATTTAGTGTATATTAAATGGTAAGTGTTTATTAAATTCATCATTTTTCAACGGGCGTCATACATATTACCGATAAGTAACCCAACTTTAATGTATTCCGCATTCGTTTCAACAAATAACACTCTTGAGCGGTTCTTTATTGATAGCTATGCTTCCAACTTGGAGGAGCAAAAAGAGCAAAATGCTTGCTGAAGCAAAAAGAAATAATGCAAACCAAGAACAAACATCTATACGTTGAATTAACCTTTTGAAGAGCACCAGCAGATAATATGTACTAGTTACCATCAATTGACTGCAGAAGTGAATAATTATTTGTGAATTTTCAGATATTTGTCCGATAATAATTGATAAATTATTTTACTTAATGAATAGCTTCTAATCTAAATTTGACTTATGGAATTTCTATGGATTTGTGCGCTTAAATAAATATATCACCTAATTAAGGAATTAAAATGAATGAAAGAACATTCACTGTCAATTATACGTTTTTCTTAGACTGCTTGTGCATTCAGCTTTAGTTTTCTGACTAACCTACAAAAGTGTAGAACCAAGATAATCCTCAACAAGCACAGCTTAGTGAGGTTGAGCATTATCATCCATCAGAATGAAATCATTGCCAATTGCACCGGCATATGGGCGAGCACATGGATCTAGGATCTCATCTCGATATGTCACACCAGTCAGAGTTCTTCCCTGGAACACATGCAGGTCAGTGTGACCACCAAGGGAGAGCCCTGCCCAAACCAATATTCCTCCACCTCGGTAATTGTGTCTTTACAGATTTGGATTGATGGTATCTGGTGCTTTGTTCCCTCCCGATCAACAGACGTCCTGAATCGCTCTCCAGTGTGAATCTGGACTCGTCTGTAAAGAGTACAGAAGCCCATCGCTGTCTGGTCCAGGAAACGTGCTCTCTTGATCAGGATAAGTTGACCCCTCTCTGTCGTCCGTTGAAGGGGACACATATAACTGGTCACCTTGCACAGAGACCTGCATTATGAAGACGCTTTCGCACCGTACCAGCGGATATTCTTCTTTCTGATGCTACAGAGTGGTCTGCAACAAGTTGCGGCACAGATATGCTTCTTCTTCGGGCCGAAAGAGCTATAAAGCGGTCTTCTGCTGGTATTGTAGCTCGTGGTCGTCCTGGAACATGTCTTCTGGACACAGAAGCTTCGGTTTGATATTGATTCCAGAGACGGTGGACCACACTGCGAGACACATTAAGATGCCTAGCAGCATCAGCCTGTGACAACCCCATTTCCATCCATCCGACCGCCCACCACCTTAACGAATGGGGCAAACGGCTTCTCTCAGACATTGCAGACATCCCTACTGCCTATTGTCAACGAATCTGCTAACAAAAGTTGTAAATCAACAAAAGTTACACGCGTAATTACGGAAGCCTGATATTTGCATATTTTTCTCTCACTCATATATGCCTGTTCTTTTCTATAAAAAAAAAGTAGTAGCTATCATTTTTGCATGAATTTGCATAAAGTTCATTTTTATCATTTATATAAACTATAAATTTGAGTGTTAGTGTCATTTTTTTTATGGTGAGCTTCGAAAAGGTTGTTGTTCCTTAACTTTTGGAGGTCAGTGTATTTTAGAATAAATGAGAGTACTTTTGAAATATCTCATCCTCAAATCTAACCTGAGCATAAATTTAGTACTTGTGCTAGTGAAGCATCTCTCTATTCTAAAAAAAAGCAGCCGCTGGCGCTGTCAAAGCTTGTTGGCCTATCTCCTCCTAAACCGTGGGGATTTGAGTTTCGACTAAAGTGCCCACAGATTCGAAGAATTCCGAGGAACCTGCTAAGCTGACTTAAATTTCGAAAATCGAATTATTTTAGAAGATATTAATAAAAAACTGAAAAAATAAACCGAATGGTTGCAGATTTGGCATAAAATCATTCATTCCTTTGCAACAAAGCGTTTCCAAGTATCTAGAATCGCGTGAAATTTACAAACATGAGTTAGAATTACGCCCATTTTACGCCAAAATAAAAACTATATGAAATAAGTAACTCAAAATGTGTTACACAAAGTTGACAATTTTCAAATAGTAAGTTCGCTTAGACAACAGGAGTTTAGAATTAGCGATTATTCGTTTTTCCAAAACAGAATAACTAATATCTTGAAAATGAAAAATAATTAAAATGCAGATTTTTTTAAAGCCGGTTCGGTCCAGCTGGATTATTTGCTACCAGTAGAAATATTTGGCGGCGTTAGCTATGCCATTATAGCAGTTATTTTGGATATTTGCTAGCTTTACTTTGCATACTTCGGATATTTGCTAGCGCGACGAGATGGTATAATTCGTAGTGCTAAGTACGCCAACGATTATCTGCAAACGATTATGTAAATGAAAATATGGATAACGGTTTTCCGGTAGCCTTAAATGAACAGTAATTATAGGTTGTGAGCATGTGTAAATCGCCAAATAATTAAAAGTCGCCATTGGTGGCAAGCTATCCTATCTGTTCAGTTGCTTTTATTAACTTTACATGTACGCTAATCGCCAAATAATGAAAAATCGCCATGGATGGCAAATTCGCAAGGTGTCCAATAGGTTTTACATTATTAAAAATACAGCTTAAACAGATGTTCTGATTTTATTATGCTTTAGCTCCTAATTAATATAACTTTTGAATGGCAACATTAAATATCATTGTGTTTCTGAGAAGTGCAAATAATTTTTCGAGCGATTATAAGCGGAGTCCGAACTCCAGGTGGAGTATAGCTCAGGACCCGTACAACACAGATTCCCATACAAAATATCTTCCGTGTTATGAGGGGGAGGGGTCTACTGTAGTGTGAAGTTTAAATTTTTATGTACCAATGAACATGCAAGAACCAAGCAATGTGTAGCTCAGTAACATTCTATCTGATCCAATCTTCGGGTTTTGTCTGTTGAAATTATGTCCTTTTTTCGAATAAGCCTTATTAGGGGCCGAATGCCTGATTCGAAAAGCGAGCGTAGCGAGTCTGGGGGCCTTGACCCCTAGTCCTATATATAAAAAAAAGTCAACCTTAGTGAAATGCGTACCAGATAAAGCCCTGAGATTTAGTTTCATACTTATCTATTAATGCTTCGATCTAAGTACAAGGAAAAGGAATCGGAGTTTTTTACTTAATTCTGCATTCTACTAATTGAAGCATGAATTTTTTCTTTAAAGGCGGGCACTTATGGAGGAGAAATGCTTTAGGCTGAAGAGTTTTTAAGGGAGCTCCGATGAGTATTCACGTTACATCTTTAGAAAACCAGCCAAAACTCCAGACCGTTTAGAACGACAGCCGTGCGTTGGGCCCGTACTGCAAAAAAAAGTCTGTTAAACTGACAGAAAAAACTTCAGCCAGGACGCTAGTATATTTCCGTATATTTTGGATAAGTCTTCCGTATACAGAAAATTTCAGTAAAATCAACCGAGAATCTGTAAAATTTACGGAAGACTTCTGTTAACACTGATAAACAAAAAAAAAGTTTCGGCGGATATCTTGGTATCCAACACTTGTTTTAAGACAATTGAGACATGCTGATTAAAAATATGCAAACCGTTTGTCTCTATCACCCACCGTTTTTGAGATATCTGACATTAACCATTTATATATGTTTAACACTGTATCAAGGCAAACAACTCGCAGACAAGTTACCGTAGAGCACATATTGCTGAATAGAGTACTAATTAACATAATCTATATAGCATCATCTAGTTTAAGGTATAATACACATATAAAATACATAGGTATAATATAAAGTTCCTTAATTTAAAGTTAGTTCGGTTTGAATTTCTTGGTTGTAGACTTGCGTTTGTGCTGAGCATTTGGCATGTGGTGATGAAGAATCCAGCAGTTGTCAGCCAACATTGCTGCACTCTATTATCGACCCTGATAGCGTGACTCCATCACCGAGATGACCTGATGAAAACATTCGCCATGTTCATCACTGACAGAACCTAAGTTCTCGGGAAAGAAGTCGAGATGTGAGTCGAGGAAATGAATCTTGCGGGACATGTTGCAACCCATCAAGCTGCATGCACTAATGCACTTCTGCACAATATTTATAGTCAGGAGATTTATTATTTCCAAGGAAATTGGCTACAACAGACTTGAATGCCAACCATGCATCTTTTTCAGTACTTCTGAGTAAGTCTTCGAAGTGACTGTCTGCAATGTTCTTCCTTATTTGTGGACCTATGAACACACCTTCTTTCACTTTCGCATAACTTTGGAAATTTGTTGGATAGGTGCCGAAAAGCATCTGATTTGTTGTCTACTGCCTTCACGAAGTTCTTCATGAGCCCCAGCTTTATATGAAGTGGAGGCATAATAACTTTTTCATGCTCAACCAACGGCACACGAAGGACGTTTTTACTACTTGTCTATATTTTATCTCTGATGTGCCAATTCTTCTTTATATAGTGGTGCTTCCTATCACTGCTGTCCCACTCACAGATAAACCAGCAGTACTTGGTGTACCCTGTCTGCATTCCCATGAGAATAGTGATTACTTTTAAATCACCACAGATATTCCAATTGTAATCGCAATAGTGAATTTTTTCAAGAAGTAGTAACATGGTTTTGTACATCTCTTTTAGATGGGCAGAAAATCCAACCAGTACTGATGAATACATGTTCCCATTGTGTAATAATACAGCCTTTAAACTTGCCTTGGAGGAATCAATGGACAGTCACCATGCTTCAGTGCTATGTTCTACCCTGAGGCTTGACATAAGACCTTGGATGTCCGTGCAGTAGCACATATTATCACTCATTTGCAAAAAACTACACAAGGTCTTTGTGCCTGTGTCAGAATTGTGAAGTTCTTGTACCTGTTGATAGCAAATTAAATACTTTCAGACTTGAACCTAGCAGTTCAGCTTGACCTTTTGTTAGTGCCAGGTCCCGTACGATGTCGCAAAGATCATTATTATTAATCAAGTGAATATCTTCACCAGGATGGAAGTCAGAGTTGTTGCTAGAAGATGGAGAACTTTCTTGTTGTTTTCCTCCATTGACTCTGTATTCTGTAGGTGATGTTGGTATTGGATAAGTGACGGGATCATGTGGAATTGGTTTTAAAACTTAGGGAATATCTGGATAGAGTGTTTTTTTACATTGTAGCTTATATATCTTCATTTGGGTTTTAAAATCCCGGGGGGCTCTGAACTGTAGTCACAATGAATGGTAAAATTCGACGCTGCATTTAAAAAAAAAAAAATCCAACGAAAGGGGATTAAAAAATATATGTTTTTGTGGATATCTGGAAAACCTGACGTGATAGAGTAAAATGGTTTTCAGATTTGTAATCAGCATGAAAAACTGCATTAGAAAAAGTAAGCATCATACCAGATATCTATGGCTTGTTATTTTGTGTAATAAAACGGAAATAAACTGTCATTCTGGCTGACAGTTTTTTTCTGTAAATTTGACAGACTTTTTTTTGCAGTGTGAACGCGGGACCTTCACACTTCAGCCATCTACAAATGTTCAGTGTATATCCACTCAGCCATGATGAGATGGCACGAAAAGTTAAATAAAGCAACAACGTACGCTGTAGTTGTTTAAGAAATTTAAACTAAACTTACTTGTCAGTAATTGAAAATGCATCTAAATAAATTTGGCAAACTTTAAATAAAATAATCCCACAGAGGTTTTAAAAATATCATGCTGATGTTATAATTTTTTATTGAAGTAGTTTTTATAAAAACTTTATATTTTAATTTTACCTTTGTAGAAAAAAGTAGGTTTCTTTGTTTTACTAATATAGATTATTGTCAGATAATATTGAGATGTGTCGCAGTAGGGTGAAAGACAACTAATGTTATTCTAAGAATTAGTAATGAAATACAACATTTTATTTGCATTCCAAATCAGGTTTATATTAACATGCGTAGGAAAGATGATCCTGATCAACATCTGCTAGTGCGATACTTACGTAAAGTAAGCTTAGTTACAGGCAAAATAATGATATTTTATTATTAAATACTTCTAACTATTAATAGAATACTTTTAATTGTTGCCTTAAGCAATACTTTCTTGTTTTGTAGCATTTACAATTTAATGGAGAGTCGAGTAATAGCAATATTCACAAACAACTTATGCCTGTAGAAGTCCATGTTTCAAACAAAGTTTTCGAATAAAATATACAGTTTATTTGTGAAATAATATTTGATTTTCTTATATCAAGTTATTTATATAAAGTATTTTAAATGATTGTAAAAGAACAGTTAAAAAAAAACCATGCTTTTGTGTACACCTGAGCCGAATCAGGAGCGATTCGCAATAAAAAGAATTGTAAAAAGCTCGTTTTGAAAATTATCACTTGTCAGTTGGAAGACATTTGTTCGTGACATGTGCAAATTTCCAGTTTTTGGAAAATGCGTTCTAATATCTCTGTCATTGCTTATTTCCAGTTGTTGCGGACTTTTCGATAGTGTCAGTCAAAAAAAAAAAAGTAAATTTCAGGATGACGTAAGCCGATAAAATGCGACAAATTCAGTCAGCTCTAAAACTTCTTTTTTCTGTTAATAGCTATATTCTGCGTGGTATTTAGAACTAACTGGAATACTTGCGTCAGTTGAATTATAGCATTAGCTTAGTTAACCATTAAATGTTACAGTTTTACAGAGAACTTTCATAGTGCACGAATTAAAAGAAAGTGACACAGAAGATTGTTTATTGTTTATATTCTGAATCTTTTCATTTTGAACTATTCGTGTATTAAATCTGGGATATTTGAAATATTTAACGTCAAATATTTTAGATTTAAAACATGCAAAAAGGCACGCATTTGTTCTGATCGATGTATCAGTATTACAATTTTATCTGGTGCTTGAACTGAAGAGTTGTAGTGGTGGTCAACCTCAAAGGAAAGTTCCAAAAATATTGACCGTTTGGAGTTCGAAGTTTTGTAAAGGTGAAAGTTGCAATCCATAGATAAAAAGGGATTTTGGATAAAATTTATGCAATCATATAAATAAGTAACTGTAAAAATTATTTTATAAGTATTATTTCAATAGTGAGTTGTCATAAGTGAATAGCTAAGCTGTCCTAAACGATTTTTCAAAAATAATCTGTGCTTATTTAAAATAAAGTAAAAATTATAAATGCTTTTCGACGTATCTGGTCATACAAGACTAATTTACTGTCGAACTATGCTAAAGCTTGTCAGCAATTTTAATTGAGAATTTTTTTTTCTCTTTAAAATTAAATAAAAGTTAAATCTGCGGAAAAAAATATTAGAAACTGAACATTTTATAATCCTAAAACTGTTGTCTCACTTTCATAGTTTATGAAATATCTTCAAATGAAATCCTCCAAAATGTTTATAAAACTGTAAACACTGCTTTAATCTACTAATTCTCGGACCCATACTGACACACGCGACCACAATACTGTCAGATTATGTTGCTATATGTCGGAAAATTTATATAAAATAAAAAAATCTTTTACATAAATTTTATATCTTCAGAAAGAGAATTAGAAATTGAACATTTTTAATAACTAAAATGTTTTATTCCATTTTAATATTTTATGAAATGTTTGTAATCGAAAGTGTGCAATCTCGGCCATACGTGTCGACCAAATGTATGATGTGATGTTTTCTATTGTTAAACGCAGAATTTTGCATATTGCTTGCATTGTTAAAAAATTTTGATTTCAGTTATGAGATATAATTTTGGATCACATTAAAATTTGAATTAAACTTTTATTAAATTCACACACTTGAAAAAAAGAACAAGAATTCGCTCCAAATAGCTGAATATCGACACAAACCTGTCCCAGTTTTAAATCCTTCGGAGAAATTTCAGCTCCTTCGGAGTGAAATTTGGTTTCTTTTTCTTGGAGCGTCTAGCTGCTGCATATGATTGTAAGGAGTTAGTTTCGTTACTACTTTGCAATGCCTTGGTAACGCTGGCTGGTCCAAAACATTACCTACAATAATATTTGCGGGCCTTTTCTAAATGCATTCGAGTGTAAGTCGAATTCCCTAAGTGCGTTTTTGACAGCTAATAACTATACTGAAAAAATGTTTTGTTGTGCCAACAAAAATTTTGTTCATTCAACAAAATTATCTGGTTGCAATAGCGCCAAACGAAAACTTTGATGAATTAATAAAATAATTTTTGTTAGCACTATTTCGTTATTTCAACAAAATATTTTGTAAATTTAACTAAACAATTTGTTTAAAATAATCAAATGTTTTGCTGATTTGGACAAACTGTATGTTTTAGGTAATTGTTTTTTAATGTTTTATTTCGTAAAATCAACGAAATTATTGGTTGAATTAAAAAAAAAATGTTTCCGTTAACTGCTGCAATGTAACAAAATTATTTTGTTGATTTTAATTCTTTTTCAAATTTTTTTTTAATTTGTCTAATTAATTTACCTATTAATCAAAATTTACATTTTCTTCAGTGTTTTACATAACAGCTGTCTATAGGTTACCTGACTTAATTATATCCATGGTTACTTATTAATTTAAAAAAAGGGTTAAATAAATTTTTCAATGTTACTTTTTTATGAAGTTGTCACTCTTTTATTGCACGTGTGGACATAATTTATTTTTATAACTTATTTTATTTTGAAATTTAAATTTAATACTATATTTAAAGCTCGAGTATCATTTGGAATTCAAATAATTTAATTTGAATGCCGAAATAATAAGATTTAAGCTACTGCCACTTATTTTTATTTTTATTATTTATCTATATACATATTTCTCACTTTGAAAAAAAGTAAATATATTTTTTCAGTAAAATACATCTTCTAGCGAGAAATATTGTATGCATGTTGATGAAATAGAAAATTTATTACATTCATGTACTCGTTTGAGAAAGCGTATCTGGTGTTAAATAAGACTGCAATTTCAATAGAAAACATGTGTGTGAAAGCATTGTTAAAGTAAATAAGTAAATAACATAACAGTCTCGAGAGAAACGAATTAAGAGGCATAACAAATAATAAAAAGTTCTCAAATACAATAAAATTCTGTTTATAATAGAATAAAAAGCTATGAACGTTTTAGCTAATTTGTTTATAAATTTCTTTTGTCTTCTAATGCTCAAGTACTTCAAGCTACTTAATGTATTCCAAGCTTTATTTTCATGGTAATAAGATTAATTTTTGAGAAACTTTGATTTAGTTTTTTTCAGTTTAAACTTTTAAATGAGTTGCTCTCTGAAGATTTAAATAAGCAAATAATTTATTTAAATTTGTTGTGTAAAACTTGTTTTGGTTTTACTGAAAGAACAATGATTTTCTCTTGTATAAAGGAAGTAAATAAAAGTTACTCTTGTGGGATATCGATTTCAGTTTTTAAACTTTCTTACGTTGAGCCATACAGTAAATTTTGTTTGAAAAATTCTAAATACAATGTTTGAGAGAAGGAAACTATTTGAATATGATTAACACAGTTTGCATTTAATTTCAGCTTAATCTTTGAACAAACACTACATCTCGATATATAAAATGGCTTTAGTAATAAAGAAATGTTCCTTATTTCTGTTTAAAAAATAATATTAAACACACTTACATAAATTAAAGTTATTTAGTTTTTCCTTTTTAAATTGATGCATTGTTAAATTAAAAGACGTATGCGTTATTGGCATTGCAAATAACACATACATTTTGTCATTGCACTGCAATATTCCATATTTCTGTTGCAATGTAGTAAGATTATTAAACACAGTGATGAAATTAAATTAATTTAATTATTTTCCTTTTTAAAGTGATAATTGTTATTCTAAAAACATACATTTGTTATTGCCATTGCATATCCTGCTATATAGTTACACTGATACCTGACTCACTGACTCTCTAACAGTTCTGGGCAACCACTAAGCTCCGCTCTCCCCTACATTATTTTTGCAATATTTTAATAAACAAATGGTGTTTCAAGAAACTTAGGACTCAAATTTCTGTGCTTAAGTATATATTCTCCCCCCCCTAAAACTTAGTTAAGAAAAAGTTCTGATAAATAATAAACTTAGTTTCATCGAAACTAAGTTTATTATTTATCAGAAAGCATACTATTACTTGTGCTTAAGAATTTCTATTTTATAGTAGCTGACACAATTTGATTCCTTTCAAAACTGTTCAAGATTCATCCGACGAAAGCAGATTATTTTAAGAAAGGCGGCAGACATTTTATAGACTAGTTATTTTTCAAATTTATGGACGTTCAGTATCGTTTTCAACTTTAGAGTAAAAACTTTTTGATCTGTTGAACAACTTTTAGAAAGCAGTGATCTAAGCGATCAGAAGCTTGATTTTTTGTAAATATTGAAATTATTCCATTTTTACTTGAAAGGACGTCATTTATTCTTCTTTTAACTTAAAAAAAAAAAAAAAAAAAAAAAAAAAAAAACACGCACAGTTAACGAGAGAGTTTGGCAGTATGCAGCACCTACATAACAAAGAAGTATATAAACTTTCTTCTGCCCATTACGGTAACCAAAAAACTGAAATGAAAATAATACTTAACTAAGTGTTTGCTCCCGAGTCTTATCATTAAACTAAAAACAAAGTTCTTAAAGTATATAACACCATAACTATTCTTTTTTCATCGAAACTTCTTCTTTATCATGAGACTTTCAGATAATTTCGCAAAACCCAATAAAAATAACCTGAAGCTTCATGTCTTTACATCCCTGAAAATTAATTATGCTAGAATCTACTCCTTTTCAACGCATATCGAACACTTTACAATGTCTTTGAAATGTATTGTTGTTAAGAGAAATATTAATTAGTTTTTTCTTAACTTGGCGAGATGATAATGTCTTCAGGTAGCTTTTGCACTCTTGGAATGAAACTATGTTGAATAACACCAGGTTTCGTAATATATTTATTCCTTTTTTTCTCTTCATTGATATTTAAGTAGGAAAAAATATGAAAGTTATTATTTATCGCATGAATAATTCAATATAAAGGAACGATTTAATGATAATATTAAATTTAAACAGAGTTCTTTACAATTAGTAACTTAATGTTATTTTCTACGTCATTCAATTAATATATACATTTCTACCATTCAAAAGTATAACGTAAGCGTGACACTATATTTAAATATTAACACATTTAAAAGTTAATATTTACCTTAACTATACTTTCAGTACAAAACGCTATATTTTTAGAATTTTGTTGTGAGTTGACCTCATCAAATCGTTTAAAATATTTATTGTTGACACACACACATTATTCATAAGATTTTATTTTCATTTATAATTTTAAACAGGGACACACAAGTTACACTTTACGAAGGAAAGGTCGAGTTAACCCGCAAGCCAGAAATCGGATCCGGAGCCAAGGTGTGATAGAATGGCTGATTAGCCACTACATCATAGGCCTATGTATTAGAGATGAGTTTGGGCTCATTTTTTGAAGCCCGAGCCCGCCCGAGCCCGAGGACTTTTAATCCGAGCCCGTCCGAGCCCGAAATTTCAGCTAAAGATAAAAAAAAATTCAATTACTTCATTGATAGAGTACAATGAATTTTGCCGTTTATGCAAATTAAAGAAAAATATGCAAACTCTCAATGCACTTTCTAATTCTTTATATCCTTGTTTATCAAATAATGTCGGATCTGATGACTAACTAAGTAATATAAGCCGCCGTTCTGAAATACCCAAAGAACTTCACGCACCTTCTAGGCGCCTGTGCCACTATTTTTTTTTTATAAGTACTTTTATTTTCCTCATGAATCACTTTTTAAAATCTGTTTCAAGGAGTATGTTCAATAAAGAAAAAATTTTTCACGAGCCCGAGCCCGAACGCAGTTGTGAATTACAGAGCCCGAGCCCGGTTCGGGCCAGGGCTCGGGCTTTCGGGCTCGGGCTGAGCCCGTCTCATCTCTACTATGTATCCATATCGGTACTCCTCAAAGTACAGGGTTGTCCAAATTAAACTTCCCCAACTCAGAGGCCTGTGCTGGATGTTGTATGGGTCATAATGTGATGACATTTTGAAAACAGACACTTCAGATCACGCGCTCGTGATTTATTTGAAAAAAATTAGTCCAAGAAGTTGCCGATAGGTGGCGCTGCAGATCAACAAGACGTTCTACAGATGTTCAATTTGTGTGCCTTGGTCGAATAAGGCATATAAACAGCACGAGAAACAGTTGGCACACTGACAACACCATGTGGCGAATGTCTTGCAATCCAAAGCAATGTCTTGTATGCGTGCAGAATCCACAACGTGTCGTCTTCTACCTGGTGAAATTCCCAGCTGTCCGGTTCCTTCGAACTTCTTCATCATGTCTCGTAAAGCGCGTGGTGTCATTGGTCCTCGGCGAAGTTCTTCAGCCAACGGAATGCTCTTATCGCAGCACAGGAGTTCTCGTCATTCTGGTAGAAAAGTTTCACTAACAGAGCTTTGTCTTTCAAAGTCGTCATTGTGCATCAGCGAGCTCGGACAACTGCCTCTGCAGCGCCTGTCTTCCACTTTTGTAGGGCTCGTCATTTGGATACGTGGCGCAGAAGTTTTATTTCAGCAAATCACGTTGTTGCAATATGCAAATTACTAGTGTTACAGCGCCACCTATCGGAAATTTCTTGTACTAATATTTTATAAAAATAAATAACGAGCGCGTGATCTGAAGTGCCTGTTTTCAAAATTTCATCACATTATGACCCATACAACATCCTGCACAGGCCTCTGAGTTGGGGAAGTTTAATTTGGACAATCCTGTATTTCGATTGGGACGCACCGTGAAACGAGTATGGGTTCGATTTGGGTAATTATGACCAAATGATAAAAAAAACTTTAATGGATGAAATTTCGACAAAATGTTTGACATGAAGCTTATAATGTATTTTTTTTTATGATAGGTTTCTTTCATCATTAATTTAAAGCATTTTCAAGGCATTAACAATTGTAAAACTAACAGGATATAAAAATTTTCAACAAGCACCAATTTTGTCCAATTAGACGCAAGGGAAAGTTTTGCAGGTAAACTCTCTCTCTCTCTCTCTCTCTCTCTCTATATATATATATATATATATATGTATATATATATTTATATTTGTGATGCATTTAAAATTTATGTTTGTAATATATTTAAAAGCTTCTGACATATTTTACCCCTAATAACATAATTAAATATTTTTTAATTCATGGTCAAAATTACCCCCAAAACCGTTTTTCTAAAAAAGGAATAACTATAACCATACGTAAAAATATAGTAGAAAAGTCATTCTGACCATGGCTGTTTTATATAATTAAAAAAAATTATGGAAAAATAATTTAAAATACTTTATTTGTTATATTTAATTTATTGGTATATGCTATATTTAATTTATCTACTTATTGGTAGATAGTGTGATGTGTCCGTATTCATGAACTCATAATAAATAACTGTAAATCTAGGAAAGTTATCATAATTTTACATTAAATTAATCAGTCATGATGATCATTTCCATTTTCAGCTGTAAATTTTACCTTAGTCACCGTTGAAAGACTCTGAAAATTTCTGAAAAACATATTAACTTGTATAAAAAAATATTAACTTGTTAATTTGTTTCATCCGATTTTTCAAAAGAGTTACAACTCGACTGAAATAATCTACAATTGAAAGACCAAAAATTTCTAAGACTTAAAAAAGTTTAAAATATACCTTTTCTTTCTTTCTTTTTTAGCCCGAAATGTATTTTGGCTTAGCTGTACCAAAAATTCCAGTTTTTATGGTTTCGTAATTATTTAACATGGGACTTAATATTTTTGACATTGATTAGAACTATCATACCTTTTCACAGCTTGCCCACGTTTAAGTTGACTGACCTTTATTTTCGTAACCATTAGATCTAAATGGAAATTCCAATTTCAGAGATGGTCAAAATTAAGTGCACAGTGATTAAATTAAAACTTTGAAGCGTAAGATAAAAAAAGCGAAAAAATACACAATCTAAATTTGTATACAGTCCCCAGGTTTCTACTTTCATATTTATCGTTCATCATAAGAGTGAATTTTAGGATTTAGGTATAATCACGACTTTAGTATTGTTGATCAAGTCAAAAAATAGTGCAATATTTGCCTAATCACAGCTATTAAATAAAGGATACTTTGTATAACGTAAAAAAGACAGTACACAAACTCATACAAATTTGATAGAGTGATTTGAAAAGATTACACAATATGTAGAGCTTTCTCAAGGAAAAGCAAAACGTGATAGAAGTAAAACAATTCCAACAGATAAATATCTTTTTTCTCTATCCGAAATATGCAAATGACGACGTGCGTAAGTGATTTCTGTGACTAAACGATATGTTTTATACCTCGGTGAATATTGGTCGCAACAGGATCGAACGTTATATGATTTCAATGTTTTTGTATGATAAAATTTCCCTAAATATGAATGTAAGGACATGGTAAATGTATAAAAATTTCGATTGTGTGCTTCAGAATTTTATTTATTCACTCCATATCTAAAATCGACAATTTTTGTAAGCAGAACCATGCCTCTAAGTCTAACGGTTACGATAATAAAGGTTGGTGAAGTTAAGCATGGTCCCACTGCATATTTAAATTATACTATTTATATATTTTTATTATTGTGTATTTTAATAAAAACAGTAGGTATTCACCCCAAACACCAAATCATATTGACTTAGGCACATAATTATTTTATTTTGTTATTCTGACATAAAACAGATCCTTCAGTTTATAGCATTCCTTTAACACAGTGACCTGCTTTACATTCTTTCTTTGAGGTTCTTTATTATGAACATTCACGGTTCGCTTGAATGAAAAATGCAGTGGAGTTAGGGCGTGATACAAATCTGAAATAAGCAGGAGCATTTTATCTTCCTTTTAGGCACCGAACAATGTGCCTTTAGAAATGTCACATAAATTCCAAAATAAAAGCTATAAAGCCTTGTTGCTATTGCTCTGTTTTAGCACACAGTTTTCCGATGCATTTGCTGTTGAAATATTCATATCATTAGCTACACTAGCAATTTTATTAGCATGTGCTCGCTTCATGTTAATGAGAGCGTTATCTCGTATGTATGAAGGGTAAAGATGCAAAAATCACATTCTCCGCTTAGTAAGTTAGTTCTTAGAAAAATTTATTAACAACGATGACACACTTGCACAATTTTTTTGATGTACTCACTAAAAAGATTGTGCACTTACAGTGTACAGATGTGTGTACTGCGGAAACACACTGTATGTGCACTCTCAGTTCCTGCACATAATTGTGCATTCAGGATGCACAATTGATTGTGCACTTAATCTACATAATGAATGTGTGGTATGGCTTCTCATAACTGTGTACTCAGTTGTGTATTCGGGATGCACAATTCAATGCGCACTTTTGTTGCATCACTTTTGTCAGAGCTGCCAACTCTCCTATTTTTTTCTTGAAATTTCCCACCTCTAATTTTTAATTAGTACCAAAAATTGTACGCTCAATTAACCGCATTTTGCAGAAGTGGCAGCCGTCAACCGCCGCAGTGCAATGGACGGCCTCCGACCGAGAGAGCCCCCTTCCTTATCAAGGCATCTCTGGTGCCAGGAAATATATGGGTAAAATGAGGCAAAAATTTAATCCAAAATAAAACTGTTTAAAAATTGTGGTGGGAAATCTCCTTAAAAAAACGGGAGATTTGGCAGCTCTGCTTTTGTGGTATTGCTCGAATTTTTTAACACAAAAAGAAGCGACTAGCTGTGCTACAGAGTTACCAGCATTTACAACATGATATACAATGTCATGTGGAAGACTGCTATTGCTTCTCAATTCGGAAACAACGGATAAAATTTTATGTCTACAAGAGCTTCCTTTGAATCAACATCTTGCTCATTTTATTGCGCGTACGTGCACTCTACCTCCATTGGCTGAACCTCATCATGCATATTATCATCCTCAGCATTTTCAACTACTTCAGACAACAAACTAGGAACAAAAATTACTTTTTCGATAGCTGAGAAGTGATATTTTGCAGTATGTTTCATCAGATTAAATACATTTGTATATGCACTTTTGCACCCATCCTGACAACATTTAATCGGGAATGTTAAGCCACATGTAAACTGGTGACCGCGAAAATGTTTTTTAAATAGAAATCATATTAAACAATTCGATGTTCTTGTTACAAATGCTGCAAAAAACATTCTTACTTTTTACCCAAAAAATAATAATTATGATAAATCAAAGATGTACGTTTAATGTGATAGGTAAAATACAAAACCCGATAACACACGTTTTGAATTGCCTCTTTGCTCGGTAAGGAAATAAAGAAATACGGCGCTGCACATGTTGCAGCTCCGCAGCATAGCTGCCAATAGAAATTGTCTGAATTTAATTTTAACGAATGGCCCAAGAAGTACTAAACTAATTAAATTTATGTATAGTTAAGAAACTTATTTTTAATTTAAGCTATATCCATCCATTCATAATTATTTTTTAAAAACCAGAAAGTGAGTGTATCTCTGACGTCGAGACTTTAGTCATGACTGTTAGATTATTTAGTCGTGACTATTGTGTAATGATCGTGCAAATAGTATGTGCGGATCGCACATTGATTGTGCGGTTAGAGGGTGCACAATTTTTTTAGAGTGTACTTGTTGCCATAATAGCTATTTGCACATAATTCTCAACTTGTAAAAATTCTGGTAAAGCTTGAATTGAAATTAAAATATTGAAAATGTGAGTTTTGCAAAAGTGGATGTGAGTTTTGTATCTACACCCTTCATACATAGAGTAACGGAGTCAAAATTGTTCCCGGGTAAAACATTTCTACCATAATATACGAGCAATATCAAATCTTAGATGTATTGCGCAATATACAGGTGATACGTTAGCTCTGACCACAAATTTACATTATATCACATTACTAAATTATTATATCAATTTATAGAGGTTTTGCTTATAAAATATACTGAAGATAGTTTGTACAATATAGCACACAATATAATAAAAACTTCTGGATTTATTTACACAATGGACTGGTTATATGTTATGTTAGTAATTTCATTTGCAATTCTGTGATGCCGCCAAGGTGGTGTAGTGTCTTAAGAACCATTCCATTACTTCTTGGGTCCGGGTTCGAATCCCGATGGTGTAGTGCTTTCCAAGTCAAAAATATACCCCCCACCGTCAGGAAATATTCTAAGACATTCTGCTTACTTTCGCTAAAAGTGGCAACATGTGTATTTCATTAATACTACGCCCTCAAGTGGTGATGTTAGAAACTAGGAAACTATATTTTTCTTGAAACAAAATGCCCTTGCCTTTATTAAGTGATTCACACAAAATTTCACTATTTTATGACGACTGCTTTCACTTGTAGACAGCTTTAGCATAGGATTATTTTAAATATAGACACCCCACACATATAGTAGTATATTAGTATTATCGTCTCTTTTATCTCTATTCCAATTCTGGTACAACATTAATATTGAATCCCCATATGCATATTATGTATCGAAACGTCAGCTCACTTCTGCATATTGCGTCTTGTAAGATAATTTGATTCGCCGCTACTTCTGGTCAACAGGGAAGCCTTCTGATCACAAACTCATCATAATTCGGAATAGAATCTGAAATAATTTAATTAGTGTAATATTCCTTGCAAGTGCATCCCATTAACCCAGTATCCTTTATGGAGCTAATAAAGGATGTGAGCCACAGTTAAATTGCTTAGAACTTCAATGGGACGATAATGGCTGTGTCATAACTGAGTTGGGTAATGTTGTTTAAATTATTGAAGTAAATCTAATTCAAACAACTTTATAGCATTTATTATGCATTACAATCAGGGGATATGAGATGATTCATTATCTAGGATGTTGTGGTTACTTCAATAATTCAGTCACGTGAAACGACTGTGTGACGTTAAACAATAACAATCCCTTATTCGTAAGCATTTCTGCAACTTTATTCAAAGCGGGCAATCACTATTCTTAGCTATGAAAGGGATAGATATTTGTAAAATAACGAAGCAAATTATGCTTAACATTTTGTGTTATGGTACATTACATGAGCATGTGATGAACACTTGTATTTTTACTTCCTTGTACGTAGTATAAGGAAGTAATGTGATCCCGAAAAATTTTGGGGGCCAAATTTCGACAAAAAAACCGATTTTGACTACCTCTAAATTTAATTTTAAAAATTTTTTCGATGCATCCTATCGTAGGCTAGCATGCACGATCATATTAACGCGTCTGCAACTCATTTTGACCAGCGGCGAGTCTGCTGTGGCCAGTTTTTCCATGCCGTCTGTACGTACGTACGTACGTACGTATGTAGGTAACTCGCATATCTCAAAAACTATGGGTCGTAGAATGTTGAGATTTGATATTTAGGATTGTTCTATGATCTAGTTGTGCACCTCCCCTTTTGGTGGCAATCGAATGGATAGTTTATGTACAGGACCGCCCAAAAGATTCGAAATACATTACGCTCTATGGGCAGAAATTCATTAAACTCGCCTAACTCAAAAGCTATTAGGCGTAGAATGTCGAAACTTCATATTTTGGATAGTTGTAACATCTAGTTGTGCACATCTCCTTTTGGTTCCATTCGACTGGATAGTTTATCTACAGGACTGCCCAAAACATTCGAAATACATTACGCTCAATGGGCCGAAACTCATTAAACTCGCATATCTCAAAAACTATTAGGCGTAGAATGTTGAAACTTTATATTTAGGATTGCTGTAACATCTAGTTGTGCACCTCCCCTTTCGATTCCATTCGACTGGATAGTTTATCTACAGAACCGCCCAAAAGATTCGAAATACATTACGCTCTATGGGCCGAAATTCATCAAAGCGTTTTTTAGAGGTATTGGGCTATTTCAAACGACTCAGAAGTGATGTATGCTGTAAAGAGTTAGAAAATGAATTTCTCCATTAAAAAAAGTGTCTTTATCATTTGTAGTTCTGCTACAGGAACACTCAAAAGATTTCCAATACATTACGGTCAATGGCAATTTTAGGGGCATTCATCCATTTCAAGCACAGTACCGTCCTACCACATAAGTTAGGTAATGGTCCGACCACGGTCACGTGCCTCCCTCAAGAACTATGCCAAAAGTCGCCAAGCTTGGCGACTTTTGGTGTACGTGTGTGCATATTTAACTCTCAAATCTCAGAAACTATTATGAAATTTCATATATAAGAATCTTGTAACATCTAGTTGTGTATCTCGATTTTTGGTTCCAATCTACTGGAGAGTTAATTTACAGGACCACCGAAAAGAATTTCAGTACTTTAATGTCTATGGACATCTTCAATATAATACAACTGTAGACAGTCATTGTTTGGTACATGCCCAAAAACTCGCCGTCTGTCCTCGACCTTGGCGAGTTTTGGCGAAATATCGCCAAATTTGGCGACAGTCATTTGGTCCATGCCCAAAGTATCGCCATTTGTCATCGTTCTTGGCGAGTTTTGGCGAAATATCGCCAAATTTGGCGATAATCTGTCATTGTTTGGTTCATGCTTAAAATATCGCCAAATTTCGTCGACATTGACGAGTTTCGCCGAAATATCGCCAAATTTGGCACCAAAAATTATTTCGTATTTTGTATAACACTAAAACTTTAACCCGTAAATTTTTTAACTTTTGTATTTAGAACTATTGTAATATCTAACTGTTTTCCATATCATTTTTGACAGCAATCGACTGAGAATTTATTTACAGGGTGAGCCAAATGACTTTAAATACATTGAGGTGTATGGATGCATTCAATTCATTGAAAGTCTGTGTTGAATGACTACTTTGGCTATCCCCAAAATCTCGCAGACTATCTCAAGTTTGTCGGGTTTTGGTGAAATATCGCCAAATAAAGTGTAAGAAGGAAATATTTCAAATTGAACTCAGCTTGGCGATATCGAAATATTTGTCTAGAAATCGCTAAACCTTACTATTATTGATATTTTATCTCTTTCAAACAAATAAGTTTAGAGGAAGTGCGTCGAAAATATTTTTTATCTAATGGACGTGCAAGGAAGTCATGTGTTGGACACATCAGATTTTTTGTTTTGTTTTCTTCGTTTTAGAGGTATGTATCATGATGAATTTGCAGGATATTGGTGATATTTGTCTAAAAACCCATTTGTGATAAATTTCTGACTTTGAAGGGTACTTTTACAAATAACCTAGCTTTGAAGTAGAAAGAGCAATGGATTTATATTTTTATAAGCTTCCAACCTACTTTCTTCTACATAAAACAAATTGCTGTAAGTAATATCCTTGCTATGTTTAGATGTTTTTGAATGGTATTATTTTGTTATTCTATTTTTCTTGTTAGAAAAATCTAAATTCTATTAATTCTGTTAAACCATGCGATTTACTTAAAAACACATGATTCGACTAACAGCTCGATTGAATCACATTATCTAAGTACAATTGCATAAACTGAGTCAACGCAATGAATTATAGCGATTTGGGTTTTGATTTCTGAACGTAATAAACTATGAAATAAAACAAATTAATGATTGTGATACTTTTGGGAACATATTTTGATCCTATTTTCTGAATATTATTCGATGATTCAAAAAGGAAAGTGAATAAATTTATTTAAAACATTACCAAGGGTTTAAAACCAGTAATAATTTAATTGAATGAATAACTTGTTAACTGAATAATTGTATAATCGAAAAATGACTTACTTTATGAGATAAGGAAAAAAAAGCATAATATTGAGTTCGAGGTTTTCCTGCATACTTTGTGCGATATATCTAATTTTATATCAGTATACATTTTAATTTAAAGCATACTTAGTATCAATTAAATACTGGGATGTGCAAACCATGGATTTGCTATGTGTATCCAACTGTTGGTAAAGAAATATCAATTGCTCAAAATTGGATATACAGTGATAATCAATATTATTTTATGACATGGGATTTTATAACATTGATGCACGATATTGAAGATTGTCAATATTGTAAGATTAAATAGAAATATTATCAAAATTTTTTTTAATTAACAAAGTGTTTAGCTATTAAAAGTGAATATTTCTAATTAAAGTTCATATACAATAAAATTCATTTAGTAATGTTTTATAAATTAATTTTAAATAAGCTGAAAAAAATTAATTCCACTAACATGAACTATGCAAAAATAAAAACAAACACACAAATAGCAACAACAACAAAAACAAATACTAAAAGCAGCTAATAGATAAATACCAGGTGCGTCAAAATCTCGTGCAAACTTTAAAAAATCATTTAAAAAGAACTAATGATGATAAAAAATGTCCAGTTTGCACGAATGGCATCAGAAAGAGGGTGAATTTTTTTTCAAGAACAACAACAAAAAAAATAGTTCATAAATGACCGATAGGTGGCGCTGATGTTGAATATGTGAAGCAAATTAATGCAAATGAGGTATGCATTAAAATAAAATGAGCAAAAACACAATACCAACACAATTCTATATTTTCAACGATTCATTTTGCAGTGCGAAATTTCCTCAGTGCGTCTGCTGCTGATTTATCATTCTTATAAAAGAGCTTGATAATCAATGCTTTATCCTGTAACGACAGCATGATGTTGGCATCGATTGAAGAGTCCTCGTGCATTTAAGTGTTTTATTGACAACCTGATTTGCATAAATCATCTTGGTGGTATGATTAGTCAACCTATCGTCAGTTTTTAAACTATTTTTTTGTTGTTGTTCTTAAAAAATCCACGCTCTTTCTGATGTTATTCGTGCAAACCTCACCTTTTCTATCATTTGTTCTTTTTTAATGATTTTTAAAAGTTTTTACGAACTTTTGACGCACCCGGTCTATTGCATTTTAAATAAATCGTAATCTATATTTAAAAGTTACGGAACTTTAAAAACAACAACTTTGAATTACAGAAATCTTTATTGGAATTTTACTTTCTACTCATAAATGAATGAATTCTTTTGGGAATATTTGAATTGTTAACACTGTGTACTCGCTGGGTAAAATACACTGCTCAAAACAATTAAAGGATATTGCGGTTTTAGGTGGATCTTGTGGCTGGGAAATTTTTTAGCTGTTTGATACATGGTCGACAGACGTAGTAGGTTATATAAGGATAAATTACACATGTTTGGCTGAAAAAAAATGCATTTTATTGCGCATTTGTGTAGAGAAGGAAAAAAAACACAATTTGTGCATATGAGAAAAAAAGAATAAGAAAAGGTATTTTCTTGAAAGGAAATCATTTTCAGTAAGGGGTATGGTTTCCACGGACGGCCAGCAACGTTGAACACCTTTTAGGTATGGAGTCAATGAGGCTATTAATCACGAGTTGGGGTATTCTGTCCCACTCTTCCAGAAGAGCTCTTTCCAGTTCTTGGAGAGTTTGTAGGGGTGGTTGGCGGCCTGCAACTCGTCTTCCTAGAGCGTCCCAAACGTCCTCTATTGGATTCATGTCTGGAGAAAACGCTGGCCATTCCATTCTTTCCTCGAAAAGAAAATCTTCCACCAGGTTAGCACGATGTGGCCTACAGTTATCGTCCATTAAGTCATCTCCGATTGCTGCAGCGTAAGGGACTACAGCAGGTCTGAGGATCTCATCCCTATATCGGCGACCACTCAGAGGTCCATCTCAAATGATGTAGAGATCTGTGCGCCCGTCAATGGAGATGCCACCATACACCAACTCTCCCCCACCGCCAAAGCTGACACTTTCGTGTACGAACGCAGGATTATTCCTACTGCCACGGTCCCTCCAGATAAAAATACGCCTATTATCAGGATGAACTGAAAAACGGTACTCGTCAGAAAAAAGAACATTGCTCCATTCATTTCTCCTCCAATTCACATGCTCTGTTGCCTACTCCCTGCGGTCGCGACGATGCCTTGATGTTAGTCTAACACATACCATCGGTCGGCGAGCATACAGACGTACACCATGGATCCGGTTTTGGACAGTCTGAGTTGAAACCGTGGTGCCAGTAGCCGAGCGAAGGTGTTGTTGGAAAAGAGTAGCGTTCATATTCCGGTGTCTCCGAGTCGTTAACACTAAGTAACGATCTTCATTGGGCGTTGTTGCCCGTCTACGACCTTGCCCAGGTCTTCGGCCTGCACTTCCAGTCGCCAAAAACCGGTTCCAGATCCTGGAAATCACACTTTGTGTGCAGTCCAATAGCTTGCGCTACTTCGGCTTGAGTTTGGCCCCCTTCTAACCTACCGACAACTCTCCAAGCTTCTGAATCGGTTAAATGACTTCGCTGAGACATCGTACTCATCGAAACAAAGCAGTCACTGAATGCCGATCGTCCTTGCCTTCATTGTCTTTTATTCAGTTGAAAGTCCAATTTCATTCGCTGCCGGTAAAGCGACGTTTTTGACGCCGAACTCAAAATAAGCATACTCCACAGTTTGAAAATCAGAAAAATTTGCATTTGTGATTCTCTTTTCCCATTTTCGGCAAAAAAAAAATCCCTTATATCTTTATTTTATATAAAACTTACAATGTCCCTTAATTGTTTTGAGCAGTGTAGTATTTAATTTGGTATTTTTGGCATGGAACATTTTTAATGCTATTATATAATTATTTAAGTGTTGCACTGTGGGAATACATATGTTCAAAATTTTATATTTTTGTACTACATGAGCATAAAATGATTATAGCTAAGTGAATATTTTATTTGCTTGTTTAAGATAATAATTGCAACTCTACAAAAATATTTTTTTATAATACCTGAAAATTTGATCTCTACATACCTGAAAAATGTATTTTTCATTAGAAGTAAATGCGTCAGCAGAGAACATACTGTTATGCTATTTTATTATTTACTCACTATTAAGCACTTCGTAATAAAATTTTATTTCTATTAGAAAACGAGTTAAACAAGATTTCATGCCTAGTTTGCACGGGTTAAACTTTAATTTATAAGCAAATTTCAAGTTTATAAAAAATTTAAACAAACATAAAGTAAGAATAGCATTCTTTTATTAAAGTCACTGTATTTTTGCAGTAGCTATTAAGGCGGTGCCAGCGATACTTTTACTGTCTTAAATGTGTTAAAAATTGTGATAAAGGATGAGTTAACTTATTATGCAACAATGTTCAGGGTAATTCAGCTATTTTGGACTTCCCCCCCAAAAAATAAAGATGTGCATGAATAACAAACATATACCCGTTTAGTTCAAATCTTATACGGTTCAATAAACTCAACAATTTTTTCCAAACAACAAAAATACTGGCGCTGTGTCAATGGAAATTAGCTACATTGAAAACATTGCTTAATGGTATTGCATATTTTCTGTTTTTATCAGTAATCCAAAGCATTATTGTTCCTTTGTACGAAGTAGAGGAGCTATTCTAATCAGGAAAAAGTTTCGGATTATGGTTTTGGAATAACTAAATTTACCTTGGTAAATTTTTACTTGCCTTCTCAATGTTCGTATGTATGCACGATTAATTTTGGCAGAATCTGACTAGTTTGTTTGACACCTGAATGCAGCTATGAACAAGCGTATTTAGTATAAATCAAAAAGTATTATCTGTAGAATGTTGAAATTTTGTATTTAGGACTTTAGTAACCTTTACTTATGCACCTCATTTTTGATTCCAATCAACTGGTAGTTATTTACAGCATCTACTAAAAGAGTTTCAGCACATTAAGGTCTATGGATATCTTCAATACATTAAAAGTTTAACAATGATTGATTATATTTTAATGTATGGATGTCTTCAATACATTAAAATATATTCAGTCAGTGTTGAATCATGCCCAAGATGTCATTGTTGCCGAGCTTGGCGACTTTCGGCGAAATATCGTCAAAATTTCAGAAAAAAATTTCTAAAACTGAAAACGCCTTCGTGATATCTCTTATATTTGACTAGAAATCGCCAACTTTTAATTTTATTGAAGTATCGTGTCTCAGTTTCAAATTAAAAATGCTTGACTGAAATGCATTAGAAATTTATAAAATTTAACAATCGAACGTGTAAGTCATGTAATGTCCATGTAAGAAATTTTTAGTTTTAAAAGAAACCCCTTTACTTTTCAATAAGCTTTTATTTTTTAGAGTACATTTTTCTAGGCTTCTTTAGTTTCACATGTATTTCAAGTTTATATTCTTTCATACTCTTTCACGAACTATTCCGTTGACAAGATAAATAAATAAAAAACCAGTCTTTTTCAGATGTTTCAATTTCATGGAGAAAACACGTATGATTGAAATCATGTATCCCCTCAGAATTCTCTTAGACTTCAAGCTAGTTGTTCGGTCTTATGGAAAGGAAAATCACTTCAAGATTCCTCGGAACAGAAAACGGAAAGTTTGGACCCTAATTCAATCGAAATTGCTTGCAGAATCCCACAGATTTTTAACTGTTTCTGTTTTCACAACTTTCCTTGAGGCTTCATAAATGATTAAGTTAAAGTGTGTGCTTACAGTTTTTAATTTGCCGACCAGACAGCGAAAGATTGTTAAATTCTTAGAATTACTCTTAATTATCTAGAAAGTATTTTATCTATTCATTAAAACTTCGTGAGGGCTTTCGTGTACGTAAGTTGTTTTAATTATGTATTTAAATTAATAGATAAAATAATCATATTTCATGATGTGTGTTGTACATTTTTTAAAACGAGAAAAATGTGGAATTTTACTCATAATTTTTATTATTCCAATTTAAATAATGTTGGAAAGTTGAGTCACTTGCAATCAAATGCAAAATTAACTCATTTAATCCTGAATAACATTACCGATTTTCTGTCTTTTTAAATTTAAGGTTTGATTAACGTAATTTAATTTAAAGTTGATAAAGAAATCATTGGTTTTGAATTTGACAAAAATAATTAAAAGATAATGAGATCATATATCGTTAATGAGAGTAAAATATTTTTAATAAATTTTCTAAAAACAATAGATGAGTATTTGAAGCTATATACTTTGTGAAACTGTGGCACTATGTTGAAACGAAAGGAGCTTTGTGACTTTGGAAGAGGTGTTACAGTTGGTTGTCATATTTGTAGCGAGTCTTTTTGTGCGACTGAAATTATCACAGAGAAGGTTAACTGTTGACGTGGCCAATACGTGGGAAATTATATAAGTTAGGACACGAGCTGCACACGTAGTCGCCCCTGTAAACTGACCGAACCGGTTCTCCACGGTACACACCATCGGTGTGAGCAGTATAGGGATTGCAATTTGGAAAACCGGAAGCGGTAATCCGGCAGATCCGGCATCATTAGACGTCTACCGGATACGGTTAACAAAGGAAATGGCTATATATGAAACTAAAAATGGAAATGATTACATATGAAAATGAAGACGTTCGAGGACAAGACTTGTCTTATATTCATGACTATTTGTTGACAGTAAAACCGCGACAAGTGTAGAAGCGGAAAGGGCCTTTTCAGCCGCTGGCTATGTTTGTAACTAAGTCGATTGGCAGATGACATGATTAACACTATTTGTTTCCTACGATCCCTTTAAAAAAATCATATTTTTATGATAGTTATACCCAAAATAATTATTGAAAGTAAGTTTATTGAAAAATATTCGATATTGTGATAATTGTGCCATTCATTATACAGATCTATCGTAACTGTCATCATAATTATAAGACTCCTTAGCGTGTCGAAATTACATAATTATCGAGAATACAGTTGATTAAGTTAGATTTAGGTAGTATAAGAGACTTACATAATGTAATGTGAGTTACAAGATTATTTTCATTGATGTCATATGTGAGCTGTATTAAGGCTGAACTTAAACAATTATTACTAAATATTATATTTATAAATATAACCATAACTATATATTATTTATATTTAAATGTAACTGTAAATATATTTATGTAGTGTATAATAATGAAAATACTTTTTCATTTCTATCCATGTTTGTCTTAACAGTACAGTAAAACCTCGCTATAACGATATTTGATGCAACGATCAATCTCTCCATAACGGAAAAATTTTGCGGTCCCGCGGATTTTACGTACAGTATAATCTCTCCTCGATATAACGATACATCCCTCTAGAACGATAAATTTACTGGGTCCCTTAAGTATCGTTGTGTCGAGGTTTTACTGTGTTTGTCATTAAATTTATTTAGGTTAGGGTTGCTATACATTTTGGTTCTCATCATAAAAACCGATGTTGAAACAGCAAATGGATAAAATGTGCTTGTCCGAAAGATCTTGCATTTTTGTGTATCCATTATTGTTATTTTGTAATCTAATTACTGCGTGACATATGCTTGCTCCATTTGGCGTCAATGAACTGTTAATTTGGATTTTTGTACATGCGTTCTTGTTTCTGCACTAATGATTACATCAAGCTGTTGCCGGTCACAGCACATTTTCAATCATAAAATTATTATGAAAATATTGTATTGGGTGATAACGTGTTGTATAAATTCCTACAGGAATACTTCTTAATTGCCGCAGTTGCGGGGTTAATGTGCCAAATTTAGCAACCTGGTGTTTGCGAGACGAGACAGAGATTTACAGCTTTTTTGCGAGACGAGACACACATATTTAACATTACGATATAGGGATTTCTGCGAGACGAGACAAAGCTTTTAGGCTATTTTGCGAGACGCGAGACGCTTATTTTTCGTCTCGCGTCCATCCCTACTTCATAGCACGTTTCCATTATTTAATACGTATCCTTGGTTACAAAAATATAAAAGAAACAGGAAATGGCTAAAATATGCTTCAGCCCACTGGAAGGAGATTTTTTATTTTAAATGTGCGATAAACGCGTTGTGAAAAGATCCGAAAGATTTTGCTTTTTCGCGTATGCGTAGTTATTTTGTAATCTAGCTACTGCGTGACATACGTAACCAGTATTGCGAATATGCTTGCTTCACTTGACGTCATTGAACTGTTAATTTGGACTTTTGCGCTTGCTTTATTGTTATTACACTAATTTTTACATCTAATTGTTGCCGTTCCCAGCATAGAAATATCGCCGATTTATGTACCACATACGTTAGAGTATTATATAAGTAGATTATTATTATTATTATTATTACTATTATTATATATAATATAATGGTGTTGTTGTTGTTTCTGATGCCCCCTGACAACCGCAAACGGCGGTGCTAGATTCCCCCCCCCCCACGCCGAAGGAAGGCGATGGGCAGAGGGGGTGTACCTTCCATTTTCAGGGTGCTAGTGGGAGGAAGTACGATTTAACCCGTGGTCCTCTAATTTTGAACCAATTCCAGAGGAGGGACCAACCCCCTGAAATCGGCACCCCCAGAGGTATCGTTTAACAACTTGGAGGACACTGGAGTCACTTATAATTTTACGTGTGACCAATTCCCATTAGCGTAAACGGTCCCATAGTAGTCGAGCCGAGAGGAAGTTGACCCTCCCAAGCACTGCCAAGCCAGATGCTGCTTCACTTGCAGTGTTCTAATGGGAACGGAATTTAGCGCACAGACCACTGCGGGACACATATAATATAATATATAAATAACCTAGATCTAGTCATACATTATATAATATGAAGGTTTAAATTTAACTAGTTATTTTAGGTACTAAATTTTCATTTTGATTTTATCCGTAATTTTTGCTTAATTATAATAGTGTTGATAATTATATAAATATGTTTTCCTAAGAAATAAAAAGTTCTTTTTTTATAAACATTATGACACACTCACTTAAACATGTTTATACAGTTAATTTTGGTACGAAAGCAAAATTGTTTCGATGTTGCTAATAGACCGCATGAAAACGATTTCGATTCGATTAGTTGATGCCTACATGTTATAAGGAATAGGCCCGAGAGGATTGATGGGTGATCGGGCCGGATCCGACGGGATTGAAATTGGACCCCGTTAGGATGCAGAAAAAATTGGACTTATACCATTTTTCGGGACATTTTTTATCACATAAAAGGCTATTTTCTCAGTGAAACTAGGGGGCGTATACAAATTGATAACTGAAAATTTTAGATAAAAAATATGATATTGCAACTTGGAATGTGCTTCGAATTAAGCATTTTGAATAAGAAATATTTAAATTTTTTTTTGGTAAATAACTAAATCTGAAGTTGATTTAAAACCTTATAAATTAAACATAGATTTCACAAGATAAACGGAAAGCTAAAGAATATGCAAATTTTATGAGCCTTGTTACTTACACATTTTTTAAAAATTATTTATGCTTTATCTTGTTACTAATACTTATATTCATGAAATGTTTCACTGCAAATAGATTCATTAAATTTACAATCAATAACATTTATGTAGATGCATGTAATTTTAAAATTAAAATATTTTTTGAAATTAAATAAGTACTTAATTACAATTGCTAAATGTTCAATCTTATAAACCTTTTAGAGGGTATCACTCATATAAAAAAGCAAATTTCATTAAAAATGTGAATAAAGAAAATGCAATTTACAAAGCATTCTCGAAATGTTTTCCATCAACTTCAATACATAATTGAGCTCTTCTAATAATGTTTCTCTAAATATTTTGGAATTCTTCTCCAGTAATATTGTTGCATGCATAGAATATCTTTTGTTTTAGATCAGTTGCATTTACGGGGGCGAGTATTATAAACTAGTGTTCGAATCCGACCCCAAATCTAAAAATCGAGCTGTGTTAGATCAGGGGATCTGGGGGGCCATTCTGTGACTCCTTTCTAGCCAATCCATTGTTTATCAAAGTTAACATTGTGCCAGTTTGTTACACTTACAGCCTTATGTGCAGGTGCTCCATATTGTTGAAAATACATACATTTTACATACTGTGTATTCTGCAAACTATCTGTTACTATACCATCTAAAATAAGCTGCAGATATTTTGAGGCTGTAAGTGTCCCTTCATAAAACACATGACCAACCAGTTGTCCATTCCAAATTCCGAACAACACGGAGACAGAAAATTTTCTTTGGTGGTGTATTTCTTGCACAAAATGTGGTTTTGAATTATTCTAATAATGATAGTTATGAGTTTTATTGGCCCATCTTCCATAAATAAACATTCATTCCTCCACATAATATTTTTAACAAAATCGATTTTTATCTTGTTGAATTAACCTTTTAACGCGCAGTGTTCCCGCTCTGGGAACACCCAACTCCGACGTTTTGACTGTTGCCAGTCACGAAGAATAGATTTGATTTCTGTAAAAAAAAGTTGCGGGTGACACAGCTCCACGAGAATCATTTACTTTTTTGCACGTCATTTCCCGTAAAAAAATTGTCACGATTATTTTTAACAGCACTGACATCTGCTGAAAAATGGAGGAATGCGAGAACAGCTGGATAGATTGCCCAATGCTGAAAAAAGGGCAGCCGATGCCATCGCTCGACTTAACTACCAGCAATATGGCGGACGATCGAAACGTTCATCGCGTGCCACAGATCTAGAGACCCTTTTTTTGACGACAGCTGGCTGTGCGCCGCACAGCCAGCTGTCGACAGAGGGTCGATAAGAGGGTGGTGGGAATTTTCAATTCCCACCACCCTCTTATCTCTAATGGATGAAGAATTAAAGCCCGTAATCACCTTTTGGGGACACTTTGTATACACACCGGTACAGGGTTGTCCAAATTAAACTTCCCCAACTCAGAGGCCTGTGCAGGATGTATGAGTCATAATGTAATGAAATTTTGAAAACAGACATTTAAGATCAGGTGCTCGTAATTTATTTAAAAAAATATTAGTACAAGAAATTGCCGATAGGTGGCGCTGTAACACTAGTAATTTGCATATTGCAATAACGTGATTTGCAGAAATAAAGCTTCTGAGCAACGTATCCAAAAGAGAGCCCTACAAAAGTGGAAGACAGGCACTGCACAGGCAGTTGTTTCCAGCTCGGTGATGCACAATGGCGGCTTTGAAAGGAAAAGCTCTGTTAGTGAAACTTTTCTACCAGAATGACAAGAACTCCTGACAAGAAGTGCTGCGATAAGAGCATTCCGTCGGCTAAAGATCTTACGCCGAGGACCAATGACACCTCGCGCCTTACGAGATATGATGAAGAAGTTCGAAAGAACCGGACATGTAGGAATTTTACCAGGTATAGGGCGACATGTTGTGGATTCTGCACGCGTTTAAGACGTTGCTTTGGAGATCGTGGACGCCTCTAGCCAATCGCCACATGGTGTTATCAATGTGCCAACTGTTTCTCGTGCTGTTGAACATCTGTAGAACGTCTTCTTGATCTACAGTGCCACCTATGGGGAACTTCTTGCACTAATAATTTCTTTTTAATAAATCACGAGCGCGTGATCCGAAGTGTCTGTTTCCAAAATTTCATCACATTATGACCCATACAACATCCTGCAGAGGCCTCTGAGTTGGGGAAGTTTAATTTGGACAACCTTGTATGTGCAAACTTAAAAAAAATCATTAAAAAAAACGAATAATGATAGCGGCTGGTTTTTCTTCTGTTTTCTTTTCTTTTCATTTTCTTTCTTTTTTTTAAGACTTAAAAAAAACTTGTAGTTCAAAAAGTTACCGATTGGTGGCACTGATATTCATTATATGAAACAAGTCTCTTTAGAATAATAATATTACTCTGTTCAAAGTTGTACACAAGTATAACAAAGTAGTACAAGAATTTTGTAAAATATAATTTTCCCTCGTTGTAGAAAAAAACATGTTACGGCTATTAAACTTTTGAAAGATTCTATAAAACCTAAATATAAAAGCTTTATAGTTAGGTATCATAGGTATGTTACTCCCATTTTATGAGACGCAAAGCTTGCAATGGTAAATTGCCCCAGAATTTAACAAGTTCTTCTAATTGCTAGATTCAGAGGGATTGCAATCAATATGAAAACTTGGGAATGCAAAATAATAAAATTAGCATCGCGGTCTCCGAATGAGATTTTCGAACGCATTTGAAGCAACTGAAACTTAGGGCAGTGTTATTTTAAGAGTTACTTTACGGAATTAAATCTTTAAGGAACGAAGTACTTTAAAGAAGATTGTAATAACTTGTAATAAAAAAATAATTATTTTTTGAAAACTGTATTGGTTTGAATTTGCTATTCTATAGTATGTGTTTCCCCTTACTCTATTTATTAATAACAGCAGTTTTGTTTTGACGCCATTTATTTTGATTATTTCAGGATTACAAACGTTCACAATTGATAATGAAAAGTGCTTCTGCTTTCTTTAGAAAAACTCATGTTACTATTATGCATGGTTTCTCGCGAAAATACTAACGCGCCGGTACGATGCGCATTTAATATTCCATTTCAGAAATTCAGCTGCGCAGACTTCATGGCTTTCCTCGAAAGAAAAATATTTTGTTATAAGATAATGCTATAAACCATGAATTTTTATGCAATTTTTTTTTATGATTCTTAGGATTTCAGAGCTGATTTTAGGAGTAATCTGCGTGAGGGAGATGCATTTGATTCTTTTCTTAATGGCTTATAGTTTTTCTTTGAAGATTTATTTTTCACATTTGCTTGTTTTATCGCTTTAGACGTTGTTAGAAGTTGTTAATCAGAAAATATTAATCTATGGGATTAACTAGTATATGTTTAGAAGCGATGATGAACTATTGTATATAATTCTTGACATATTGTTTTTATTTCATGCCTTCCAATTGAAGTAGATTTAAGCTTTAAAAAAAATTATACCTAGTTCCATTATTGGAGGTATCATATTCTCATCTGTGTAAACGGGACTTCAATAACAGTCACAAGCGAAATTTTCTATGCTTATTAAAAAGCAATTTTAATGGCACATAGCCAGTTGCGTAGCTACATGGGGGGTATTAGGGGAGTTATAACCCCCCCCCCCCGCGTGAGGAATTTTGTCATGTTAAATGTATTTTCTTCACACACGCACGACATATATATATATATGTAAATATATATGAGTTTTAGTAGTAGTAAGCCCCCCCCCCCACACATGAAAAATTTCTCGCTATACCACTGCACATAGCCAAAAATATACTTTAGATTTAAGGAGTTCTAGCTTATTCCTAATTAAAGTCGTTTGGTTAGTAGTTCTGTCATAAAGTATAAATTTTAATCCTTGATTACTTTACTTCAGCTTTAGCATAAGAGATTCGATGAGGTTATTGTTTTATACAATAAATTTTCTCTTCAGATCATCTGTTAATGCAGTCAGTCTTTCATGCTCACAAAATATAACTACTCTAATGGATATCTTTTGGAAAACTATGAATACTTAGATCGTTTAAAATGCCCTAGATTTAAGTTCAGATAGCTAAAACATCCTAATATTATAAATGCGAAAGTGAGTTTGTTTGTTTGTTTATGACGCTTTCACGTCTAAACCGCTGAATAAATTATGATGAATTTTGGTTTTAGATATAGATGGGACCCTGGAGAAGGTTATAGGCTATTGAGAATTATAGATTTTTAATTACTTCTTTAATTATTAATTAAAAACCGTTTTTACGTTGCCATGCTTGGCGAGTTTCGCCCGTATCAAGTGATTCATGCTTTGAGCTAACAAGAATGCTATTACTTCAACGAAGAAAAACGTGCATCTGAAAAACATTAAATAATACGGAAATTATGCCAGTTTTATGCCAAATCTATCTAATAATAAAAATGAATGTTCTCCAGACAAATCTATAGAAAGCAGAGCTTTGAATATTTGAGCATGACTGGGCCCATGACTTCGGTAAAGTGCACCTGAGGTTCAGAAATTTTAATTACTTTTCTAACTATTAATTAAAAACCGTTTTATCGCTCGCACCAAATGATTTATGCTTTTGAAATAAAGCAGAAATTGTATTTGCAGAATCACATGCATTTGGAAAACATAAATAAGTATGGAAATTATGTTGATTTTACGCCAAATTAAAAAGCATAAATAAAGAAAAGTGTACTTACGTATTATCCTGGCGGTCCGCCAAGACGAGCGATTTTTTGCGGAGATAAATCCCGGGCACATGAAATTATTAATGGTTTTGAATACGATTGGCAACAGTTTGGCAACTCATTTGACGAAAGAACAGTTTGGCGGGATTGACCACCGGGATAATACGTAAGTACCAAGAAAAGTCCAGATGTGTTTCTTAAAGTTCGTAAATTTCCAAATCCTACCAATAATATAAATGTGTACATTTATGTGTTTGGATGTTTTTGACTGAATCACACAAAAATGGCTGGAAAAATTTGTAATGAAGATAGATTATGCGGATTAACATACAGACAACCTTTCAAGCATATAGCATAAATAGTTGTTTTACAAAGACACGCAAAATAATGCTAATGCATTGCGCTCTATGGAAATTTTGTAGCTACTAAACCGATTTTAAAACTTTTTTCACTAATTGAAAGTCCTAGGCCTATATGGGGAATTCCTCTGTGTGGAATTTTCTAAGGGATCCTAGCCCGTATTTTCGCGAGGTTTTGGAAAAAAAAACACGGAAAACTGCTAGCGGCTAGGTCGACAGGCGCGACCGGAGTTTGAACCTGGCACCTCCCGACTTCCAGTTTTGAGAGCAGAACCTCTTAGACGCCCTGAGTCCCTGGGGGACCCTGAGTTATAGGCTACCTTTTATGCTTATATCACAAATAGTTCTTTTACAGGGATACTAATAAGAATTACATTACGCTCTATGTGTATCTCTGTAAGTACTGAACCGATTCCAAACCTTTTTTCACAGATAGTAAGCTACACTATTCTTGAGTATTATAGGCTAAAATTCATGCATGTAGCGCAAGTAGCACCTTTACCTCAAAATAATTCTAATACATTACGCTCTTCGGGCATCTCTTTAACTACAGAACCGATTCTAAAACTTCTTCGCTAATAGAAGGCTGCACTATTCCTGATTAACATAGGCTAAAATTCATGCATATAGCATAAATATTTCTTTTACAAGAACACTCAAAACAGTTCGCAAATACTGTCGTAACTGTCTCTATTCGCCAAATGCCTGAAAAAAATCTAAATTTACTAATTCTGCATACTCTCTTATTTTAAATGAAGTATACTACCATGCATTATACTTCATTTAAAATAATTAAAAAGCAAATAATATTTAAATGCAGTTTCTTTAGTCGCAAACATATTTGTTATTCACACATGCTTCGTTTCTCTCGGGACCTAATTCTAAAGCCGACGCGGACGAAGTCGCGGGTAGCCGCTAGTCTTAAATAAGTTATTTTGTAAAATGCCTCTTTTTTTTTAAATGTTACCTTTTTCAACAGGACTTCATTTCCTTTCAAGTGTCATTCTTGAATTAACTCAGCAGCAATTAACAGCACATAACATTTAAGTCTGCAAAGTTTTTGGACCGAAATGGAATTCCCTACAAATCCAAAATAAACAAATAGGGTAGGTGGGGTCAAAGGTCCGCAGTTTTGAAGTATAACTCATTTCTGAAAAACTGCAACAAGTCATGAACCTAAAATTTTCATTAGACTATAGCTATGCTTGCCAGACGTCCCAGTTTGCAGACAAAATCCTTGTTCCCGGCCGGTTTACTTCACGTCCCGGTAAAAATTAAATTTGTTTATAGATGACAAAAAATAATCAACTGTGAAGGATCATTTAGGATAATTAGTACATTGTCATTTATTTGACTGTACTGTATAAAAAGTGAAGAAGTGTGATGGTCTGCTAAGAATTATTGTTCAAATTTTTATTCCTTATTCAAAGTGTTTCTCCTTACTTAACTTATAACTATTAAAATATAAGAAATAAAATGTTTGAAATTATATACTTGT
>JAWZYV010012668.1:0-151197 GCA_038373885.1 Cheiracanthium punctorium | reverse complement strand
TTTTTGTGTGATCCATTCGTAATAAAAACAGTAAAATCTCTCTAAAACGAAATTTCCCCTCTACAACAATAAAATGTTGTGGTTCTTCGGAATTTCCATACAATATAATCTCTCCAACGCGTAACACATTTTCCGAATTATTTCATTTTTAAAAATTAAATTTTATTTGTTTTATAATAATAAAGATTTTGTATTAATAATGATAGTTAAATAATAACAATAAAAAAGTTTATCTCTGTATAAATGAAACAAAAAAAAATCCATTTGTGTATTCGATTTTACACAACTATCTTTTAATGACATTTTACTATTTATTCTTCACACGCACGCTTATATCCTTGTCCTGTCTGCTCAAAACATGGCTTTAAATGCGCGCGTGTTTCCTGCGTTTCCTGTCTTAAGTGCTCTCTGTTTATCGCCCGTCTACTAAACGAGAGGCTGGGCATAGCGGATTAAATTGCTCTCTGGCGATTTGGCGTGCAGTCAGACTCCTTTGGCAAGAGTCGTTTCTCCCGCTGTTATACACTCCACGCTAGGGGTTGCCGCCCGCACCGCAAGTTGATCCGCGAAAAACAGCAATATATTTTTTTTTCTGTTGATTAATTGTTCTAAATATATATTTTAATGCATTTAAAATTTTAGATTTGAAGGTAATATGTTACGGAAATAAAAAAGAAACAGTGGACAGTTAAAAAGCAATCATCATTTGGCTTTTGTATGAAATTTACATACGATTAGAGAAAACCCTTCTTTAAATGTTTAGTCCGGGGTTTTAGCAATTAATAGATATGGATTATAGATGCAGATAAACTCTTCGGGTTTAAACCTATATGTTCCCATGGATGCAGATTGAAGCGAGGACGAAAATTGCATTACTGATTCTTGTAGGATACTGAAAGATTAATATGGGCTAGCAATAATGTGTGTAACAACAAAGAATAATAACCGCTCGTCTTTGTAACGGTAAGAAAGTAAATGTTAAACTTTGTGTAAAGTTCATTTACATATAATCTATATTTATAAAATGCTAAATTCTTTTAATCAAGCACAAACTACTAATTCAATGAAAGAAAAAACTAATTCGTATTCAAGAATGATTTTTTAAGACTTTCTTTGGACCATTTTGTTTCAGTGAAAAATTAATAAGGTAAATAGCTAAAAACTTAAAATTAAATGAGAAAGCAAATTCTTGATAATTTTTTTTAATGTTGACTTTGTTTTAAACCGCAAAAGATTTCTTATGAAATAACTTCAATTTACAAAACAAGTCAATCTTCTATATAGTATAAACTTAGTTCGTCTGAGGGTGCGGGTGGGAGCACGTCACGTACCCTTGTGCCCTCCCTGTAGATCTGTGATGGAGGGGGCATCACCTGAGCTTTTGACTGTTTTTAAATAATCGGAAAAATGAGAAACTCAATCATTTGAAATGAATTGATGAAATATAATTGATGCAGTTCCCATATATTGCATTATAATTTTTTTAATTTTTTTGTCTTAATTATCTGTTCTTTTAAAATTCATTCGTTCTTATTTCCCCCTTACTTTGGCTTTTAAAATTGCTATATTTTGTATGTTTCTTTTTAAACAAACAAAATCCTAAATTATCCTATACAGTATCTTAATGTTAGCAATTCTGAGGTCGTTCTATTCTAATCGAAAATATCGAAAATTCCCACAGCTAGGTTTAGAGGATGGAGAACCGATATTTTAAACACACTTTTCTAATGAATATTTTTTGCTTGTAATTTTTTTAAAAGCACAATTCATGTAATGCACAAATGAAAATAGATGTAGTTTACATGCAAATGAACTTTACAAGTCATAACCTGCAGGCTCTCTACTTTTACAATGTTTAAATTAGGATAGTTAGGATGTTTAAATTGACTAGTCCCCTTATGCGTCCAGCGTTGCTTCCTAACTTTAGTCTTTCAATGCTAAAGTGCGGAAGCAATGCAATTATTTGAAATGAAAAATTGATGAAACATAACTGATGCAGATCCCATAAATTGCATCAATCCATAATCACCCTACAGGCCTCAGCGTAAGGCAACGTTGAGCGCTCTGTTTATAAATCGAAAAGAGCAGAAAAACTATTTCGTTTGCATAGATCAGCCTTTCTTAAAATGTGTTCCAATTTTAAAGTTTAATATCTCTTAAAAATCACTTATCAACACCAGTCAAAACATTGTCTATGTATAAAGACAGGAAAAAAAAAAAAATTGAACGGTGAAATCTGGAAATTTCTTGTATTGTCAATGACATAAGTAAAACATTAAGAAAAAATAAAAAGATAACAAGAAAACTGTAAATAGCTGCGAGATAAAATTTCATGCGGGCGGCAACCCCTAGCGTGCAGTGTGTAACAGCGGGAGAAACGACTCTTGCCAAAGGAGTCTGACTGCACGCCAAATACTGCACGCCAAATCGCCAGAGAGCAATTTAATCCGCTATGCCCAGCCTCTCGTGTCTACTAATAACAAACAATTTCCCTTCTGCACGAACGTGAACACATTCTATTTCAACTGTTCGCATTTATCGCACTTGGCGCGGACGCCAAAGGAAACAGGTTCGGCTGGGTTACCATACAAGTAACCGATGCCTACACATCGTATCTCTTATCGCCTTACTTGGCGCCGCAGGGCGTCTGCCGTACCTGAGCCTTTTTAAAAATTCGAAGCCTATACTTTAAGTTAAGTGACCACCTATCATGTCAACAAATTTTATTTAATTCGCTTCAGTCAATTTTACGTGATGTGCGAATAAGAAAAGACAGAACGGCAGACAGACAAACTTTTTTTTTTTTTTTTTTTTTTTTTTTTTTTTTTACGGCCGTACACAGGTCCCAAATGCTTAAAACGGATAGAAATCGCAAAATCTTTTTAATTTTGAGTAGTGTACAGGAAAAGTCTAGTTTTATTGAAATAGAAACTTAAATGTCCAATTCCGAACTTGAAACAACAATCACTTCCAATTTTAGCCTCGCCAATAATGTGTCAGACCCCCGTCTAGTGGTTAGAATGCCCGGTTACCAAGCGTTAGTTCTCCAGTTCGAAACCAAGTCTCGGAAGCTTGAAAAATGAAGTTCAGATGGCAGCATTAAAATTCAAAGAGAAGAGGAAGAAGTTCGAATTTGCTTTTTTTTTTTTTTTTACTTTTAAAAAATTTTATCTAGCTGGGATATACCCCAATTTTTATCGATTGTTCAGTTTAAAACTTTTATCATAGGTCATAGGCTTCACGTCCTAAGTTGCAAGGTGTTTGCTCTTCCGAGATGAATATAACCCCAATCGCATCGGCTTTACAACGGCTCTACGCCCAATTTCCCCCCCTTGCCGATGATCGAACCCTACTATTCGGGAGAGGACATACCCGAGAAAAATCCGAGATAAGAGCCCCCGACGCGATGAAGAACCTTGTATGGCGCGCGCTGCGCTTCCTCCCTGTCCGATCATCGGCGTTTCAGGAACCGATGACCGTTTGCTACTAGGGTATGGACGGAAATTCTTCAAAGTGCGCTAATGACTACCCTACTAGCAATTTTGCTCGGGCAACCACCGGCCACGTAGCCAGTCGATGATGGCCCGAGCAAAATTGCTAGTAGAGCATAGGCTGCATTCGATACAGCTAGAATTGTGTAAGTACAGTGGCGTAGCCAAGGGGGGGAGGAGTTTTGGGGGGGGTCATAACCTCCCCATGAGGAATTTTTTGCCATACAAAATGTATATTCTTCACTACAATATCACATACACACGTATATCTATATATAAGTTGCAGTGGTCGTAACCCCCCCCCCATGAAAACTTTCTGGCTCCGCCCCTGGTGTATCATAATCCATGAGTGTGCCGTGTTTGTCTTTCTTGGGTTAATTCTTACTTTAACGTCCCGACTCTCGCCAAAGTGGCGATAATTAAACATATGCAGTTACGAGGACAATTTTTTGCATTTATGCGGCAATCGTAATTAAGAATTAAAATGGCGATTTGGAAGAACATGTAAGTACAGCGTTCCGTTATTTATTTAGGGTTGCTAATGAATGTAGTTTTAAAATTAAGTGTCTTCAAATTCCTTAGCTAGTGCGTTTATCGCTAATTTGTTCACTTTTTCATCTGGTTCTCTTGGGAGCGTTGAAACTTGTGTATAATTCCTAAGAGACCCATGACTACAAAGCTCGCCAAAGTGCGGGGATTTTTTTGGTTGGCGAAAGTCATGGGCGCCGGCAGCATAGGGCAAAGGGAGGACAATGGCCCCCCTGGATTTTTGTATACAGTGTTTTCCCTTCCTCTTTCCAACATGGTAACCATACGTTGAAGTAGTCTTTGCCCCCCCCCCTGGGAAATATTCTGCCGGCGCCCATGGCGAGAGTGGGATGTTAAAATAGGAATCAACTCTTTCTTGTACCATAATAAACACATATTTGGAATCGAAATCTATCTTAAAATCTCCTACTGAAACTGTTTTACAATCTTCTCCGCAGGGGCGTAGCCAGAAATTTTTTATGGGGGGGGGGGTTTACGACTACTACAATTCATATATATGTATACGTGTGTGTGATAATGTAGTGAAGAATATACATTTTGTATGTCAAAATATTTCTCATGGGGGGTTATGACCCCCTAACCCCCCCTTGGATACGCCCCTGTGGCATATTCCAACTATATCCCGTAGACATTTTAAATACTGTTTGGAATAGGCATCATAATCCATGAGTGTACCGTGTTTCCCTTCCTTGTTCCATCTTAAAATCGCCTACCAAAGCTGTTTAACAATTTCCGACAGGCATAGTCAAACCATACTTCACCTTTATAAATCTCATTTGGAAAGTGTATCATAATTTATGAGTGTACGGCATTTGTCTTCTCTGTTGTATAAAACATTTCTTCGGAATTAAAATCTATATTAAAATCGCCTACTAAAACTATTTTACAATATTCGCCAGGCGTTTTCTAACTATACTCGAAATATATTTATAATAAATTGTCGCATTTTGGCACCAAATTTAGCGAACAATTATCAAAAATTACAAACCTTGCGACTTTCAACATTTTTATTAATGCCCCCCTCCTCTGTACGTTATCACATTTGAAAATAAATTAAGTATAAAAAAAACATACTTGAAAAGTGACAAAACGCACTAACTGTAGGAAAATCGTGTCTACACAAAAACAGTGCTCGAGCGAAATCGCACTCCAGTGCTAAAAAAGGCGCCAAAATACGGCTTTTTTTTTCTGGGCTTGAAAACATTGGCTGCATTCGTAAACGAAAAACTCGTTGCACGAGTGCAACTCGTTTGGCGTTTACGAATGCGGCCATTGTTATCCATTCCTGGATACTTTTAGCTTTGATTTTAGGCATAATTTCTCCGGCAGAGTTGGCAACAGTGATTCGTTGGGTAAAAGCGACAAATCGGCGAAAATTTACTCGTACGGAAAAACAGAGCTTTCTGGACAGCCTGTACTTATCCCAGTGAGCCATGGTTCAGGACATATAATTACGCCACGGCGGAAGGAATGCGAACTACCGCTTATACGGGCTTTTAGACCCGTTTGGAAAGCCGGGGAAGGGAAGATACTAGCAGCTAGAACTCAAAAAGATACTTTTCTCCTTGACTGTAATGCGCATGTGCAAGAACTTCGCCTCTGATCTCTCATCCTTAGATAAATGGTTACCAACATTGGCGCGAATGCCGTGTTTTTGGCTAACTATAAAAGAACAGGAAATTCCAAACGATCTGTCAGACAGGAGAGCAAAACCTTGTCTTTTATTTCAAAAAAGTAAATGCTGAAGAAAAGAAAGGATGAAAAGAAATTAAATAATTATAAATTTAGCTTTTAAAGGATGTTTAAAAAATTGTCAGTTGCTAGCAGCGAAGAAATTAAATAATTATAGTTTTTTTAAAGAATGTTAAAAAAAATCATTTGCTAACATGCATTTTTTTTAACTAAAAGCCTGATTAGATTAAAAAGGAAAATTTTAAATCAGCATTAAATTTCGTAACAAAAATTTTAAACTAAAAAAATATTCCTTTTTAAAATTTTAACCTGGATAAGTTTTAAATTAGAAATGAACATTGAAATTCATGACAATAGTTTTAATTTTCTTTTTTTTTTTTCTTTTTGTAAGTTTGAGGTTAGAGTAAAATTAATGAAATTTATACAGTAAAACAGCGGTTCTCAACCTTTTAACGTCGCCCCCCCCCCCAACAAAGGCTAACTTACGGTGGCGCGTCCCCTCCCCTCACATTTTTCAACATACATTCAGTTTTTTAATCTTTAATAATGAACATTCAGTCGAATTTTCTACTAAATAATGTTATCAGTAAAGTTTGAATGAACATTTTAAGCGAAAATGAATATATATTTGAGTAAAAATTAGAATGAATAAGATGATTTTTTTAAAACGCTGCAATAAATAATTGAAACATCTTAATTTAAGGAGGTAATTGTTAAATGGGAAAGGAAAACCTTTTACTCTTTCATTCTAATTATTACTTTGATTTAAAAAGCCCTTAATAGAATGTAATTAAATCCCATTTACCATATCAGGTGAACAAACTGTATAATATGAAAAAAATAAAACCTCAAATAAAATAGTTTTAATATATATATATATATATATATGCTTTTAAATCAAAGTAATAATTAGAATGAAATATAGTAGTAGGTTTCTTTCTATTTAACAATTAATTATCTCCTTAAAATGAAGATGTTTCAATTATTTCTTGTATAAACTTTCATTAATTTCACTCTAACTTCAAAGTTACAAAAAAAAAAAAAAAGAGAGAGAGAGAGAGAGAGAGAGAGAATTATAACTGTTGTCAGGAATTTCAATGTTGATTTATAATTTCTAAATCAAATCTATTCCAGGTTTAATTTTTAAAAAGGAATATTTTTAGTTAAACTTTTTTGTTACGAAATTTAATGCTAATTTCAAATTTTCCTTTTTAAACTAATCCAGCTTTTAGTTAAAAAATGCATGTTAGCAATTTTTTTTAAACATCCTTTAAAAAAATTTAAAAGCAACATTTATAATTATTTAATTTCTTCGCAGCATTTATTTTTTTCTTTTTAAATAAAAGACACGGTTTTGTTCTCCTGTCTGACAGATCGTTTGAAAGTTCCTATTCTTTTGTAGTTAGCCAAACACGCAGCTTTCGTGCCAATGCTGATAACCATTAGTCTAAGGATCATAACAGATCAGAGGCGAAGTTCTTGCACATGCGCATTACAGTCAAGGAGAAAAGTATCCTTTTGAGTTCTAGCTGCTAGTAGGGAAGATCCCAGTCAGCCATGCTCTAGATAAACCTCATACCTAAGGCTACTATAGGGGGGAGCTGACTTGCCCGGAATTTTGGTTCGAAAGTTGTGTCAGGCCGCCATATTGGATCGTACGCCTATGTCATAAAATTTATGTTTTCTAATTGTTCAAGATCAATAAAAATGGTTGGATATTGTGCAGTGAATTTTTCAAATCACACGGAAACGGGTTATCGTCCTTTTAGGTCCCCTGAAAAATCATGACAGAAGGAAAAAATGGATTATAAATTGCAGAAGGGAGAGTTGGAATCCAACTGCGAATTCAAGATTATGTGAAGTAAGTCTGAAATTATTTTAAAATGTAGTTTTAGTTTTGCAGTTATGTGTATAAATCTGTGATCTAACTGTTTATTTTCCTTTCAATTATTATATTCATACATATTATACGCTATTTTTTCTCGTGTTGTTACTGTTAGGGTTGCCGTAATTATTACCTTTTAAAAGCATTTAATATTTACGTTAATTTGACTACCGATATCATAAAACTAAATTAGTACTTACATTAAAACAATAATACAACAATATTCATGGTCTATTAGTAAAGATTATTTAGATTTTGTCTTTTATAAGAACGTAAACATTCATGATCAAACTGTCGCCAACCGGCATTTGTTTTGATTTTGAAACATTGTTTTTTCTCTACTCTACTCCTTACTCTAAGTAAATACGACATTCTTATTGATATATTATCCTGCTACTAAAAAAATACAAGCATGTGTTAGCTTTTTCTTTCAATTATTACGGGATAAATGGATTGATCGTATCCCGCCAAACTTTGGCGGCATATAATCTACATCAAAATGAAATTAATACGCGATAGTTGTAATTTGTAATAAAATTGGTTTAACTTATCACTTGAATTATTCTTCTTCAAAATTAAACTCATCAAATGACATTATAAAATGACGTTGTATTTTAATTATAGTAAAAATTAAATTCAACATATAATTGGTAGTGTTTCTTTAGGAATATTTTAACAAAACTAGACATGATGCATAGAATGTTGTTGTGCTTTGTACCTTCAAAAGTATATATATATAAATACATTTCCAGTTTCACACAAAATGATTTGATACTTTTTCCCAATAATTGAATTGGCCTTGCTCTTCTGAAAAATAAAAACAAATTCTATTTTATATGTCTCTTTCAAATATCTACCTCCTCTAATTGTTAATTTATGTATTAAAAACAATGTGTTTAAATTAGTTTACATGTTTAAAGAAAATTGTGTCTGTATTGCTCGTTTAAAAAAAAACTGGATACCTTTCCTATTTAATAACACTAGTGTTATTTGACAGCATATACTTTGAAAAAAAATTATTTTTGTCTCATAATTTATTTAAGTGACTTTGGGCCAAGGCCCCTAGACTCTGTACGGTTGTTTTTCATATGAGGGGTTCGACCCCTAATAAGGCTTATTCGTCAAACAGGCATGATTTCCACTGACAAAAGCCTAAGATTTGATCCAATGCTACTGAGAAACACATTGCTTGGTTCTTGCATGTTTCTTAGAACATAAAAATTTAAATGTTACACTATTTTTAATTGTGTAAAACCTATAAAAACCTTGCATATTTGCCATCCAAGGCGATTTTTCATAATTTGGTGACTTACGTATACGTTTAGTTCATAACGATTTCTAAGAAAACAGTGCTTCATATGTTTTCTTTGATAAAATGTATGGAACAGCTAGAATATCTTGCTATCAATGGTGATTTATCATTATTTGGCAATTTACACATGCTCATAACCGATAATTATTGCTCATGTAAGGTTGTCGTGAAAACAATTATCCATACATTCATATACATAATGCTTTGCAGATTGGCTTATTTAGCACCACGAAATGTATCATCTCGTTGGCCTGGCAAATATCCAAGCTGTACGAAAACTGGTATAATGGCATGGTTAACTCCGCTAATTATTTCTACAGGTGTCAAATACACAGGCTGTTCTAACTTGCATTACTATGATCTGCATTTGAATTATTTTTTATTTTAAAAATGCTGGGTGTTAGCATTTTGGAATGCACACAATATTTAGATTCACCTTGCTTGGGGAGACAGCCGTGGTCCTGCCTGATGCCAAAATTGTGCTTTTTAAATTAGTTATGTATTAGATAAAGGAATAATCGGTAATTTTAAACCTTGTTATCTGAGAGAACTTACTACTATTTGAAAATTGCGAATATTAAGTAACACACTTTGACTTATTTATTTCACATATTTTTTTTTTAATTTGACACAAAATTGGTGTAATTCTACTTCATGTTTGTCAAATTCACAGTATTGGGCATACTTGGAATTCCTTTGTTGCAAAGGCATGAATGATTTTATGCTGGAGCAAATTGCTAAACCTGGCAACCATTATGCTTATTTTTTCAGTATTTTATTAATATCTTCTAAAATAATTAAAATTTTAAAATTTAAGTCAGCTTATCGACTTCCCTCGAATTTTCCGAATCCGTGGACACCTTTTTTCAAAACACAAATCCCCACAGTTTTGGTAGAGATAGCATGACTTTTCACAGTGGCAGCGGTGGCAGTTACTCTTTTTTAGAATAGAGAGAAAAGATGTGCAAATAATTTAACTCAGTGATAAATGCTATTTTCAAAATGAAAAAGTCCAAAATTTGGACTTTTCAAAATGAAAAAGTTTAAAAATTATCATAAATCAAGAACCGTGTTTCTCTAGTCTTCAAAAATCATTCCTTAACAACCTTCTAAAAGTGATGTAATATAACACTGCCCCCGTAATTTAGTAACACATGGAAAATATTTTGTTTGTACTGATATATCACTATGATCATGATTTTCAAAATTACAATTTTTTTCCCTTTTTTTTAAATCTCTTTTCTTTCTTTCTACCTGCATAACCCTCTCTTGAGCAATTTTTTTTTTTTTTATCATCCATGTAGAATTTGCTAGCCACATTCATAAAGTAACTGACAAGATAAAATGACTTTAAATACCTATACTTGTGAAGTAATTTAAAAAAATGTCAGGCATTAAAGGATTTTGAAGCATTAAATGTCATTTATTTAGTATAAGACTATTAGTTTGCTACCTCTAATTATAAAGTTCTCTTAAAAAATGCACTAATGCGAAAGATATTTTTTAATATTTTCAGATTTGTTATGTCGAGTGCAGCTAAACTTAACTATCATGTAAACATTTTTAATGATTGTTTGGTTAGTATTGTCTGACATTCACGAGGGTTATATATTATGTCGTGTAATCCTGAAATAGATGGGAAAATTTTAAAAAGAACTTTTATTCCAGAATAGTTCAACTCTATAAAAAAAAGTTTACAATTTCGAAGCAATTACAATGCTGTTCCGATGAAATGTAAATTCGTGTTTTATAAACGTTTTTTTCTTTGTTGGTTGGGGGGAATCAGTAATTTATATTAATATCAAGGCTTTGCAGAAATATGTTGTTTGTTAATGGTTCTTCGAAGAATATTTAGTCTTAAAAACGAAACCTTTGCATAATTCTTTCTATAAAAAGCAGATCCTTCACAAATCAGTGTTTATTTTCAAAGTTATTCTTCTTGGGTCTTGGAACGCATCCCTCATGTAAGTCAAGAATCTACTGTATTTTAAAATTCCATTAATATATCCTTTAAAGGTGTTTATTAGTTCAATAATTGATGGTAGTTTCTTAATATTTTTTAATGTAGTGTTGAGTTATCTGGAAATTTCATGCTGCTTTCAAAGGAAAGCGGATTGAATGAAAAATTTTCACAAATTTGACTGCAGTACCATCCTTTTGTAATAATGTTATTTGTTCTCAATCATTCAGATGTACCAAGACCTGTCCTTAAGCAACCGAAAAAAATTGCATACTTTTTGGTACAACACATAACCCAATAATTTATTTAATTTTTACAAAATAAAAATTTGTCTGAGTGATAAACCTGTGATATTCTCCTAAATTTAATTGTGTATTATTTTAAATGTTATTTATAATTCTTTTTTTTTTTTTTTTTTTTTTAGGTTGATGAAAATGCTCCTGAATTGGATCAACAAACACTGATAAAGGAAAATGAAATTTTGAGAAAAAAGGTCAAAGAGTTAGAGTGAGAAATTAGAAGCAGCAGATGCACGAGTTTCTGGCATTAGTGAGCAAAAGTAAAAAACATCCAGTCTTTGTGTCATTCTATTTGATGTTGACCTCCAACCTGCCCGCTGCAAAGAGCACATTCATCTTTTGAAATTTTTCAACTGCATCTCGTTGTATCATTCTTTTCATGAATGAATCATGGACATTGATGTTCACTCTTCAAAGTACATGGAGTCATCGACTCTCCAGTCTGCATCCATACTATGGTTTTTAATCCAAAAAAAATGTTTTAAAGTCTTCTGGACCACTTTGTGACAATTCAAGTTACTCTGTCCTGGTCTATAACATCGCGAAGCTGCCTGTTGCATGAGCACATTCATCTTGAAAATTTTCAACTGAATCTCTTGTATCATTCTTTTCATGAATGAATCATGGACATTAATGTTCACATCTTCACAGTAAAACAAGCCGTCGGCACTGTAGTCTGCATCCATACTATGGTTTTTAACTTCTAAAAATTTTTTAAAACTCTTTCAAGACATTCATGACATTCAAGTTACTCCTTCCTGTCTATAACATCCTGAAACTGCTTATGCATAAAGAGAAAAATCCAGTTCTTTGTGAGATTTCTGTCTGATTTGACCTCGAATCTGACTCGCTGCGAGCACATTCATTTTTTGAAATTTTTCAACGTCATCTCGTGTATCAATTTTTTCATGAATGAATCATGGACATTGATGTTCACTCTTCATAATACACAGAGTCATTGACTCTGCTGTCTGTGCATTTCCGGATATTTTTTTCCTAACTTGTGCTTATTTCTTTAAAAATTGAAATTGATATTAAAAAGAAATGTATTAGGTTTTAAATTGAAATGATATTCTATGCTTGGGCCTTTTTGGCCTTTTCAATATGAATCTAAGTGGTTGCATCGGCACCATGATCCAACAGCGAAAAATCTTGCTTCGAGAAAATAATGTGTTTAAAAGTAGTGTGTTGAAGTAAAAACATATTATGTGTTAAAATAATATGTTTTTACTTCAGATTTTCTGAATAAAGCCAAAAAAACTAAAGCTGCTCTTTGAAGTCAGCACAGTCAAAGTGAGTTTTTTTCAAGTCAGTAAGGTGGTCATAATTAATAAATTGTTAGTCACCAGAAATCTAGAAAATGGTGTATTAATTTTTATTTACCTTTTATTCAACAACTTCATTTTCTTTTATTGTTCTTAACTTTATTTAATAAAACTTCAAATCAGTAGTTAATTATATTTAACCTTTTCTGTGGAATTTTAGAAATTAAAAATGCTATAAGGGTAAGTATGTATCCAGTATCTGGCTGATTTTTTAATATCCGAAATACTGTCGTATATCCGATCTACCAGATATCGGACTGCTCTGCTGGATATCCGGCTGTATACTACTAAGGTTTATTCAAATTAATTATTGATTGATGACAGTAGTATGGTTGAAATATTGGTGTAACACATACATAAGTATTTATTTTCTTTTTAATTATGTATGTTATTAGTTAAATAATTGTGATATAAAATGCATTAAAAATAATACTCGTGAATTCTATGGTGAAAGGTGAATTATGTGCACATTAAATTGATGCTATTTTAAAGTCCTCTTGGTAGCCGTTTAAAAGTTGTACAACTTGGATTTTGTATCTTGGATTTTTTAAATAAAGATTTTGATTGCATTCGTCAATTAGCCTCTTTCTTGTCTATTTCCTCCCCCCACACCTTGATTTCTTTTTTTCATTTTATGTGGATGAATAAATTGAAAAACTATGTTTATTTGCTCATTGATCTTGGCTACTGTTCTAGTATAAAGATTATTTATTTATTTTTGCCATATTACAAGTTTTTCAGGTAAATATTGTCTTATCTTGGCTTCAAATTTCAGATATTCAAAAGTAGAAAAATCATATTGGCAATTTATTTCTATCTATACAATTTTAAACCACAAGTTTTAAAATCTTTCCACAGTTTATTACAGAACAAGTGTAAAGATTTTTCATATTCTCCCCCTACTGCAAACAAAAATTAAGGATGTAAACTGAATTGGCCAAAATTTTTAAGGATCATATGGAATGAAAATAAAATTAGCTACAAAATACTTACCCTGCTTGTGCTAGCATTCACTTTTTCAGAATGCTAAAATTTTTATATTTTTGCTGTCTGAACAAATGTTATTCGATTTTCCTAGCCTTTAAATCCAAATTCTACAAAGTAAAATAAGGATATAAAATTCTCACTTTTTACACATTAATTTCTAAGAAAAGTTGTCATTCTTCATTTCGAGAATTTGACTATTCCTGCAGGCATCGGCAAAAATTAAAGAATGTAATGAAAACAGTCTGGACATATATGAATTTAAAATAGTTGAATGTTATACAGTAGAGAGCCAGAAATCTGCACAGCTTGGGACCAAGGCTTGTGCGGATTTTAGGATTTTGTGGATTTCAGGCCCATAAAAGATAAATAATTACATTTCTGATTTTAAAAATGTAGAATACAATTAAATAAAAGCACTGTCAAAAGTATTTTCATTTATATTTTCAAATTAAATAAAAAAGCATAGGAGAAAAAAGGAAAAAAATTACATGATGACTAGAAAAGCAAATTGTTTCAAAATTTCCTTTTCTAATTTTGGAAACATGTTCTATGGTTATTTGTTTTTAAAATATTATTATTTTTTTTATTTTCAGCTTCATTCTTTTATTTATATATTTTTGCAAATTATATATTATCAATAAGTCTTGTTTTGTTGAAGAAATTTGCTGTACTAAAAACTTAGGATAAGAATACCTTAACTTTTATCAAATGGATTTTATTATTATTATTACCCAAATTTTCATCATCATCATCAGAAGCATGTGAATCTGGATTCAAGACACTTTTGAACAATTTCATCACTGGCAAATGACTGCAAATTTCATTATTTATATCAGAGAAGTTGTGCGGAGTTTTGGCCGTCAACTGTAATAGGTTCTTGATTTTGTTATCTATTAAAGGTGAAAACCAAATTTTATGTACTAAGTATTTAAAAATGGCAGAATAATAATCTCCACACATTAACAAATTTCTTCGTTGATTGAAATATTGCAACAGCTGAGGTTCAATAATGCGAAATTTGGGACGAGTTTTTTTAGCAAAAGAATTATTTGACCTATAAATTACGGTTATAAATAATGTTATTCATTATAAAATAACACTAGAAAGCTTTTCAGTTTTAAATTTTCATTAAATTAAATTTTAAAACAACTACAACTGAAAAAAATTAATAATTGTATAATTCAACAAAGTTTTCTCTGGTAGTAAATACTGCATATTTTCAACTATTTTAAATGTTTAAGAAGTTAAATCTTATTGAAACACCAATTATAAACACCTTTAAAAAAACAAAAAAATTACTATAAATTATCTCGAATATCCCCTTATGTTTATTACTTTTATGATTATTCAGTACTATTAATTTATTCTTGTATAATTAAAAAAAAAAAAAAAAAAAAAAAAAAACGGTTGCTGATTAAAGTTTAATAACTGTTATACAAATTTATTTTATGTATAGAAATTTAATAATCAGACCAAAATTCTTATATAAATTATATATATAAGTGTAACTATTAAATAAACTTTCTTAAAGTTTTACCAAGCCGACAAGGTAAATACATTTAAAAAAAAAAGCGTAAAACACAAAACTGAGCGCGCAAACTGATATACAAAAAAGATTGCGAGCTCGTAACGGAAACGACGCCAAGAACGCGATAACGCGCCAAGCAAAACAACCCCCTGCTTCACCAGTTCGACCCAATATGGCCGATCAGTCGGCCTGTGTATAAAGGGGTTCTACTCATACCAAGAGTCGGATTTAGAAAAATATGACATCACTTTTACGTCATTCGTAAGGCGTGTCCCGATCCGCCCGCACGCGCTAATTGGCCCCTAGTTTTTCTTGTGACTTAAGAATGAAAAAATTCTCATTACTTACGTAATATATTTATCAATGCATGACATTGCGTTTCTTCGTATACGTCCTTTTTTAAAAGATAAATATTATGTTGCGCGACAGCTTGGCTAAAATTTATCGTATGTGTATGAGAGAGAGAAATCGGTGCGGATTAAATAGTAAGAGTTTAAAGCAAAGAGCTCAAGAAATGGAACTGGAAAGTAGACGAAAGTAAGTTATATTATTCATTAAAAACCGTGCAATCACTAATATTCTTTGATCATTTATTTTAATAATTTATTACAGTACAAAGTAAAGTATTCAACTTCCATTTGTTAAAAGAAAAGTCAGACTTTAAATGTAATATGGTATCTGCAACTGAGCAGAGTATTACTTATTTAAAAAAAATTAGAAATGGGAAGAAAAGTGGCTTAGCCAGGTTGGGGAGAGGCAGAAGGGTCTCATCCCCTGGCGTATTACCCAAGGCAGGTATGGGCAACCTTTGAAAAGTTACGGGCCAAACTTCAAGATGTTGGCGAAGTCGCGGGCCAAACTTAGATATGTTAACGAAGTCGCGGGCCGTATTAATTAGTATTTATATGGGATTTTCAATGGTTTATATGTGTTTGAATTTCGGAACAGCTTTAGTATGGTCCCTTTTTGGCGATTTTTTGATTTGGCGACAAAATCTTGTCGCCAACCCAAGTTTGCCTTGCCGATGCCAATTGTAAACAATATGGCGGATCGGATGGCGCTGGTTCCGAGATAGTTGATCGTCGCCGATAATTTTGCTATGATTTATTTTAATGGCTTTTAAATATTTTTATGAAAAAAAATTAAACAGATAACAAGCTTACATGTACATATAGATTCGGTTTAATAAAATTTAATAACTTTTCTTTGTGTGTGAGGGGGGGCTGTGCCCCCCCCCTCAACCCCCCCCCCCTTTCTCTTTTGAGTAGATTAAATTAAACAATGCAAACAAATAATATTCTAAAGGCAATAGCTCACAAAAATAACAAATAAAAGACAAAAAAATTAAAATACATTTTAGCATTCTGACAAAAGACTACGTAAGCAAAATAAAGAACTAATTCAAATCATAACGAACAATGCTTATCTCATACCTTAATTAAAATCGCTAAATTGTTTCAATATTGAAATAATAAAATCAAAATATCAAATATTATATTAATAACGGAATTATTTGTTGCTCCTACCATTAACAAATAAACAAAGGTAATAATAAATAAAAACAAACAATGCTTATCACATACCTTGATTAAAATCCCTAAGTTATTACAATATGGAAATAATAAAATCAAAATATCTAAAATTATTTCACTGTATCAAATATTAATAACGTAATTATTTGTTGCTTCTACCCTTAACAAATAAACAATCGGGAACGAACATATTAACCTGAAACGTACTATCAAAAGAATGTTTATTCGTACAAAACTGCATATAAACAGTCAGTATGAACCTGAATATCCATTTTAAATTTCAGTAATAATTAAATAATAAAATTTAATCTAAAATAAAGCCATTAAAATAAAACCATAAAGCGTAATGGCGGTTCCACAACTCGAAGCTCCCGCGCGAAATACTGGCAAAGGGGTCTCCAAAAGTTTAATAAAGGAACAAACGCTCCCTATTCGCTGGAGCGAAACCGCGACGTCACGGATGAATGACGTAACGCTCCTAGGGTTGCCATGTCCAGCTCCTCAGCTCCGGAGCATCCGCCGGAGGGCTTCGCCAAAGGGACCATACTAAAGCTGTACCTGGATTTCTTCCGCGGGCCGGATCCTAAGCCGTGGCGCGCCACATGCGGCCCGCGGGCCGGCGGTTGCCCATATGTGACCCAAGGGAATCAAACCTAAATGTGTTCCAAACCGGTACAGTTTTAGTACTAGTCGTCTTTGGCGCTATTCTATTTGGCGACTTTTTTGAGCGATAAAAGCATTATAGTAACCCTGCCGTTGTAGTTGATCAAGAGTTTATGTATGGTAACCAGACTTCGTGACGAGACGCTGGGCAGGCCGGATTAAAGTGCTCTCTGGCGATTTGGCGTGCAGTCAGACTCCTTTGGCAAGAGTCGTTTCTCCCGCTGTTATACACTGCACGCTAGGGGTTGCCGCCCGCACCGCAAGTTGATCCGCGAAAAACAGTAGAGTTAGAAATTCCACGTTCTTTTCCTAATATTTTTTTATTTTATTTGTTGATTAATTGTTCTAAATATATATTTTAATGCATTTAAAATCGCAGTCTAAAATTACAAATATGAATAAAAAATTTTAGATTTGAAGGTAATATGTTACGGAAATGAAAAAGAAACAGTGGACAGTTAAAAAGCAATCATCATTTGGCTTTTGTATGAAATTTACCTACGATTAGAGAAAACCCTTCTTTATTAAATGTTTAGTCCGGGGTTTTAGCAATTAATAGATATGGATTATAGATGCAGATAAACTCTTCGGGTTTAAACCTATATGTTCCCATGGATGCAGATTGAAGCGAGGACGAAAATTGCATTACTGATTCTTGTAGGATACTGAAAGATTAATATTGATAGAGAGATAAGAGAGATAATATGGGCTAGCAATAATGTGTGTAACAACAAAGAATAATAACCGCTCGTCTTTGTAACGGTAAGAAAGTAAATGTTAAACTTTGTGTAAAGAGATGTGTGAGAGAGACACAAATGAAAATAGATGTAGTTTACATGCAAATGAACTTTACAAGTCATGACCTGCAGGCTCTCTACTTTACAATGTTTAAATTAGGATAGTTAGGATATTTAAATTGACTAGTCCCCTTATGCGTCCAGCGTTGCTTCCTAACTTTAGTCTTTCAATGCTAAAGTGCGGAAGCAATGCAATTATTTGAAATGAAAAATTGATGAAACATAACTGATGCAGATCCCATAAATTGCATCAATCCATAATCACCCCACAGGCCTCAGCGTAAGGCAACGTTGAGCGCTCTATTTATAAATCGAAAAGAGCAGAAAAACTATTTCGTTTGCATAGATCAGCCTTTCTTAAAATGTGTTCCAATTTTAAAGTTTAATATCTCTTAAAAATCACTTATCAACACCAGTCAAAACATTGTCTATGTATAAAGACAGGGAAAAAAAAAAAAAAATTGAATGGTGAAATCTGGAAATTTCTTGTATTGTCAATGACATTTTCTCTTTTTTTTTTTTTCCTATGTTAAAGGCAAGACAAGGGAAAGAAGTAAAACATTAAGAAAAAATAAAAAGATAACAAGAAAACTGTAAATAGCTGCGAGATAAAATTTCATGCGGGTGCACGGACTAAGAGGGTACAGGACAATCATCCAAGCATTGTGAAAGAATAAAATGAAATCTGCCCAAAAGGTGGCGCTGGGAGTCGTACCCATTAATTTTTCGGCGCATGCGTCGTGTGCTAGTAGCTAAAACGTAAACAAATATCAACGGAAGCACCCCATGGGAGATGCTTATGCTGTGTGTCGTCAGAGGGCGCCCATGCCGTTAATCATTAAAAGGGGATCGCATAGTTTCCTTTCAGAGGCTGACGCAGTTTCGCCCATCTGCTGCTTCCCGATGATCGTCCTAAAGCCTCTTAGTCCGTGTGCGGGCGGCAACCCCTAGCGTGCAGTGTATAACAGCGGGAGAAACGACTCTTGCCAAAGGAGTCTGACTGCATGCCAAATCACCAGAGAGTACTTTAATCCGGCCTGCCCAGCGTCTCGTGACTTCGTGCCGATTACACAGACGTGTAATCGATTACGATTACGATTAATTTTCACTTTTAGACCAGGATTACGATTACCGGAGAAAGTATAATTCCCTATTATGGTTAGATTACGATTATCATATAAAACCCAATTTCCGATTACGATTATGTAATCTATTAGAACTTTCGATTATAATTACATTTGAGTCCGATTACATTACAATTACAAAACTTTTCTTTTTAGCCTTCTGGTGTTGATATTATAATGTCTAAATTTTACAATTTTAATTCAAGAACGGAATAATGGATCCATCTGTTCAGGGAGCTAAATTACAAGAATGCCATACAGCAAGAACTTCTATACTAATAGACGAACCTAGTTGATTTCCTAGGCTCACTTGTGAAAAGTTTTTTAATGCATACGAACCTTTATTTGAACATGGCATTTGCCGATTTTAACTTAAACATATGTCATTAGCAGTGTGCGTGTGGGGTGGGAGGGGGGACAGGCTTGGTGGTTTAACACATCTTTGAAATGAACCCAGGTTTAACCTAATCAAGCAAAAATTAGTATACAAAAATTGATATTTGATCCCTTCTATTCTCGGCGTTGCTTCCTTGCCTATGTCCTGGTTTTCTGGTTTCAAAAGAGGTACTGGCAAACGCATGAAAAGTTAGCCGTGGTTCCTATTCAGCCGTGAAGGAGGAACCTCTGTCATTACGATCTTGCAACGATGTGTGTAAGCATATTAAACCAAAGTTTAAGATTTTTTAATGCATTGAGTAAAATGCTAAAAACAGGGGCTCTCGACAAATGCATTGTTTTCTCCACAATAACCGTTAGCCTGAATCTGAATAGATGAGGCTGAACGTATGTTGCAGTTATTATTTCACAGAAAACTTCATGCACAGTTTAACTTCTTTTTTTATACTTTCATAACACGTATATGGGCATTAAATATCTAAAACCGGGCCTGCCGAACAAACAAACTTTTAATTTCTAGAATACACATGCCATTTTAAAAATTCAAAACTAACTACTAACTCAAAACTACATGCATACTAGCTATTGAGGATAATTTAAGAATTACAGAAAGACTTAAGAATACTACTAATAAGAATTACTTAAGAATAGCAGAATGGAGATGTCTAAAGATATCTCTAAACATACATCTTAAAAGTGTGGTGGGTCATATATAGTGTATTGGTGCTGGTACGACGTAATAAACAGAACTGGACAGTGATATTGGCGGTGTGAATGGTAAAACCCAACGTAATGCCAATTACAATAAAAAAGGCACGAATTTACCGTAAAACTATTTTATAAATAATTAACCATTCAAAGATGCTCACTTTCTAAGCAATTAGCTGTTATATATGCTAAAGAACTGACACACATTTTTGTCTCACTTCAAGATGTTGGCGACACACATTTTGGTCAAGAATTCATTTTACATATTGAATATTTAATATACACACACATACATACATACATACATTTGAAATTTAATGAAAATAGTACAGTGCCAAAAGTTGTTTAAACTTTTGAATGTGGTATAAAGGAGCTAACATTTTTATGAGAGATAGAAAATAGGTTAATAGAGATGTCAAAGATTTGCGGATGTGTGTGTGGGGGGGGGGAGGGGAGGAATGTGTGTATATAATATATTCAAGAGTGGAAATAGTGAAATTTTTATAGGTTTTGCGGGAGGAAAAGACTTGAATTGATTGGATTTAAAGAAAGTAGACGGCAAGCGGAACATGCTGTCCCCTGTCCTACGCCTATGTTGGTTAATGCGAATTCTCGGAGAAATTATAAAAGCTTATAATACACACAATAGAAAAGTTATATATAATTAGTCTCCAGTTTAATTCCAAATTGATAATAAATAAATGCCAACAATTCAAGTTCGAAAGACTTACTATGTTTTAATATAATATGAGTACAGTACAAATTGGATAAAAACAAAATACTAGAGATGTAACGAATAGTGATCTGGCCGAATACCGAATATTCGGCCAATAGCTCAGGCAGAATACCGAATATTCGGCGGCCGAATATTAAATATTTTAAAATTACATTTTAATTGTAAATAAAATATCGCTTTGCAATTTTGTGATTAAATACGAAATAAACACTAATTGAAATTCATTTTATATTATTTGTAGGTACTTAAAAACACACAACAGTATATTATCTGCAAAACCAAAAATATCTTGGTCATGAAGAAATATCTGTTACAAAGTTAAACACTAATAACAGCGTAATTATATTTTGAGATATTCATTCATAATTTAATAAATATGCTATGGTAAATGTCATTCATTTGGTCATAATCACATCCTGTTTTGGGCTTTACAGCCTCTGAGCAAAACATATTGAGCAGCTTTTTGTAATTGTGGATCTGAAAAAATTCCACCTACCCCCACCCAATAAAGAAATTAGAAAATCAAGCGAGTAGTGTTACCAAGTAGAAAAAAGTCTGCATTTCTCTAATATTATTAAATACTTTAGATTATGTTCCATTCAGCTTAAAATTCAGTGACTTAGGTTATTTTATTATATTCTATTAACATATTGAAGTATAATTAAGCAATATTATTTGTAAATGCATTTAAGAAAATACTTTCTCTCTTTGTTCTGAAATTATTCAGCAGAATATGTAGAATTATTCGGCTACAGCTATTCGGCCGAATACCTGTTCAGTATTCGGCTTACCGAATATTCGGCCAACTGAATATTCGGCCTACTGAATATTCGGCAAAACAGCCGAATACCGAATAGTGGCCGAATATTCGTTACATCCCTACAAAATACTTTAAATAATTTTCACACTCATCAGTGAAAAAAACGAAGTATGAATACTTTGTGAATCATATTAAAAAAAATGAACTGTTTTCTGGGACTGATCACTTGTTAGTGATCAGTCCCAGAAAACAGTTGGCATACTGGCATAAATGAAAATAAATTATTTATCCGTTAAACTTTTAGAACTAAGACAAGGCAGCCAATCAAGTCGAAAATAAGACAAAATTGATTTTTAATACTTCATTATGTATTTTTACGTATTTTTACTCACCATCAAATTCAATTGAAGGGAAAAAAAAATGTTAATTCTATTAAAAGGGGAAAAGGGGTTTTGTAGATCATTGTCTATGTTCCCTACTCTTTACCCATTTATCCAGAAATTTATCGATCATTAAAAAATATTGATCTTTCTAAAGGTCTTTATACATTATAAAATTATTACATTCTTATGCAATTACATTCTTATTAATAGCACAAAGATATACTAATTTTTAACGGACGGAAATATGCGCTCCTACCTGCTTATCCAAACAACACAAGGAACCAAAGTTTATCTGTTGTCCACTAATCCAAACAACACATTCATAGTTCTTAAATGCACATCCTTTTCCATTTTTATTTTTATACTTTTCTAAAACTGACAAAACATGCTGCACTTTTTCCTGTGTAGGTGCCATTGATGTTCTTTTTCACGACCGCAAATCAAAATGAAGGAAAGATCTGACACCACAAGAAATAGTTTTAGCTATACCCTCCCGCGCAACCCTCACTTTCTTCTGGGAAGTCCATTCTTGTCTCTCACCAGTCCAGACTTGGATGAACAGAAGACGACAGACAACAACAACAAAAAAAAAGAATGGTCATCTAAATATTTTCCCGGGGGGGGAAAAAAAAAATAATACAAGCGAGCTCCTGTCTTCCTCCAAACGTCGGAGCTCCAGGGGAACTTCCTGCATTCAGGGCATGCCTGTGCCTCCCCGTGAAAAATTTCCCAACAAGCAGAACAAAAACTAAAACTGGGCAACTGTAATCGTTTTGTAATCGTCTCGTAATCAAAGCGACTACGATTACAGGCTCTTCGATTACGAATATCTGGGAAATGAAATTTCTAGATTATGATTAGACTACGATTATGCGAAAAAATAAACTTCTAGATCATGACTAGATTACGATTACATAAAAATTTAATTGCCAGATTACGATTATACAAGAAAATGTAATCGATTACAGTCGATTATGATTACACAAAGTCTGATGGTAACCCTAAAGCAGGCCGTTTCAGCCCTTGTTGTTACATACGGACCTCGTTTTTTTCAGCAAAAGCCTTTCCTCGCTCAGCTAATGTGCTGTGGTTTAGTTTAATGGCTTATTTAAATTAAATTTTATTATTTAATTGATTTTTCTAAATTAAACATTGACGGGAATAATACAGTAAGCGCTTGTCGGTTGAGTTGGCGACTTTTTTTTGTCGCCAACATCTAACCTTGGTGACTTGTTTTTCGCGCCAAACAAAACATAAACATACATAGACACATAAGGAAAAAAATAAACCCACAACTACAATATACTTATCTAAACACATTAAAACATTTGTAGACATATTTCAAATGCAATTATAAACAAAATGTTCATAAACAAAGCACTAGCTCTGGGCACGTTACAAAATAAATAAACCATAACCTTCAAAATATGTAAAATGCTAAAATATGTTTCTGTGCATAATTATACAGCAAAATTTCCCATAAAATGTTAAAATAAGTTTTAAATTAATAGAAACACTCAAATAAACTGCTACCCCCCCCCCCACACACACACACACACAACTCAAAAATACTTGCATATTGAATCGTGTTTAACCTGAATAGTGCACGTGATTTCAAGAAAAATATATTGCAAATATTTTCATAAAATGTTAAAAATACTCTTTGTAAATAACAGAAAACCACTATAATAAACAGACTACTTCCTCCCGCACGTGATTTTTGCAATTTAATACCTTCAATCGGGCGTAGCCTAGGGGGGTCATAACCCCCCCTCCCCATGAGGAATTTTTTGCCATACAAAATGTATATTCTTCACTACATTATCACACACACACGTATACATATATATGAGTTGTAGTAGTCGTACACCCCCATGAAAAATTTCTGCCTACGTCCCTGCCTTCAATACATACAACATTTACACTATTAATCAGAATAGAATCAAATCTGATCGCAAACAACTCAAAAATCCTTACATATTTATTCATATTAAACCTAAAAATTGTACAGGAATTCTGTAAATCAGAAGCAAGCCCATGAAACAAATAAAATTAACCATCCCTCTTAAAACCTTAAAATTTTTTATTTTTTCATCCCAATTCATGAAAAATAACACAACATACTGAAACCCTTACATAATTATGAAAACATAAGACCATAAATATTCTTAACTATACACCGGTGTACCGTAAAGCAAGGAATAAACATTTAAATAAATAAAAGCACCACATACCTCAAATTTTATTCATGAACAACGTGCATTTATCACAAAATAAATCCATCACAAGCATTCAAATAAGAATAACAACTGTACCTCAACACACGCTCAATACATATTATTCACATCTCGCAACAAAAATTTTCAAATTTTTTTCAAAATTCACTTGATAAAGAAATAAGAAACAACTCAGCGTATAAAGGAACCGATTTCATTACAGCCCTACACAAATTATCTACATTTAATATAAAACCAAGCAAAAATTCAACTTTTCAAAAGTACCATTATAAAATATAAAACTTCAGCAGACGACACGACTTCCATTCCCAGCGAATTCAAGTTCTGTTATTTTGCTAGTTAAGCTGCTTGAAATTCATTCAACCAATCACATAATTCCTTCAAATAGCATAGTTTCTCATGACATCATAAAACAACATAACTCTGCTGAATAGCTAATCTCGATTGGCAACGCTGCCAGGCCTGTTTATTACATATGGTAAGCTTTGGCGACGCATCTCACTTGACGATGTATACCCGCTTACGGTATTATTCCCACATTGCCGATACGTTAATATTGATTGTTTGTTGTCTTCTTTTGGGGGAGAGTAAGGTTCAAGAACCCATCCAGCCATCTTGGATTTGTTCACCACTGCGTGAAGTGCTGCAGTTACGCCTAGCTCTTACTTGTTTGCCAGAGCATCAGCGAGGATGTTTTTGCACTGCATTTACAGTAGCCCGGCTCCTTTTTCTGGAACAGCGACGAAGGAAAGGACTTTAGTGTTTGTCAATAACACTAGCGTAGCCAGGAATATTTTCGGGGGTGCCCGAGAACACAAAAACCAGAATGAATTCTAACTTATAAAAATCGATATAGCATATCTTTCTTTTTTGGGGGGGGGAGAACTGGAGAGGGGAATGTCCCTCTTAATTTCAACCTAAAGATGTTCGCATATAAATATGAATTTTTTTTAAAAAAGGGGGAGGGAAATATCATAATTCGAGTTTAAAATCTTTGCATTTGGAAAAACATGCATTAGAGAAAAAAAATTGGATTGGGTACGTAGATAAAAAAATTTTACTATTTCAATGTCTGACTATGGAGTGATTAGTGGGTCTTTATTGTGGGAAAAAACTCTGGTAATTTTGAGTAGAGATCTGCAAGGCCTAATTTTATTGCCAAAAATTTCTAGGCCTTAGTATGAAAAATCAAGAGACAGCCTAATTCATAACTTCAGTTAATCATAAATCAATAAATCATTATTTAAGGCCCAGCAAGAACCATTTCAAAACAATCACACTTTAATATTCATGTATATATTTGCTCTTTACTATATAATATTACAAGGCTCTGATTGGCTGAGGGTGGTGGTTCCGGAGCGGCGGTGAGGGCGAGCGCACGATTTTTCAGTACTTACGCTTGGAGGAGCAGACGATGCAGGTGTGAAATTTTTTAGCTCTTGTGTGCAAGAGTTTTTCCTTGGTCACCCAGGCTTGGGATGACTCGAGACCATTGGCGTAACAGAGGGGGGGGCTAAGGTGGGCTAAGCCCACCCTAGAAAAATGTTAACCTTTTTCCCGATAAGTGGTAAGAATTAACCAATCACACCAAAAAATCCATTAATGTGAAAAGTTGAAAAAAAAAAATGTAAAAGATCATATTGTAAAGTACTAATTCTGCCATTTCTAGCGTAACTTAATGGGAATGGCGATTTTTTTCGAGGAAGCAAGTTAGTGTGATTCCTCATACTGAGACTGAGGGCCAGAGGTCAAGGAAAATCCCTTCTTGGAGCATATCATATCACACAAAAAGGGCAACTTCTGTAATTTTTTTCTACAAACACATAAGGGTAGCTTTTATAAACATACTTTTATGTCCGAAAATGTGTTTTCTTAATAGCAATTTGTTAAGCAAATGATTAAACAAATTTTGAAACCAAATTTTTTCACTCAATGACCTTTGCACTATCTTGCAGCACTTTTTTCACTTATTGACTTTTACAAAAATTGTGTAAGGCGGCCATTATGCTTTATTTCAACAACAACAGAACAAAAGAAGCATAAAAAAATTAAATTTTGCAACCGTAAAATAACGGGAATCTGGTTTTGCCGACAAATTTTTCATAATCATGCCAATTTTCGGACCCGAAAATGACCGAACACATTTAAATTTTATCGTATTCAGCGTCACTGCAACTTTTCTCTCTGTATATATGCTAGTCTGCAACTAGTGGAGGTGAAACGGGACACTTGTCCCAGGCATAGTGCTTTTACGTCAAAATGGAAATGGAAAGAAGGGAGTGCCAAAACAAGGGTTTGTCCCGGGCAACTTGACCTCTAGTTGCAGCACTATATCAGTGTTTTAACTAGAGCGCGAGAATCTCGCATTAAAAAATTATTACTGCGAGAAATTCGCGTACCCTACAAATCGGTTTCTCAAAGGAAAAAAAAAATAATAAAGAAGACAGAGTGCAAAAGTGGATTCTCAGGAACTAAAGTCTATGAAAGAAAAAAAAAGAAGGGGTCTGGGAACATTCTGATCCTGGGGGGGGATCTTAAACTGGGTTATTTTTATTGCATGTACCTGCGCTTGATTTAGACTTGGAGGTCCAGTTACACTCAATAAAATAACTAAAAATCATAAAATACCTTGATTTTGGGTTTTTACCTTACAGAGGAATAAATACCCATTTATAAATACCTTACCCAACCCAAATCTATTAGCAAAAAATTCTCACCCATTTTATAAAAACCTCACTCAGTTTGGGGGAAAGGGTGAGAAATTCTCACCCAGTTTTTTCTGTAAGGAAAACCTTGTATATGCATAACATTTGAAAATATTCTGTAATCAGAACGCAAGTTTAGCTAAGCCGTGTCAGAGGAAAAAATAAATTGCAAGTGCGCGACATAATAAAAAAAAGAGAGGGGTAGAACAATAGTATTTCATATTGTGGGCGGCGGCAAAGGATTTTCTAAACAGGCAAGAAGTCTTAATAATTATTGTTGTGTAATATTCGTAATCACATAATTATAAAATAACTCCCGCCCCTTCAGGGATCGGAAAGAATTTGACCCTCTTGCACAAATTTTTAATTTCCCAATCGATGAATTCAAAATTGTCTCAATGGCTCTCCCCACTGTGCATTTTCGCACTGTCCATTAGGCTTTTGCTGAGCGTGTTGTGCAGTAAAAATGAACATCCCAGGGGCGAGTGCCCGTGCAGTCGACGAGACTTTCATTCTCGCAATCGTCCACGATTTCATTTTTTTGCAGCGGCTGCAAAATAGACACAAATTTTGTATTGACAGTTCCCACCCCTATCTCCGCCTAAAATAGTCCTATAGCAGAGGTGTCATCAATTTGGCTCCGATGCTGACTGGAAATTCGATATTTTCAAGTAGTATTTCCTGACTGCTCCACACCCTGTCAATGAATCAATTTTTTCCTATTCTTTTTAGTACATCGACGGGGAGGAGTGGGGGTGGGTTACCCCACACTTCCGGAATTGCCCTTGTCTTGAACTTTCCGTGCAGCCAGCCTTAAGTTTGGATGAATGTGTTTTGAAAATCTGAAAAAATAAACAATAAGCAAGTGGCGTTTATTAATTAATTACTTACAGCATTTATAAAAACCACAAAGCGCCATTTACAGTAGGGAATAATTTATTGTTATGACTACTCTTCTAGATGACAGATTGTTTCTCTAATGAGATATTTTATGACCTGAAGCTACAGCAAACGGTTTTAACCCTCTCCTTTTCAATTCCCGAGGGAGAAGAGCGGAGACAGAGCAGATGCTTCCCCCTCCTCCCCACACAGCATGGATACGAGAATAAACAAATCAACTTCCTTGTTGTTGTTGGAGAGAGGCTCTTTTGGGACCACGTGGCTGCGGTCTAGCGGAGCGCCAGAAATCGAAACGAGAATCAAAGAAAAGGGGAAACAAGGAGGGGTGGAGAAAAGGAGAGCGGTGTTTTGATTGAAAAAAAATAAACACAAAGAGGGCGGAATTTTATCAAGAAAAAGGGCAAGGAGGGCGGAATTTTATTAAGAAAAACGGCAAGGAGGGCGGCATTTTACCGGAAAAAGGGCACCGGGGCACTACTAAGTAATTTCTTACCCCCAAAGGTAAGAAATTACTTAGTAGTTATTTGAAATTTTAACTGGAAAGATCCTACATTACTAAAACGTCCTGGGTAGAGGTAAATTAAATTAATCACTGACAAAAGGAAATTTAAGAAAAGGGATAATATATTGACAACACCACACATCAAATCACAATTTCTTGTGACCAACCTTTCGGAAACTAAATCTATTGTGAACCATTTCATTTTTAACTCAGTGAATTTTTCCAGATACTTCACTAGCATGTTGTCGAAAGATACATCTAGATATAAATTTGATAACCAACCATACAAGATATTTGTTACAAATTTCATTAACTAGAATTCGCTTTAGGTCATGATGTGGTTCCGGGAGAAAAAAATCTGAGATTTTTAAAGTAGTAAAGTTATGTTATGGAAATTAACGATGCTATATCACAATGCAAAAAAGTGCTAGACAAACTATTAAACAATAAAAAAAATTAATAATTTGTATTTTCTTCTTAGATACTTAATATTGAATAGAATTATATTATTTTTCACATGAACTTTAAACATGTGATCTTGAGCTTTAAACGTTTCAATAGCTCTACACTTTCTCCCAAAATTAGAATTCTTGTTCCAAGAATAACAAATGAAAACTCCCATACTATATCTTTTGCTTCTAAGAAGCCCCAAGCTTCACTATTATATTTTTTGTGCAAAATATACAAGCATATTTCACATAATGGCTGCTACTGCTAACAGATTTACTTTCTCTTGCAAAATATTGCAAACATATAAGCATAATAACTGCAGACAAAAACCCACAGTTCTAGAAGCGATCATCAGCATTTGCAGCAAAAGCATATTGATTTGATTTGAAGCATACTTGTTGCATCGTCAATATAAACAAACAATACTTAAATCAATATAAACAAATAATGTAAATGTCCGTTAAATACATAAAAGATATACTTAATGTTTCAGATGACTATCTTTCTTCTTTCCCATAATGAGATCAGCAAATAATCTAATGGCGGCATCACATCAACACAGTGCACAGATCTCGCCTTGGGCCAAGTATAATGATTAGTACACATGCACGAGTTGAGCAGAGATTATCTTGTGAATTGCGAATATCGACAGATATTGCTGAATGTTGTAAACATAATATCATTTCTGCGATATTCCCTGATATTCACCAATGTTTAAAATATTATATTGAAATGAGTATATCTCTGAAAAATTGGCCTAAATGAAAAAACAAGAACATTAGGATGTTATTTCTGAATGATAAGGTTCTAAAATAATTGAAAAAATTCTCTTAAATGTTTTTAAAAAGGATTGCTTTTAATTAATATCTGTTAATATCGGCAGATGTCATAAATTCAATGTATGACATACAGAGACAGGGACAAAATATTGCTCGATATCGGTGGACATTAGTCAATATCTTTGTGCTACCTGGGATTGAGAGTAAAAAAAATTCCGATTCATAGGCGCGCTATGTAATATTAAAAATGTATAGATATCAGAAACCAAGAAAGCTGAACATTTTAAAGTAATTCTTTATAAAAGTTACCTGAAAGAAGTTGTCCGCTGAATTTTCCGCGGTATAAAAGTGATCCGATAATGGAGTGAAATACATCAGGTCCCTGTGCATGTAACAATACACTGTAACTTTCAATCGCCAGCTGACCACTTTTCCACCACGGAAAACTCAGCTGACTATTTTTTCCTAAAACTGATAAAGTTAACTATTACTTCACCAAATTTCAGCTTTTTTATTATTATTTTACTTAAAGGATTTCTTTACATGTTGACATATAATCCACCGCTTTGCAGTTAAATGCAGATGATCATCGGCAGCTGACATATAATCCACCGCTATAAAGCCAGCTGACTATTTTTTTCATTTGTATACAATGTGATAAACACATGTACAAAGTATCAACTTTTTTATTATAATTAATTTTTGTTAAATTATTTTACATGTTTGGGTGGCTGAGGCTGCACCCACCGCAAATGCGCCAGCTGATGTTCACTTCTGTTATATGTATAAATAAATGAACTATAGGACGAGATTTCAGATTTTTTTGTTATTGGTCATCAAAAATACCAGCTGGCTCCCGGACTATAAGGCACCGGTGTATTACAAGTGCGCACATTTAAAAAAACAAATCAGCAAGCACAGGAAAGGAAAAATCAATCTTCACCAAGTTCAGTCAACGGCCGATGGAGCAATGTACGAAAATACAACTAGAGACTGCAGGACGTATGCAAGCAAAGTCCCAACTTGCAGTGATGGTACCGTTCTTCGCACAGTTCGGTACCTGTCACAAGCTTCACGCGTAATGCAGGGCAGAAAAACAGGAACACACTCGATACTGTTTGTTCGCTAAGTGAGACTTAAAAATAAACTATCAGGTTCTTCACTCACTAAGCGACATAGTTTAATACTATTTAAAATTAATGCAGAGTGTTAAAAGCTTAAAAGCACAGTGGAATCTAAGAATAAGAAACTTGGCAGTGTGTAAAAATGACTAGGATTTATGACACATAAAAGATTTAAAATAACTATGTTTATTGATGCATAAAAAGTATCACAGCTAACACATTTACCACAGCAACCACGTAGGAACTTTCATTTTCATAAAAGGCACAAGCATGGACAAGTCAAAGTAAGCTAACACAAGTTTAAACAAGCTTCTAAGAAGTTTAAATAAGTTCTTAACAAGTTCCTAGTAAGTTCTAATACCAGTTCTAAGCAAGCTCAACGCTACACATTTGCACAAGTATTTATACCTGCCGCACTACGCAGTTACCGTAAAAATACGGGTAATGAGCATGACCAGAAAAACGTCATCTCAAAGCAACACGTTCGCGGAAGTTGAGCCGCCTGGCAGGAAAAAGTGTAAACACAACATTCTGCGAATGGCTGGCTTAAGGTAAACATCGCCGTTAGTGATAAAAAAAATTATTTTGACTTGGTAAAGCATACGGGAGCCGTACTTGGCTCCAAGTACGTCCAAATACTTATTCATAAAGCATAGGAAGAAATTAAAGGAGCTTCTAAAAGGTAAGTTTAACAGTTGCAAGAACATGAAGTGTTGTAAGGGCTAACAAGGCCCCTCCTCTTGTCACTATGACGAAAAAGACTAACGACTGACGGCTAACAGCCAAAGAACTCACAATTAAATAAATTGTTAAATTTCAGCTCCAAAAAAACTACATTTTTTTCACATTACATTAAATATTACATTAACATTTTAGAAATAACAAAATTGTCACATAGACAAATCGTGAAGAAAACTTTCACATAATTAAACAATTTAGCTAACGAGATAATACACAATACAAGCACTACAAAGAAATCTCTTAAGACAGAATAATACCTGAAAAAGATTTTTTTTTTCCTTGAATAGTTCTGATACAATTACCTCGGTAACCCTAAGGTTTACCAGGGTGTCTACCATCATGCAAAGGTCACGAAAGTCACGGAAAAGTCAAGAAATGGCAAAAAGGTCACGAAAGTCAAGAAAAGGTCAAGAAATGAAGCACTAGGTCACGATTAGCAGCTCAACTACGCCTTTTCCATTTCATTCAAATTCTTAGTTTCTAATTTTTCTGTGTTAAGTTCGTTAAGAGAAATTATTTTATGTATCTTTTCTTAACATCATTAATTCGTATTTTGATTTCACAAGTGATTTCGAGAAAGGAAGTTAATTTGTTTAGTCTCGTATTAATGGTGTGTGTGGAAGGGGGGGGGGCATCTGCTGAGTGTCCGCTCTTCTCCCTCCCGACCTGAAGAGAGGGTTACAACCGTTCGCTGCAGCTTCAGGTCGTAAAATATCTCGTTAGAGAAACAATCTATCATTCAGAAGAGTAGTAACAACAATAAATTATTTCCTACTGTAAATGGTGCTTTATAGTGTTTTATAAATGCTGCAAGTAATTAATAAACACCACTTGGTTATTGTTTATTTTTTCAGATTTTCAAAACACATTCATCCAAACTTATTGCTAGCTGGAAGTGTGGGGCAACCCCCCCTCCCCTTTCCTGCCTGTTGATGTACTAAAAAGAATAGCAGGAAAAAATCGATTCATTGACAGGGTGTCCAGCAGTGGGAAATGTACCTGGATATTTCTCATGGCGGGAATGTTAGGAAATACTACTTGAAAATATTGAAAATTCCAGTCAGCATCGGAGCCAAATTGATGACAGCTCTGATATAGAACAATTTTAGGCGGAGATTAGGGTGGGAACTGTCAGTGCAAAATTTGTGTCTGTTTTGCGGCCGCTCCACAAAAATGAAATCGTCGGCGATTGCGAGAATCAGGGGGCGTAGCCAAGGGGGGGGGATATCAGGATATACTCCCCCCCCCAAAAAAAATAAAATTTTCCTGGCTACGCGCCTGGCGAGAATGCAACTCTTTTGTCGATTGCACCCGTCCCTGGGATGTTAATTTTCATTGTAACTAAGTGCTCAGCAAAAGCCCAATCCACATTGCGAAAATGCGCGGTGGGGAGGGCCATTGAAACTATTGGATTCATCATTGAATTCATCGATTGGAAAACTAAAAATTTGTGCAAGAAGGAAATTCTTTACGATCTCAGAAGTTTCAGAGTTCTTTAATAATTATGTAATTATGAATATTACTCAACAATAATTATTAAGACTTCTTGCCTCTTTACAAAATCCGCTGTCGCCACGCACAATAAGAGATGCCATCATTGTTCCCTCCCCCCCTTTTTTTATTATGTCGTGCACTTGCAATTTTTTTTCCCCCTCGGACACGTCTTAGCTAAACTGGCATTCCTATAACAGGTTATTTCCAAATATTATGCATATACAGTGCTGCAACTAGAGATCACGCCGCCCGGGACAAACCTTTGTTTTGGCACTCCCTTTCTTCCATTTCCATTTTCACGTAACAGCACTATGCTTAGGGCAAGTGTCCCGTTTCCTTCTCTAGTTGCAGACTAGCATATATAGAGAGAAAAATTGCAGATGATGCCAAATACGATAAAATTGGAATCTAACACAATGTTTTCGGTCATTTCCGGGTCCAAAAATTTGCATGATTATGAAAAATTTGTTGGCAAAACCGAATTCCTGTTATTTTAGGATTGCGAAATTTAATTTTTGTTTAATTTTTTATTTGCTGTTGTTGTTGTTGAAATAAAGCATAATGGTGGCCGTACACAACTTCAAAAGTGTAGATTTCATTAAGTGAAAAAATTTGGTAGTTTAAAATACAAATCCCACCACTCTCTTGAATTTATATATTTTGAAGCATTTTTAATAAAATTACGACCCATATAAAAACAGTTAAAAATGCATTAAAATCCGTTATGTAGCACTTTCGGTGGCAGCCACCACCTTCTTCAGTACAGGTCTTAGTTCTAAATGGCCAGCTCTCTTCCTCAGTAAGGCGTTCCACCCAGGATCTATCTGCGCATGCGTCATATCATTTATAGCGCCATCTGTGGTTATAATCTGTAAGGCTTCCATATTTAGGGCATAATAACTATTTTTGTAATTGGCGAGTTTTTGGCTATTGTTAAAGTTGATTTCTATGGTGCATTCTTGGGCTATTTTTGCGAGGGCAGTAGTGGTTTTATTGAATTTAATGTCAATTTGATGTTCCTTTTTTCGGTCTTTGATTTTTCGTTTTGTCATGCCAATATAGCATCCTGGCTTATTAGTACTATTGTCTGTAAAGCTTAATTAATATCAGCGGTTTCATCAGGATTATCAGGATTTTAGATATTATCTTTATCACTGCGAATGCGTTTGTAAATATTTTGATTGGGTTTTATGGGGATTTTGATATTTTTCTTTGCGACTTCATTTGTGACTTTTAGGGCGGCTCCCCTGCAGTATGGAATGGCATTGGTAAATTTTAGTTTCGGATTTTGATAGTTATTAATTTGCTCCAGTTTTTTTATTCTCTTTTTGAAAAGGTTTTTTACTATTGATTTTGGGTACCCTGCGTTTTTACATTGTGTTTTAATAAACTGGAGTTCTTCATTGAGCAGTTTTTCGTTTGAGTATACTGTAATTGCGCGATTGACATAGGATCGTAAGGCGGCTATTTTGAATTTGTATGGAGTTTTGAATTAACATGTACTATTTTGTTATCATTGGTGGCTTTTCTAAAAACTGTAGTATTAATATTATTCTTCATATCTCTATTGATTTTGACATCTAGGTAGTTAATGGTGGCATTTTCCTCTATTTCTATGGTGAATTGTATGTTATTGTCTATTGAGTTGATTTCTTTGAGGATATTTTCAGTTTCATTTTTGTTAACTATTGCAAAGATATTGTCTACGTAGCGAAACCAAGTTTTTATGTGGTTGGATAGTTTATCAAATATGGCCCTTTACACTAGCTGCATTTTCCAGTCTGCTATGACACCTGATATCGGCGACCCCATAGGCACGCCTTTCTTTTGTTTGTAGAAATTATGATTAAACTGAAAATATGAGTTGTGAAGGACAAGATTAAGTGCGCTATTTAATGTAGTGGAAGTGGAGCTATTATCAATGGTGGAGGTGATTTGTTTATTGATTATTGCATTCATTTCTTGAATATCTATGGAGGGGTAAAGGTTAGTCACGTCAAAGCTGACGAAGCATTCCTGTGAGTTTATTGTGATATCTTTAATGCGTTGAATGAAGTCTTCAGTTCAGGATAAAGTATTGTTACTTTGGGGCATGAGTTCTTGTAGGATGGGTTTTAGATATTTTTCCAGGTCATAAGTTGGTCCTTCACATTTACTGACTATTGGTCTTAAAGAGAGAGGGGGTTTTATGGTCCTTGTATTTAGCAAAAATTCTTGGGGCTATGGGGGCAAAATTAGTTAGTGGGTTGTCTGTTAGCTGGCCAGGATCCATTTTTGATTAATTCTTTGACTTTATCAAGATGCAATTCAAGAAATGAATGCAATAATCAATAAACAAATCACCTCCTCCATTGATAATAGCTCTACTTCCACTACAATAGATAGCGAACTTAATCTTGTCCTTCACAACTCATATTTTCAGTTTAATTATAATTTCTACAAACAAAAGAAAGGCGTGCCTATGGGGTCGCCGATATCAGGTGTCATAGCAGACTGGAAAATGCGGCTAGTGGAAAGGGCCATATTTGATAAACTATCCAGTCACATTAAAACTTGGTTTCGCTACGTAGACGGTATCTTTGCAATAGTTAACAAAAATGAAACTGAAAATATCCTCAAAGAAATCAACTCAATAGACAATAACATACAATGCACCATAGAAATAGAGGAAAATGCCACCATTAACTACCTAGATGTCAAAATCAATAGAGATATGAAGAATAATATTAATACTACAGTTTTTAGAAAAGCCACCAATAATAACAAAATAGTACATGTTAATTCAAAACTCCTTACAAATTCAAAATAGCCGCCATACGATCCTATGTCAATCGCGCAATTACAGTATGCTCAAACAAAAAACTGCTCAATGAAGAACTCCAGTTTATTAAAACACAATGTAAAAACGCAGGGTACCCAAAATCAATAGTAAAAAACCTTTTCAAAAAGAGAATAAAAAAACTGGAGCAAATTAATAACTATCAAAATCCGAAACTAAAATTTACCAATGCCATTCCATACTGCAGGGGAGCCGCCCTAAAAGTCACAAATGAAGTCGCAAAGAAAAATATCAAAATCCCCATAAAACCCAATCAAAATATTTACAAACGCATTTGCAGTGATAAAGATAATATTAATCCTGATGAAACCGCCGATATTAATTAAGCTTTACAGACAATAGTACTAATAAGCCAGGATGCTATATTGGCATGACAAAACGAAAAATCAAAGACCGAAAAAAGGAACATCAAATTGACATTAAATTCAATAAAACCACTACTGCCCTCGCAAAAATAGCCCAAGAATGCACCATAGAAATCAACTTTAACAATAGCCAAAAACTCGCCAATTACAAAAATAGTTATTATGCCCTAAATATGGAAGCCTTACAGATTATAACCACAGATGGCGCTATAAATATGATGCATGTGCAGATAGATCCTGGGTGGAATGCCTTACTGAGGAAGAGAGCTGGCAGTTTAGAACTAAGACCTGTGCTGAAGAAGGTGGTGGCTGCCACCGAAAGTGCTACATAACGGATTTTAATGCGTTTTTAGATGTTTTTAAATGATTTTATACTATCCGTTATTTTGCTTTTAAATTACAACCCATATTTTGTTTTAAAAAATAATCTCTTAAAATTTACTGTAAATGAAAGTACCATAAACTTGCACCTGAAAAGGAATTAAAAAAAAGAAATAAAAAAAAAAAAAAAAAAAAAAAGAGAGAAAGCCAAGTTTCTTTTACAAATGTTTTTTTCCCCTCCTAATCAAAACATCCACTCCTTCATTTTCATTATTATACGCAAGTTCCGTTATTTTGCGATTACAAAACTCGAATTTTTTAGGGTTTTTTTTTTTTTTTTTTTGTTGAAAAAGAGAATAATGACGGTCTTGCACAAATTTGTAAGAGTATATATCGTATTAGTGAAAAAAATTTGGTATTTTAAGATACAAATCCCCCACCACACTTGAATTTTCCACGCATGAGGAAAGAAGTAAATCATTAAGACAATTTGAATATACTTGTTCATACTTTACTAACTTTATGATTTCGTTGTAAAGTTGACTTGTTTTTACCAAATTTATATGAAACGTGAAACTTCCGCTTTTTTATGCTTTTTAATGATTTTTTGAAGTTTTTTATTTTAATAAAGTAGGCCCCATATTTCGTTGTAAAATTAAAATCTCTTAAAATTTATTATTAATGTGATTTTTCTGCAGTTTTGTTATTTTTAAGATTACTGAATTGCCAACCACATCTCTTATTTAAATTTGAAATAAAAATAAAATTGATTCTTATTTCATATTTAAATTAATTTTTGATCACTTTTTAAAATGTAAAATAGTAAAGAAAATATTTCATTGAAGATCCCAGGTTCAAATATGAACGAAAATTATACCAAATGATAGTAATGATAATGAAATTGAAACAAAGGCTGTTTTGATTAGGAAAAGTAAAATATTTATGAAAGCCAACGACTTGGCATGTTTATATTCTTTTTAATTCTTCCTTTTCAGGTGTAATTTTAGAGTACTTTTTATGTTTTACATAATTGCTCCCCCCCCCCCCCCTTCTCTGATGTGTTTCAAATCATATAAATTTTGTGTCCAGTGTGATTTTTTTTCTTTTTCTGTTTAAGAAATATATATTAAGTGTGTGTTGTGTAAATTATAATATTTTATACTATTTAAACTATGCAAATAGACTTAAAAAGACTTTCATGTGTTTATTTCATGGGGAAGCATTAAAATACTGTCAGTATGCTATTTATAAAAATAATTTAAAATGTCATTTACATGTTATTTAGCAGAAATAATCAAAAATGATGTCTGCCAAAAAGTTGTATATTAAACTGACAATAGTTCAATTTGTCAATTGCGTGTGTTTTTACACCTTGGGAATTTTCAAAAGTTGGCAAGTGTATATCGTCAAAACTTGAGAAAAGTATATTGGTTACCCACTTTTCCTCCACACACACACACAAAAAAAAAAAAAGTTGTTGGAAACAAGAGTAATTTTTTTTTCTTCTTTCATTCCCTTTTAAATTCAATGTTTTGCTTATTTTCTACATTTTCTTTTTTAAAAACAATTACTTGGATTCTACTTAAAAATTATAATTATCATTCATCTCCATGTTTTATAGCTAATAACTTCAATATAATAAAAACATATAAAACATTATTTAATATGGCGGATTAATTAGTTAAAATTTTTTATTTGGGAATACCTTATTCCCCCGTACATGATATATATTTCGGTTACACACATAACCATCTTCAGTCGTTTCTGGATCTCTCACTAATGGCGGCTTCTTTTTATATCTTCTTCGTTCTTCTTCTTGAAAGTTCGATGCATGACGTCATCCCATGATTGGTCGATTGTATGAATCGTATCGTTGATGCTGCCCTCTGTCGTCATTATTTCTAAGCTCTCACGAATGTAGGCATATATACTATTTTTAACGTTGGCTATTTTTTTAATATTTTTAAAATCAATGGTAATGGGCTCTTTCAAAGCAAGACGGGCTAGAGCGGTACTTTGTTTCTGGAGGTTAATGTCTTTAAAATGTTCGTTTTTTCGCTCTTTAATTTTCCTTTTTGTAACGCCGATGTAGCAATTTTCTTTATTAGTATCGTTTGACATAAAATTAATTTTATAGATCCCTGCGGTTTCGATGGGGTTGATTGGGTCTTTTTCCGATCTAATGCGCTGAAAGATTGTTTTATTAGGTTTAATTGGAATACGGAAGTTCTTTTTACTGGCGATATTAGAAATTTTATTGGCTATCCCTCGGCTAAAGGGGATAGCGGTAGTAAAACGTGGTTTATCTTTTTGACGGTTGTCTATAACATTTAATTTACGTTGCCTAGCTTTGAAAACTTTGTCGAAAATTTCTCGAGGGTAGTGGGCGTCTTGACATTGTTTCTTTATGAAAGCAATTTCTTTTTGAAGGAGGTCGTTGTTAGAACTCACTTTGAAAGCGCGGTCGATATAGGAACGAATAGCAGCAATTTTATAGTTGAAAGGGGTTTTAGATTTAAAATTTACTACACTGCTGGCCACCCAAATTGCAACACCAAGAAAAACAAGAGATATCACAACAAAATTTATTGTGTAGATAACATGTTGACCAAGTAACAAATGATTAAATTTACAGCATTCTATGAAGCGTGGTTCCTGCCAAAATCAGTACCCAGAGTAGCCGCCGTTGTTGGAGATCACAGCTGCCACACGCCTCGGCATTGATTCAAAGAGACTTTGAATGTGTTCTTGGGGTACAGCAGACCAAGCAGCTTCCACACGTTGCCAAAGTTAATCTGGTGTGACAGCTGGGGATGAACTCTGGGTCAGTCGTTGAGCAACCATGGACCACATGTTTTCTATCGGCGAAAGATCCGGAGAGCGCGCCGGCCAGGGAAGCAATTCAATCTGGTGATTGACGAAGAACCCTTGGACAATGCGTGCCACGTGTGGCCGTGCATTATCCTGCTGAAATATGGCTGTTGGCAAGCCCTGAAGGTAAGAAAGGACAACTGGCTCCAACACCTCGGAGATGTAGCGCTGGCTGGTTAAAGTACCGGCAATGCGTACTAGAGGAGTGCAAGAGAGATATCCGATACCGCCCCATACCATAATACCCGGTGCAGGACCAGTGTGACGGTGCATAATGCAGCTGTTCAGCATCCTCTCTCCACGGTGTCTCCAGACTCGAATCCGACCGTCGTGGTGTTGCATACAGAAGCGTGACTCGTCAGTAAAGAGAATTTCATTCCATTCTGTCGTCCACATCCTTCTTTCATCGCACCATTGGCGGCGGAGACGTCTGTGGTTCCGCGTCAGAGGTAGACAAAGCAACGGACGTCTTGCGGACAGACCATTCTGCTGTAAACGACGTCGAATGGTACGCGCAGACACTGGATGATGCGTTACAGACTGAATCTGCTGTGATATGGTTCGTGATGTGACTGAGCGGTCCGTCACTGCCATGCGTACAATCTGCCTGTCATCACGTGACGTGGTGCACTGAGGTCGATGCGGTCGATCACGTCTGTCCGTCGTACCCTCCTGCACCCAACGATCACATATCCGCATCACAGTTGTTTGGTTTCGTCCAATACGACGACCGATTTCCCTGAAAGATAACCCACAATCTCGGTATGCCACTATCCTTCCTCTGTCAAACTCGGATACTTGATCAAAAGATGATCGTTGTTTCCTACGAGGCATAATTTATCGTTTTTTTGAAAAAAAAGCAAGAAAAACACAATTGCTGTACTTGAAACCGTCGAAATCTCCAAGCCTTAAATAGCGCTTTGAGGTGGCGCCACAGGCGCGCTTGATGTGCGTCTGCGCTGAAATTCTAATCATTTGCATATCTCACCTCAGCTAATGCATGTTGTAAATTTCATATTATTTGCATGCTTCCTTCAGGGTGTTGCATTTACGATGGCCAGGAGTGTATATTAGTATTACAAGTAGGTTTTCGAAAAATGGTGGTCTCAATGAGATTATTGTTTCTGGTTATGTTCACATCTAAGTAATTGAGGCTATTATTGATTTCTTTTTCGTAGGTAAATTTAATGTTCGGGTCTATGGCATTAAGTTGATTGATCAAATTATTTTCTTCATTATAATGAAGAAAATAATTTAAATATAAAGAATAATTTAATTTTAAAGAATAATTTTAAAGAATTTAAATATAAAGAAAATAATTTAAATTTAAATATATACCTGAAGAAAATAATTTGATCAATCAACTTAATGCCATAGACCCGAACATTAAATTTACCTACGAAAAAGAAATCAATAATAGCCTCAGAAGCCATTAAATTACTTAGATGTGAACATAACCAGAAACAATAATCTCATTGAGACCACCATTTTTCGAAAACCTACTTGTAATACTAATATAGTAAATTTTAAATCTAAAACCCCTTTCAACTATAAAATTGCTGCTATTCGTTCCTATATCGACCGCGCTTTCAAAGTGTGTTCTAACAACGACCTCCTTCAAAAGAAATTGCTTTCATAAAGAAACAATGTCAAGACGCCCAGTACCCTCGAGAAATTTTCGACAAAGTTTTCAAAGCTAGGCAATGTAAATTAAATGTTATAGACAACCGTCAAAAAGATAAACCATGTTTTACTACCGCTATCCCCTTTAGCCGAGGGATAGCCAATAAACTTTCTAATATCGCCAGTAAAAAGAACTTCCGTATTCCAATTAAACCTAATAAAACAATCTTTCAGCGCATTAGATCGGAAAAAGACCCAATCAACCCCATCGAAACCGCAGGGATCTATAAAATTAATTTTATGTCAAACGATACTAATAAAGAAAATTGCTACATCGGCGTTACAAAAAGGAAAATTAAAGGGCGAAAAAACGAACATTTTAAAGACATTAACCTCCAGAAACAAAGTACCGCTCTAGCCCGTCTTGCTTTGAAAGAGCCCATTACCATTGATTTTAAAAATATTTAAAAAAATAGCCAACTTTAAAAATAGTATATATGCCTACATTCGTGAGAGCTTAGAAATAATGACGACAGAGGGCAGCATCAACGATACGATTCATACAATCGACCAATCATGGGATGACGTCATACATCGAACTTTCAAGAAGAAGAACGAAGAAGATATAAAAAGAAGCCGCCATTAGTGAGAGATCCAGAAACCACTGAAGATGGTTATGTGTGTAACCGAAATATATATCATGTACGGGGGAATAAGGTATTCCCAAATAAAAAATTTTAACTAACTTCAATATTTTTGCATCCTTTTGGTAAATGAATATTTACCGTTAAATATTTTTATATTTATATCACTAAAATCACTTATCTACACAAACACATATTTTGAATTAATATAAATTTCATGATTTTTTAATGCATCTGAAAGTTTGTATGCAAACTGAAAAGCTATCACATCACACAGATTCTGTGATTTTGAAAGGATACAGATTTGGATTAGACTGATTTTGCACGGCTAAATAGAGAAAAAAAGAAAAATGGCTGATTTTATTTTAAATTCTTCTTTTTTTAATGCAGTTTTTAATGTTTGACTTTAAATTAAAATAGGACATTTTTGGTAATTAAACTCAAAAGCTCGAGTACTCAAAGTGTTATTACAGTGTGTACATTGCAATTGAAGTAAAGGAATTCTATTTAAAATAAATTTTAATCTAGATGTTTTTTATATAAACCTTTAAAGAAATAAATTTGTTTAAAATATTTCCAATTTTACTATTGTTGGAGATTAAATACTTTTTAAAGTATTACATATTATCATAATCTTTAGGTAATACTTTATATTGTTTTCTTTTATTGAGTAACTCCTGCAACTTAATGTTACTATACAAAAATATTTACTAATATATATTAATAGTGTTAAATTTAAAAGTATAACTTTCATTCATTCTATCGGCATGATGCTGGAGTATAGAAAATGTTTTAAATCTCAACATTTTCCTCAACCCATATGAAAATTTCCCCAAAATTTCATGATATGTTATAGACTTGCATAAGTTCTGTATTACCATAAATGTAAAAAGATCTGCAATGTACAAGCTACATGCATGTTTACTAAATAGCAATTGGTACAAGTTCACACAAAGCAATTGGCTGATCGGTGAAAATGTTGAAAAAAAAATCGTGTTAAAAATGATAAGGAGAAAGAAAAACTCGAAGAGTTTTGCAATTCATTGTTATAATTGAAATCAGTTGTATATTTTTCTGCAAAATTTCCCCCGATCCTAGATCACCGCATCGCACATATTCTGCATCCCGGGCACAATGTATTTTTGATATTAAGATTTTGTATTTGCTATGGTCAAGAAAAGGTCAAGAAAAAGTCAAGAAAAGGTCAAGAAATCAAGTTTACTTATGTGGTAGACTTTATGTGGTTTACCTACATTTTTACCTTACATTATAAAGTTCTTTTCGAAAGTCTCTGAAAAACGATTACAATTATACCACAGTTTACCGATTGGTATACCTACACAATTTTTACCAATTATAGTTATTCAAACTTCACTGCAGCGATTCTAATACATCAGTTTCAATTACAGTAAAAATTACTATTACGCAGTGCCCACGCAGAACGTTAAAGGAACATTCAAGATCGTTTGTTGCAACATAATCAAGGGAGGAAATATATTTCAGTAGTCAACATTTAACATACAACATACAAGGTACAAGACAAGATAACAAGAGCCCTTGATTTCATACTTCACATTCACACTAACTTCATTAACTTACTGAAAAGTACTATTTAAAATGCAAGTAGAAAAACATAACGTAAGTATAAGCATGATTCAAAAAACAATTTTTTCCAGATACAGTAGAGAGCCAAAAATCCGCACAGCTTGGGACCATGGCTTGTGCGGATTTTAGGATTTTGTGGATTTCGGGCCATAAAAGATAAATCATTACATTTCTAATTTTAAAAAAGTAGAATACAATTACAATGAAATAAAAGCACAGTTAAAAGTGTTTCACTTATATTTTCACATTAAATACAAAAGCATAGGAGAAAAAAGTAAAAAAATATGTGAAGACTAGCAAAGCAAATGGTTTCAATATTTCCTCTTTCTAATTTTGAAAGCATGTTCTATGGTGATTTGGTTTAAAATATTATTTTTTTCTGCTTTCAGTTTTTTCTTTTCTTTATTTACTTTTGAAAATTGTATATTATCATTAATTCTTGTTTTGTTACAGAACTTTGCTGTTCTAAAAATTTAAGGTTTTCTTCTCCTAACTTTAAACTTTTATCTAATGGATTTTATTATTATTGTTATTACCAAAGGTTTTCATCATCATCATCAGAATCATATTTATCTTTGGATTCAAGACACTTTTCAACAATTTCATCACTGGCAGATGACTGCGAATTTCATTATTTACATCAGAGAAGGTGTGTGGATTTCAGACGTTTGCAGATTTTTGGCCCTCGACTGTATAAACATTTGAGTTCTATTGCAGTTTAAAAGAAAGATTATATAATCATTTTGCTGCATTTAGAAAATTGTTAAAGAAATAAAACAAGTTACGAAAAAGTGTACTTCATAAATGAGTGATTCAGAATGAAAGATTGCACGCTATTACATCATTTGAACATCTGCAAGGATTTCTAATACACAAAACTGCTCAATAAAACTTTACAGGTATTTAAAAAGTAGTGCAAAAAGGTTAAAAAAAACACGCAACATACTTTATAAGCACAAAAGCTTTCAAATTCAAAGCTTACAAAAAAAATACTTTCTTTGAATTTGTTCAACCCAAATTTCGTTTGGGGCTTGGTGAAGATGTCCGCAAAATTTTCCTTACTTTTAACATGCTTTATATCAAAAACATTTTTGTAAATTAGATCACGCACAAAAAACATTTTTACATCTATATACTTGTTCTGTAATTTTCAATTGGTGATTTTACGAAATCAATAGTAGCCATATTATCTACATACAGCAATGACCTACATTTAACATTTGGTATGATTTTGTTACTAATACATTCATCTAAAATTCGGTCAAACCATAATAGTTCTTTAGACGCTTCCCATCAGAGCAACGAACTCTTGACTCCATTGTACTTAAACTAACGCATTTTTCCTTAAACGTGCGCCCAGCAATAGGAGCTTTGTCCAACAGAACTAATTGACCACCCATAGATGTACGGTCATCCCTGTTAGCCGCAAAATCGGCATCTGTGTATGTAATTAATTCTACTTTTTTACAAGCTAGGCAAAGCTTTAAATGTTTCGTAGAAGAAACATACCCTAGCAACTTTAGTAGGCCACCCCAATGTGCTAATCCAGGATTACTCTGAACTTGACTAAAAATGTTCACGGCGTAACTTATGTCAGGTCGGGTGCGATTGGCTAAAAATGACAGACTACCTAACAAACTTCTGTAAGGATATTTCGACATTTCTTCCATTTCTGTTTTTGATTGAGGACATTAAACTTTAGAGTAAAATACTCCTTTAGAAATAGGGAGTGATGAAATAGGAAAGTTGTACTTTCTGAACTTGTCACAAACTTCCTCAATGTAATTCATCTGGTGAATACATAATGCGTCATTTTCCAATTCGTGCGTCAACTCCAAATTCTACTCCTAATAGTTTACTAGTTTTGCCCAAGGTTTTTAAGTCGAAATACTTAGTTAAAAGTTTAATAGCCTTGTCAATAACTTTAAAATTTTTGCCAAAAACGACCATATCATCAACATATAATAAAAGTTCTTGATTAAAAATATAAACACAGTTACACCATTCTAGCTTTTTAAAACCAATCTCAAGTAAAACCTTATTTAATTCAAAAAACCATGCACGGCCACTCTGACACAAACCACAAAGAGCTTTATCTAATTTGCATACTAGATGTTCTTTATTTTTCTTAGAAAAACCCGGGGGTTGCTTTATGTATATGTGGTCCCTTAACGGTGCATATAAAGAAGCACATTTGACATCATACTGTAAATGTATCCAACCTTTGTAGGAAACAAGTAGGGAAAAGAATAGCCTTATTACACCAAAGTTGACTACAGGACTAAAAGTTTCGTCGTACGACTCGCCTTTTACTTATTTAAAACCCTGTGCCACTAACCTGGCCTTATATCTTGCTATTTCCCCGCGTTCATTACGCTTAACAGTAAAAACCCATCTGCAACTTACAGGTTCGACCTTTTCTGGTAACTGGGCCACACCCCCCTTTCACTCATGATCTTAATTTCCACTTCCATGGCTTCCTGCCATAAATCTTTCTGAGGAGATTTGAGTGCTTGTTTATAGGTTTGCGGGACTTTGACCTCATCTAGTCATGCTTGAGCTTGCGTATGATATACATTTGAACTTGAACTGCTGCCTTGACCCGTTACGATTCCACGGTATTCGTCGGATCCTTTAAAATTAAAAATATGCAGCTCATAAGCTATGCTATTTTTCTGGCAGTATTTTTTCATGTCATTTAACGACCTTAAACGTTGATTTTTGCCCTGTTCATAATAATATATATTTACACGGCTTCCATCTGGTCTAAGGACTGGCTTCCTCATCCAATTTACCGTTCTCAAAGCGGTGTTTTCCTCATCTTGACTTTCGTCTGAAGACGAGTCTGCAGTGCTGCACGCATCATCTGAGGATAAACTCCCAGTGTCACTAGCATCCTCCGGGGATAATTCCCTGAGGTCGTTGGATCTAAGTGGAATCTAAGAATAAGAAACTTGGCAGTGTGTAAAAATGACTAGGATTGATGACACATAAGATTTAAAAAAACTACGTTTATTGATGCATAAAAAATATCACAGCTAACATATTTACCACAGCAACCACATAGGAACTTTCATTTTCATAAAAGGCACAAGCATGGACAAGTCAAAGTAAGCTAACACAAGTTTAAACAAGCTTCTAAGAAGTTTAAATAAGTTCTTAAAAAGTTCCTAGCAAGTTCTAATACCAGTTCCATAGCTGCCATACCTCCCGATTTTTCCGGGAGACTCCCGAATTTCAGAACGATCTCCCGAACTCCCGAAAAGTTTATAAATCTCCCGAATTTTTCCAAATTATTACCATGATTTATGTACTTATCAATTTTTGAAAAAATTTTACAGAACTTGTTAAATGCTAACGACAGAAACTGAAGAAACTTCGCTAAGACTACTCCAGAGGGGCAAAGATTACTTAAAAGTATGGTTACCATAAAAGAACAAAAAAGCAAGGGAAAACACTGCTAATCCTGGGGGCAAGTGCCCCCCCCCCTTGCCCTATGCTGCCGGTGACCATGAATGCAAATAGTTCAAAAGTATTTACTGTTTAAAAAATTGTTTAATTTCTTTAAAAAAGTATCGCATTTTAAAATTGGCTGTTTTAATAAATGTTATAAGCTATACATTTTTCTTGTATATGCAATTTTCTTGGTTACTGATATATTACGCATGTGTACATGGAGTTTTTTCATCAATAACAAGGGATTTTTAAAGTCTCCCTAATTTTTTCGAAAATCTCCCTAATTTTAATTTTCCAAGGTTGGCAGCTATGCAGTTCTAAGCAAGCTCAAAACTACTCATTTGCACAAGTATTTATACCTGCCGCACTACGCAGTTATCATAAAAATATGGGTAATGAGCATGACCGGGAAAACTTCATCTCAAAGCAACATGTTCGCGGAAGTTGAGCCGCCTGGCAGGAAAAAGTGTAAACACAACAATCCGCAAACGGCCGGCTTAAGGTAAACATCGCCGTTAGTGATGAAAAAAAATAATTTTGACTTGGTAAAGCCTACGGGAGCCGTACTTGGCTCCAAGTACGTCCAAATACTTATTCATAAAGCATAGGAAGAAATTAAAGGAGCTTCTAAAAGGTAAGTTTAACAGTGGCAAGAACATAAAGTGTTGTAAGGGCTAACATATACACCGCATGACGGGAAGACGGCACAAAAATCTGATAGTCATAGGAACGTGCAGATCTACTTACACAAAATTCATCAAAGGGTGGTGCGTAGTGCAATCATCGATAATCTATAGTCCGATCATTGACGACGTTAACAGTACAACGGCCCCCTTAGAAAAAATGCAATGAAGTCACCACATGATTGGAAACACAACATCAATTATGAATTGATCCAAGGAACTCCGTGTTCCATTAAAATGAAAGTTACGTCTCCAGGGATAAATAACATTGCCGGGACTGGAATGTGCATCCACCATACAAGCAGACCAGGGCTGGAGAAATGTCCTGATTGTGATTGAGTTGATTCCATTTGCTAAGCCACCCCCAGAAAAATGCAACTTAAGTGCTTGGGTAGGCGCCAATTTATGTTACATTGATTTGGCTATTTTATAATAATTAAAACTGCTTTGTGATGATTAGAAATCCAGGTTCAGTACACTTAGTTGCAAAATAAGAAAAAGGCATTAAAATACTTAAAACTATTTTATTTAAAAGAAACTATTGAAGCATAAACTTATTACAATGGGTGGTGGTGGCTCAGCGAAATTAAAGTACGTCCAACAAGGACAGTGATAAAAAGATGAAATGATTTTAAAACCTACGCAAGCACACAGAATTGCACACTGGCAAGAACAAGCACTTGGTTGAGATTAATAACCAATCCCAGAGCAACCATAAGAGTGAGCATAAACCAGAGCATCTATTTTTAGCCCAGAATAACTCCACAGGTCTGATGAGACAAATAAACAATAAAGAATAATGTATACGGGAAAAAGCGAATATACAGATTAAAAGTCGTAATGAAAGAAAAATGAGAACAGAAATCTACTTTAGAATTCTTGATTTTGGATAAATTACATTAAAGAAACACAAATTAAATGATTATTAAAATTAGATATGTGATCTTCATCACAACTGACGTGCAGAATGATGTCTGCCAGTGCTTAATTGGCAGATAACATCCTGGCCTCTATTTCTGACATAATTTTGAAATATTGTGTTTTTATTTTTAAATTGCATGTTATGAGGTCGACGTTGTCTGAAAAATTTACGATGTTCAGAAGCACCATCTTGGTGTGAGCAGAACTGGAAGTTGAAATTTTAGAAGTTAGATCATTAATTTTCAAAGCCAATTCTTCAATTTTTTTCTGAAATTGAATACACTGGAGCCTTTTGTTGCTTAACCAAAACAAGTGCTTCAGAATGTGTAATATTCTGTAACTGTTGGGCATGCGCAACAGCTCTAGGATATTCAGTTATGTTAGCCACCAAAATTGTAACTAATATTAGATGGCAATGCCAACATCAATTTAGCATATTTTATGTCATCGTACTTGAGTATCCTTAATTTTATATACCTTAGAACCCAGAACATTTAATCAGTGAACAGAAGCATTCACAGTTGAAAAAATCTCCAAATTAAAAATTTTTTAAGTTCAGTTACTAAAGCTAGAATTTCAATTCTATAAAAATATTTTTCAAATTCTAATTTAATTACATCAAGATTTGTTGCCTTATTAGCATTCTCATTTTCAATGAAAAACTGTAATACAGGACTAACTAATTTTGTTTTGAAATACAAAATAATTCATTAGTCCATTTATTTAATGACGCTAAATCTTCTAAGAAAGTAAAAATGTGTTTTAACTCTCTGACATTACCACCAAATGATGGAATATTAACAGAAAAATCGTAATTTGTAGACATATTTTACAATAATTTAGAAAAGTTGACTTATCCTTTTAGATGCTATCAAGAAAGATATAATAAGAAAAGTATCTTGGCTTGAAATTAAAACACAAAAGTTTTTTGCAAGCACATTTGTATTTGAGCATTCTCTAATCTATTTTATAATTTAGATTTTGTTACCATTTAAATTATAAAAGACTTGTTCATATACATCTATTGATAAAAATGTAGTAGTAAGTTTTTAATAACTAGTTAGTACACATACCTTCCTGCTGCTACTAATAATCATAACAATATCTTTAACCTTTTTTTCCCCTCCTCCTCATCATTAATTATTTTTCAAAAATTCTTAGAAACTATTTTTAAGAAAGAAACATTCAGGTATTCTCTTCTGTTGAAACCCACTGCCAGAAAAATTAACATAAGATTACTTACCGTTTAGTTAGTTGTAAGGCACCCAACTATTATGCTCATGTCAAAAATAAAAGCAGTTCTTGCGGAATATGAAATTCCTAATTTAAATATTAAATCCACTGTGGTTCAGCAAAAGAATTTTTTTTATCTCCATAAAATGTGAAATTGTGTAATCTCTAAGAGCTATTTAGAATTGCATATATTGCGAATTTATTTTTATATGACATAAATTTTGAGTCAAAATTTTTACCCCCCCCCCCCCACGTTACATGATACTTTTATGGATATGGATTAACATAATCCCATGTTAATTAACATATATGCTATTTGACATATATATTACCCTTTAAATAAAATTGTAATTACAGATAAATGGAATCAACTGGGCATGCACTTTCGCTTTTGAAAGGGGCTAAGTTTTAGTAAGTTCTGTTTATAGCTGTATGGATTGCTTATTTCTCAAGTTAACCTATTTACTTTATATTCATATGCAGGTTGTTTCCAACAAATTCAAACATGTTTTAGTTCTTTATATAGATAAGTTAGCAATATAAATTTCAAAAATGTTTTAAATAAAGTAGAAATTAAGATGACTTAATGAAATAGCCCACCCATTAGTTTTCAAAAAGTTACGCTTCTTAAATTATACCAACTTTTAGACAAATTTAGTCAATCAGAAAATTAATGTCTGGGTGGCTACACCCACTGCTACTTTATCAGCTGACATTCATTTTCTTTACTAACAATATAAAATGAACCAAAGTACAAAATCTCAGCTTTTTTTTTTTTTATGATGACCCCAAAATAGCAGCATGCTCTCAGACTATAACTTGGTAAGGGAACTTGCCCCCCTTCCTAAAATTTAAGAAAATTCAGATATCACCTATTTGAAAATAGTATTTTCTACAATTAGAAACATCTCCCCCCTCAGCCCCACAGTGTTACATGCCAATGTATCCCAATGCTTTTCTTAACATGATGATTGACAGGTAAGTGAAAATGATGCTATATGATTCTGATTCTTTATAAAGCGCCCTACCTCCCCTTAAAGTTTGTCAGAACTCAAAACACCCTGTATAAATACTTGAAGAGAGCCTTATCTTTCTTCATTTTTAATATTTGTATTATCACTTTTTTTTTTTCCTTCTTCAGGTTATGGCGTTCATTATTTACAGCTACTGGCTTTTCTGGTCTTTCTTATCTGTTTTTATTCCATAAATCTTTTCTTAGTTGGCTTACATCTTGGTTTCATTGGTGTCCAACTACATATGGTTTTTTAGAAGAGGCTGAGAAAAAGATTTTGTCTAGTAAGTTAATTTGTGTACGTTTATTTCATTTTATTTAAAATTAAATTTCTTAAATCATACTACTTGAATTTTGTATTATGTAACTTTAAGAAATCTGATCAGTCTTGACTGAAATTTCTCATCTGAGATATTTCACATACCTGCAAATCAAAAGAAGTCTAATATTTAACCTAGAATATGTCAACAGAGGGTTTCAACAGTTTTCTGTGTTTTGTCATGTTGTGGTTTATAAAAATTTTCATAAGAAAAAAATTTTGCCAATTCAAAATGGGCATTTTTAATGATACAAACATACCGCTGCTCTCCCATTTCCAATACACTAGATGTATGTCTGCCGTCTCTTCATTGCTGTACAGCTCCATCCTACTTTCGTTACATTTTTGACCGGAATAATGATGACTTGTGTTGCCTGATTCACTTTAGGCCAAGTAGCCATCTAGTAGGCATACATGACATTTCCACGTATTTCATTGTGAAAATGATTTGTTCGGTATTCCTGACCTATCCTTACAGTTTGTCAGAACTCTTTTGAAACACCCTGTATAAATGAATGTAGTGTATGTAGTTTTCATTTATTATTTTTTCTGTTTTAGATATTAAGAAGCCAGTGGAGCTTTTTTTCACTAAAATTCCAGATTTTGACCAAAAAAAAGAAGATTTTAATATTAGAACATTAATTATCAAAAACGAATCTAAAGAAAATGCTTTTCCCTTGGTCCTCCTTCACGGATTTGCATCTGGTGTTGGCTTATGGATTTTAAATCTTGAAAGTTTAAGTGAGAATAGAACAGTATATGCTCTAGATTTGCTAGGATTTGGACGCAGTTCAAGGCCCCAGTTCAGTAATGAAGCTGAACTTGCAGAACAACAATTTATTGAAAGTAAGTTTATTTTAAACGTAATTTTAATGACTTGTAAACAGTATAGCAAACTCGTTTACAATGAATTTTGTATTTAATGTTTCTATAATTAAGCTGTACTTTTTAAGGATATTTTCTTTTATTAACAGATTAAATTGAAAAATGTAGTTTTAAAATATTGCTAATTGACAAAAATAAGATTATTCAGCAAATAAATGTTTAAATATTTTAAGATAAGGCATTACAGAATAAAATTAGCTGCTCAACTCATTGAGAGTTTGATTTATCAAACCTTTAATGTGGAGTAACCAGGTCGGTAGTGATTTTAAGACATTACTTAAAGTGTATTATATTCAATATCAGATCTGTTTTCATCAAATAATTGCACTCTCTGTACAACTTCAAAGTCAGTTTAAAATGCTTTTATATACAGGGTGATTAAAGTTAAGATTTCGAAAATCTGAAATTTTAAAACTACTGGTCAGAATGACATGATATTTTAGAACAAGCGTGAGGCAATGGAATTTTGTATGGTGAAGGAAAAAAAAAATAGTTCCAATATGTGCTGATAGATGGAAAGACCAAAAATGGATTTGTTAAAGACGGGAATGTTGTTAGCCAAAAGGAAACAGTTCATGGGTTTACTACAAATTAAGATAAAATCATACAAGACGGTGTGCACCCCATGTAAACACGGCGACTGTCGCCAACCATTTTGCATGATCGGCAAAGTATTTTAACACATTAAACTTGCACATTATTTCATTAACAAAAACAGTAAAACAAACTACAACGTCCATATTTAACCAAAAGAACGTCTGCAAATTCAGTAACAGGCAATTTAAAATGGGCAAACAGTGGACCGGTTTTAAATAAAAAAAACTTCAGTGGATTAAGCAACCTAATTGTACAGCTATGTAAACTAAGCAACCAGTGGACCGTTTTTAACTAAAAAAAACTTCACTGGATTAAGCATAGTTGTACAGCTATGTAAACTAGGCAACCAGTGGACCGTTTTTCAGTGGATTAAGCAACCTAGTTGTACAGCTAATGTAAACTGGGCAAACACTGGCCCGTTTCCAACTCAAAAAAACATCTGTGGATTAAACAACCTAGTTGTACACCTCGTATAAAGTCAGTATGATTAGAATAGCACGTAAATAGCACTTACGAAAACATAAACACATCAAATATCAATTTAAAATTGACATTAAAAACCTTAAAAATTGCAAAGATTATTTTTTTTTTAAATAACCACTCAAAAATGTCAACACCTACCGGCTTATAACGTAACACCATCATCAGGGTGTCGACAGATCATGGAAATCAGGGAAATCATGGAAAAATCAGGGTACTTTTTCGATCTGGAAAAATCATGGAAATATCAGGGAATTTTGCAAAAATATTTAAAAATCAGGGAACTTTTGTTTCTGCCTAGTGAACTAGATCATTTTTAATTGCCAATTTGATGCGCGGTTCCGTTCTGGATCACATGACGCTCAACTGATGCACAGATACAGACATTTTACGAATCCGAAACCAGAATACAGATCATACGAGGACATAGAAATATGAATCCGAGACTAAGTGATGTAGTTTTAAGTGATGTAGGCACTATCACTATACGAATCCGAAAAAGTGCATGTATTCGGACTCGTTCTAAGATGCGGATCATACAAGAAATCGGATATGCGAATCATATTGGCATGTGAATTGCTTCCTGAATAAAGTCATACGTTAAATGAATGGTAAAAGATGATTTAGTCTATTACTTACTGCGCCCTTGTGTTTTTTAAAGTGATGGGACATTTGAGTGATGCCTGCTAAGCTCCCCCGCAAGACTTTTTTATAGATAGTGCTCATTTTTAAGCCTTTTTACATATTTTTTTTAATTTGAAACGATACATTGATTGAAATAAAATAAGTTGACTAGGTTGCCAGTTTATTTTGATCAGTCATCCTTACGCTTAAAATTGAACACCACCTTTATAAAACGAGGAAACTTTCTGCTACATATTGTCTTTTAGGGTTAGACTAAATCTTATGTTTGGATTTATGAAACTGAACTACAATTTTATTAATATTAAGCATTTTTGTGGTTTTCTATTATTTATTTCCCTATATGAAGCATTCACCTGTTGGTGCATGATGCACAATGGCGATTTATATGAAAGATTATGGTATGCATGTACATAATTAGTTCTGGAAATTTGATAAAGATTGTCAGGGAAATCAGGGAAAAATCAGGGAACTTTTTTTCTCAATTTCTGTAGCCACCCTGATCATGCTTTCTTTTTACTTTTATATTTCCACTGCATTTCTAACACACACTGGCCGATAACGTAAAACCAACATGCTTTCTTTTATTTACTTTTATATTGACACTGCATCAGGGTTCCCATTAGAAAAAAAAAAATTGGGAGAGATTTCTCACCCATCCAAAAATTTTGAGTGAGATTTCTGAGAACATAAATATTGTTTAACATCATTTTATTTATTTATAGTACAATTTCAATAACACCGATTTTTCCGTTCATTAAAAAATTTTACAGCTTGATCATATGGAAAACTTTATAAATTGATATTTCCATCAACTATTCTAATAAGATTGCTTAAATTTTTCACTTGAATTGTTAAGCAATTTTCAAAGTTAATGAATATTCAAATTTATTCAAAGAATCACATCCAGTTTAACTAAGCAAAAGAATTATTAACTATAATATTTTAACTAGTATACTAAAATTACATAAAATAACTTAATACTTATATATTTATATAAATATTAAATTATATTATACTACAAAGTTAGTCAGATACAAATATGTGTGACAAAGTTAAAACAGATATAGTTACCCGGCAAACACACACAGGTTCTCTGAACATCTATTAACGTTTAGAAGACGTTTTCTGAACGTTAATAGACGTTTTCTGAATGCTAATAGACGTTCAGCGAACCTGTGTGTGTTTGATGGGTAAGTTCAAATTCTTACTACAGTATAAGCTAGATTATCCGGCATTTAACCGGAAAATTTCGGCTTCTTTTTTTGGGGGGGGTGGGGGCGGTGGTCTTCTTAAAAGATTAACTCTTACTGTGAACGACAACTAAGAACGGAAGGGGGGGGGGGCTGTTCAAATTTCAAACTGCCAGAGGTTATGAATAATTCATTGAATTGTGGTGGTATATAAAAAAACAAACAGATGAAATGTTCTCAAAACTCATATACGATGGACACACATACAAAAACAAAACATTTTACAGCTGGCAAGCAGGAGGAGAAAAATCAGCACGTCAGCTCAGCGCCGATAGCATTTATTTAATATTCCCCCTTCTGCATTCCGATGATTTAACTGCGTTATCTCTGAATAGAAACTAAAGAGAGGAAGGGAAGGGGGACGCTTCACTGCGGCCGCGCCATGCTTGTTATGCGACAGTAGTAGAGTAAAAACAAATTTTTGTATTTGTAAACTGGCATTTTCAAACTTTCAAATAGCGTGCAAGAATCTCACGCAGGTGGCGAATATTTTGCAGCGCGAGAATACCTCGCGCTGTAATATTTTTTGTGCGAGATTTAAGAAATTTATGCGAGATTCTCGCGGTCTCGCACTCTAGCGGGAACCCTGCACTGCATTTTTAACAAACACACACACTGGCCGATAATGTTAAACCAACATGCTTTATTTTATTTAGCTTTATATTCACACCATATTTCTCACACACACACTTTCTTTTCATACAATAAACATAGCACATTTCATTCCCTTCCATCCATAACATGTGTGGACAAGAATATGTGTGTACAGCGACAACAGTGATAACAAAACCAAAAAAAGAGCTTCATGGAACAAACACCTTCCCAAGTCACAGACAACCGTTAAATAAACCTCAAAATAGTCTTTTTTCCTGTCCTTTTGACGAACTTTCGCCAAATTAACATTTCTCCAGAGTGCAATATAAACATTCAAATGACCGCCACTTTCCACGTAAAAAATACCTTAATTATTGCCCTTAATATAACCTTTCTTTAACATAATTTTCACGTTTTTTTTTTTTTTTCAAGAATCAAAATTTTAAATTAAAGCTGTAATTAAACTGTATGTTATATTTTTTAGATTCTTCGTAAACAAAATATTAATATGGAGTAAATATTTTTCTAGATAAAGGAGAAAATATTAATTGATCCATTAAGGAATATAATAACATTAAGCATATATGAACATCTATTCACAGTAATAAATTATTTTCTAAGCTAAAAAAATAATGATAACAGGTGCTTTTATTTATTGATAATGAGTTAAAAATATTTTTCAATCACTGAACATTGGAATCTTATCTATTATTACAACTTCTATCTTGCTTGCACTCTCTGGGACAGAACCCCCAACTATCAGACTACTACTGGACAGCTTCTCTAACCACCATACCGCATATTACATGTCTGTGAGTTGCTTAAGATTGAAGTGAAGGTAAAGTATTTTCGGAATTGGACTTAGAAATTTTCAAGATACTTTCAAGTAATTTTAACCCTTTAAGCGGTCATTTTTTTTTTTTTTTACCGAAATGCTTCCAAAAAAGGCATATTATTGGCAGTAGAACAAAATTTTCATGATCAAATATTCCCGCTCTCTCGCTAGGAAGAAAAACCCGGATGAAAAGCATTTCAGTTACATGGACAAGCCACGCTATCTATTGAAAAATATTGATACTAAATAGTCTCTTCACAATAATGAAATTTACGGGTAAATCAGAACAGGAAAAGAGAAAATATCGATGCCCGTACGCTATACGGGCAAACCAGTTGAGGCCAATTTTGGGTAGCACGTACACTGTACGAGCAAACCGCTTAAGGGTTTAAGCATTTCGTGACACATTTTTTTTAAATCTATGGAAGTAAACTTAATATCACATCATTATGAATGTAAGTCATTTATTGCAAGATTTTTAATTATACTAATTAGAATTATTTAATTAATTAGACATTTTATTATACAGCAAGAAATGAGTTGCATATAAACTAATACATGAGAATACATATAAACTAATGTCTTCATCTGGCGTTCTGACAGCAAAAATTTACTCAGTTGAGAAAAGAATAAAGATTTTTCATTCCTTTCACACCCTCCCCCTCATTTCTAGAGATATGCTATTCTAAAGAGATCTTTTGTTGGGATGTTTGGATTTCAGTGGTAATGGGGACAGGTTTCTTGTGGAAATACCTGTGACACCTGTTTTAAAAGTAAGGCAATGGGTGTTTGCGATTTAAAGCCGATTGACATTAGGGTCCTAGGCCTATATGTGGAATGCCGGCTTCTAAAAAACATGCTGAAGATGTCACTCTGTAATTTTTATTTTTTTAAATTTTGTTTGGCTAAATTTTGTTTTTCTGGTATAGTTTTTCCTCTATGTTAATTTATAGTTAAAAGAAATGACAATGCAATGCTTATTTTAGAATAAAAATGACGACTTCAGAAATAAAACTTGCCTTATTAATTGCAAAATTGACTTACAGTCAACTCCCTCTAATCCGCAAACATTTTGCCCAAAGGTTGTGCGGATTATAGGATATTGCAGATCATAGGTCATTGTTTACATTTTCCTTTGCTGATTTAGAGCGAGTTGATTAATTTAATCATGCATAGAGATTAAAAAGAAAAGATGATATCTAGTAAATTTTTAAGATTAAGTATTTTTTCAGTAGAAACTCAACTTATCCATATGTAAATAATTTAAGCATACTCGAATAGCAATAAAATATACATATTTATTTTCATATTTCAAGTGCAGAAATGAAAATTCATAATTGATTACTCTAATAGTGGTTTGTTTTATATTTCTAAATTTTTTTTCCAAAACTTTAGCTTGCAAATAATTGTGTAAAAATGCAATTTTTTGTTCAGAAATAAAAGTTTATTTTGCAAGAAAACTAATGTATTTCTCTCCAATTTTAAAACTTTTGTTGAGAGCCATATTTTTTCTTGATTGATTCTGTATCAGAATCCTTGTCGCGATTGAGTGTGTTAAGAGTATGCAAAAGGAAAATGAACATATGCAAAGTTGAGCTAATCCTAAAAAACTATGAATTGTGAGAATTGCCAGTTAATAGAGCATTTTGATGAGCCTAGCAACACAACGACTTTCCTCCTGCATGAAAAGCTAACTACTCTTGTAATGTATTTCAATGGGAGAAACCCAATTTTTAATGTCTATTTATGGTATTAAATTTGACATTACATTTATATAGCTATGCTCTTTTACCATTGTTATTTATTACTTTACTGCGTTTGTGCTTGTATTTTTTAAATTATTATTTGAATGTTACATGAGAATCACCGAACACATTCAAATTGTATCTTTTCAAAATTGATTTGTTTGTTTACATTAAAAATCAATTGTGGATTAGAGGAATTTGTGGATTAGAGGTCTGCGGATTAAAGGGAGTTGATTGTATTTCATTGCAAGATATAAGAATTATGAAATTGGTGGTAGATTTTTATATTTTTAACTCTACATTCAAAATTGCTAATTTCACGAATACCAATTTTAAAAATTGCATTTATGAAAAAAAAACTGTATACATCTTTATTTATCAATATTTTGATGCTTGTGTATCATTAATTAAGAAATGATATAATAAATTTAAAAAAATAGACATTTTATAATGCTATGTAATTTTTACATACTAACTCATTTTTGAAATTTTACTTTTTTAAAATTTCGAGTATTTTAAGAGCGTCACGGAAGCAATGTTTTTATAATAAATAGTTAGGGTTAAAAATGAAAATAAAATCGTTAATTCAACTTAACCATTACGATTACAAAAAAATCCCAAGCTGCAGTTAAAATAACATCAAAATATCGAGCTTTTTATATATTTTATTAAAAAAAAATAGTCTAATGTTTCTCTTAAGCACATTTTAAATGTTAAAATGCTTCGTCAAATTAACATTTGCCTGAAGCACATTTTAAATGTTAAAATGCTTCGTCAAATTAACATTTGCCTGAAGCACATTTTAAACGTAAAAATTCTGACGCCAAATTAACGTATGCCATAAATGCATTTTAAACGTTTATTCTGCTTTAAATGTGTGGATTTCAAATGCTGCCAATTTCCGATCTTATTAGGAAAATCTAAACGTTTTCTTAAACAGAAAAAAGACTCTTAGAATTCACGTTTTGTCTGGAGCGCCATAAATTAACATTATTTTAATGATCAATGATACCTGGGTTACTGCTAATTAAGGCATAGGTTGTTTGATATGCCCTCTGCTGTGTTCTGTTACTAATTGGAAGAGCAAAATGGCATGCTCCACAACAGATTGGAGGGCATCTGTACTGATGCATTGGATGTGGTGTGTGATGCGTGCCTTCAAGTCGGCTAGATTTGCGTTCCACCCACTGCAAGCAACAATCTTCAGGTAACCCCAAAACAAGGAATCTCATGGATTTAAATCAGGGGAACATGGTGGCCACATTGTTGGAAAATGACAGTTTATGATCCTATCATCTCCAAAATGAGCACTCAGCTGCCCCTTCACAGGAGTAGCAATGTGCAGAGGAGCGCCATCTTGCATGAATATTGTGCAGTCCACAGACTGACGCTGCTGAAGTGCCAGAAGGACTAAAAGTGCTTCATACTGCTTGCCAGAATGGTGTAGGTAACGGGACCCACAGGGTGTGATCTCCTCGGAGAAAAACAGACAGACGATGAATGCTGCAGTTATTCCGCACCACACAGTGATCTTTTCAGGCTGAAGAGGTAATGGCTGTAGCTGGTATTCTCAGTCGGCCATATCCTGCAATTTCGTGTATTTGCAGAACCGTGCAAATAGACGCAGGCTTCGTTACAACCACAGAGTGTTCCATAGCCATCTGTTGTCCACTTCCATCTGGGCAAGAAATTGCAGTGCAAAAGATTCACGTGTTTCCAGGTCAGCAGGTAGCAACTGCTGCACATGAGTTTTCTTACATGGATAACAGCGCAAGATGTTCTGTAGGTCTTTATGCACCATGCTGTTCGTCATATCCAGCATTCAGACAATTCCCCGTGCACTGCTGCTTCCAGCATTACTGTTAGTCTGTTCTTGTAATGCTGTAGCAACATCTTCCACTTCCGCAGCCAAACCTGGTTTCCTTCCTCTACCTCGTTTCACGTCAAATGAACCAGTGTCTTGGAATTTAGCAATCATTTTTCACAGACCACTTATGGATATTTGGCCAGATTTTATGGATTTTAATGTCCAAAACTTCCTAACAGCTGTCAGTGCACAGTCATCATTCTGATAAAAAAGCTTCTAGAGCAGAGCGTGATCCTTCTTAGTCAGTCATGATGAAGTATTCAGGCAAAGAGCTGGTGCTCTGCATTTTTATGGCAGCTATGTCTGTGGTGTGCATGTCTCGTATTAGTAATTTGCATATATCCAGATAATGTGAACCTTGTTAGACCCTGTAAAGGTTCTAATAGTAAGTGGGCGGTAAATCCAAATCTTACATATTCGCAAATCGTAATCTAAATATTTCATTAATAAATATAAAGAATATCTGCTTTTTTTTTCCTTTGAGATATGAAGGATATGAAAAACATTTTTTTTGGCACCCTCCTCTCCCCCATAAGGGCAACAAAAAATCTTAATATTTTTTAGACGTTCTTGTTTATTACATTTTAAAACAAAATAAAAATAAAAATCTTATACTTCATTTTTTTTCTTCGTTTTGCCAACTTGCTACACCCTTCCCTTGGAGGGCGAATTTGAAAAACTCTTAAAATTTCTTTTTAGATATTCCTTTTTGTTGTATTTTAAAATAAAAATCATATGAATGTTGTTTTTTTAATACAAAGGATATGTTAAATATATATGCAAAAAACATTTTGCCCCCCCTCTCCCCCCCACTACAGCATCCCTTGGGGAGGCAATTTAAAAAAAAAATCCTTAAATTTGTCTTTAGGTTTTCCGTTTTGTTACATTTTAAAACAAAAAATCTTATTGGTCTTTTTTTTTTTTTTCCCCTGTAAGATATGAAGGATATGTGAAAAGCTCATTTTGACCCCACCCCCTCAAGGTAAATTTCGAAGAATCATGCAATTCTTTTTTTTTCCCGCTTTTCCTGTTTTTTACATTTTCAAACAAAAATCCTGTTAATGTCTGTTTTTTTATTTGAGATATGAAATTAATATTAAAAATTTGTAAAATACCAGTTTTGTCCCCTGTCCCCCTTGGGGAAAAGCAATTTTCAAAAAATCATTAAATTTGTATTTAGATAACCCTGTTACTTATATTTTAAAACAAAACTCATATTCTTATTTGTTTCTGTTTTCTTTGAGATCGTAAAATACTATTACAAAAATAAACTTTTACTTTCATCAAGATTTGTGGTGGTGGTGAGGGGGGGGGGAATCGCACATAAAACTAATTTTTGTAATATCTTACATACTTGTTCAATTATTTATGGTTTTATATTACATTTATGAAAGAGAAAAATATATACACATAAGTTAAACATACCTTCGGTTCTTTGATTTTGGCCCATTTTGGTAATTGTATTCATTAAATAAAATTTAAACATAAAATTAAACGTACATAGAATATAGAAACTTAAACACTATTCACAAAATTATATATTTACAAGTCACATCAACCTATGAAAATAAACACTCAAAAAACTGGTGTTATAAGATAAAATAAATAAAAACTTTGTGAAAAAAACACACATAAAAGGTTACTTCAAGGCGTAATGAAGTAACCTTTTATGTGAGTTTTTTTCACAAAGTTTTTATTTATTTTATCACATCAACCTAGTTAAAATGAAAATTTGAATGCAATGTAACTCCCAAAGAAAAAGACAACAATAAACGGGTGACAGTTCACGTTTGAGAACGAATTTAGAAAATGCTGATAAACCAACAAAGTAGATAATTCATTATAGGTTCAGATTCAAGGGGTATCATTGGAGTTTTTCTTCCTTTTCATTGCTTTCTGAGTAATTTTCTGGACTGGTGTAAACCAGGAAGTTGTAAAACGAAACCGTATATGCCCCCTGCAAGTCCTTCCCACAGAATTCAAGAATCCCCTCTCACAGAATTCCCTTGAATTCTGTGAGAGGGGATTGGGGGGAGGGGCATTTGCTAATTACGAAGACTGACTATATATCATGCCAGCTTTCGAAGGATATCGCCCCGTGAGCAGAAAGTTCACGGAATGCTGGACACTCAACAGTAGGCAAGTGTACACTACACTGTATTTATGGGTGCAAAAAAAGAAAATTAATGATGTCACAGAAGCATGCTATTTACAGATATGTAAAATTCTTTTTCAAAAGCAAAAAATTGCTCACTTTTATGCACAGAAATAGATATTTGAAAAACTCAAACCTTATATACATTCTAATTTTCAAAATAAGTCATTTTTTATGGTCTAATCTTGATTCATCTGGGAAGTGCACATGCCCTCCCTGGATCCACCAATGAGCCTTGCCTTAATATGAAGTTAAATGCAGCTACTTTTTCTTTTACACTCTCAGTCAGACTAGAGACATCAATTCAAATGCAAGCTGTTCTAATACTGATTTCTCTCTGACTTTCCCAGATTATCACACTGGGGGGGGGGGGGGGGGAAATGCCGATTCCTCAAATATCCCAATAATATAGATTAAAAATTCATATATACTGAAATAATAATAATAATCAAAATAAAACAATTTCCTCTGTAACAGTTATTGTTGTAATGTTGTCCATCACTAGATCAACTGGGAGACATTTTTTGGATGGTAAACACGATTTGATCGAAGTACAGTAAATTGAAATGCCATTTTTTACCCCGAGTACCAGTGCCTTGTGTTTTATGTTTTAAAGAAGAAAAAAAATTACAATTTTTTGTTGGTCCAGGAAAATTTTCTAGCATGCTAAACTTGAGCGCCTTGTAGAAATAACCATCCTAGACAGTGCCGGATTTAGAGGTGTGGAGGCCCTGGGGCAACAAAGGAGTGGTGGCCCCTAATTATTTCTCAAACAAGTTAAGAATTTTTTTGAAGAAAAAGTGTGGCGAAGTGGGTTTGCCGTTTACTCATCGCCTAGAGGTCTAGAGTTGGATTTCCGAGTTCGATATTCGTTAAGAAATTTTATGTAAAGATGTCTATTGTGGAGGCCATGGGGCTGCAGCTCCGGTTGCCCTCCCCGAAATCCGGCCCTGATCACAGATTTAATCTCCATAAGAGTTAATAATACAAATGGATAAAATATTAAAATAAAACTTATACTTGAGCAAGATTATATAACCAAGAATATGTACATAATTTTTTTAAAATTCAATGTTGGAAGTTTTTGAAAATGTTTTATGTTGCAAAAACGCAATAGCGGTCAAAAATATGCAGACCCTGATCATACTTAAATGGGGCCCCGGGGCAAGAGGTTATTTTGGGCCTCTACAAGCATTTAACTTATTTTTGATTGTTTTCTATTTTCCCAGCATAAAAATAAGACATTTTTAAATAATTCTAAATTTGGATTAAAAATTACCCATGTATTTATACTCATTTAGAACAAGACTATGCATTTAAAATTGATTTTAATATTTTTTAATCCACTTGTATTATTAGCGTATGTGTGCGCCAAGTTCTGCCTGCCGGAAAATTTTCTTTTCTTCATCAGAATTAAAAAAAAAAAAATATTTTAATGCTAACTAATGCAGGGTTTCTACAGACCTGGAAAGTTAGGGAATATCAGGAATCTGACTTTTTTCCCAAATCTCTGAGTTTTGGTCAGGGATTTGGGAAAAAAAGTCGGAGAAATTGAAGAAAGGTCAGGGAAATTCAAGAAAATTGAATTTTGCAGTAAAATCAAGAAAATACTTGCTGTTTGAACCTAAGTATAGAAATTGTTTTATTTTCATTTTCTTATTCAATCTTATAAATAATTTTAAAATGTGCTCTTTATGAGCATCTTGTGCAGTTGAAATATGCTTAATTTTATCCTAAATTATTATCAAACATGGTTTTTGTTATAATCCAGTAATGTCAAATAAGATTCTTGTATATATTAATTTAATATTATTTGTAAAAAAAGAGGCGAAATATATAAAAATTTATTAAAGGATGTAATGTTAAAAATAGAAACACAAAATTTGGGAAAGCATGCTAGATAAAGTCAGGGAAGCAAAAGCAGTGAAATCTGTAGAAACCCTGTAATGGATATTTTGGGATAAGTACATATGGCCATAAGTTTTCAAAAACTCCTTTAATTTTTATTTTATTGATCTAGTCTTAGAAACCATTATTACTGAGTTAGAAGAACTGAAAATAAGTCTTGAAGCCTTTTCATTGTTACACAATTATGATATAGATATTATAAAGGAAATTTAGCTTAACAAAAATTATTATTGCAGCATATATAAATTTAATATACAATAAATCGAGATATTTGCGAGGCCTCTATTTTTCAGGGGCTCCGGGCTACTGCCCGCACGGCCGTCTGATAATGAGACTCTGAAAATATGTTAAAATGCTTAGTATGGCATAGTAAAGGGGGCCCCGAAGCAGTGGCGCACCCAAGATTTTAATTTAGGAGGGGCTAAGACTACTAACTGTAATCGAGGTCACTATATCTGTGACCTCGATTACAGTTAGTAGTAAGACCTCGATTATAGTAATAATTCCCTTATAACGTCAAAATATTCTGTATCACACGCCCATAGAACACAAGGCATCTATCAATGTAACTCGTTATAGAGTCATAAATAATTACCCGACTTTTTCACTGACGTTGTAATAGAGTTTAACTGTATTTCATACACTGACTGTAAGTATTTACTTAAAAACAAAGTCTTTTTTTTTTAATTGGTAAAAAATATTTTAGAAATAATTAAGATAATTTTTAATAATAAAATATTTTAATTCATTAATGACATTTTTCAATTTTTAAAGGTTTTCAGATCTAACTGTCCAGTCTTAGGGGAGCTTCAGCGTCCATAGCCCCCTCCGTGTGTGCGCCTATGCCCTGAAGTAACCCAGTACCCCAAGGCCCCATCTAAATATGATCAGCTTTGGATTCTCTTTACTTCTTTTTTTGTCCTCTTTATGGCAGATTGGTGATTCTACAAATAATACTGAGAATGATAAAAAGAAAAAGATGTACAAGGTCAGGCTTCAGGCAAAGCAAATCTCCTCCCCCCCCCCTCACTCGTGTGCATGGGGTGTGTGCCCTCATAGAATCCCAGAGGGCATGGGGCACACATAGATACGTGATATATCTATGATAGATACCCTGGGAGGGGCGGGGGAGTCAGAAGAAAGAGAAATTGCACCACGTGATTAATCACCGGAAATGATGACGAGGCAAAAGTAGCTTCCAAATGTGCTACAAACTACTAATTTTTTGTAGTGCGCTACACTACAAACTATAAAAAAAGTAGCGACAACTGTAGTTTCTGTCAGTAAAAGAGAAAAAAAAATTAATTAAAATGTTGAATTGTTACTACTGAACTGTTAAATTATAAATTGAAAACCCAAGTTAGTTTTCCCTTGGTCCTTCCCCAGCCATATACTTGTTTTGTTGTGTTAAACTTGACACATAAGTTCCTAAGTGTTTTGACATAGGCCTGACAGTTATAAAGTGCCTAAAATTTAATGTAAAGAAAAATAAAATGTCTATTACTCATTTATTAAGTATTAAATATAAACTTAAAGTAAAACTAAGCCCTTTATTAAAATAAAATACTAAGTCAATAAATAAACTACAGTAATTTCTAAATGTAAACAAACCTTGCCAAAACAAAATGTTGCTAAGCCTAACTCAAATTGAAATACTAGCATACTCATATAACTCTTAATGCAAACTTTAACCAAACTTTCAAGAATCACTAAATGCAAACATAAGTTGTATCTAAGTGCTTAAAACAAGTACTAAGCACCTGGTAGGAGACAGCCAGTGATTGGCTTGTGCTCTAGAAGACACTGAGACTTGTCATTCATTTGTTGTTGCTGTTGCAATGTTCACTTGAACTGCTTAGCAATATCGCATTTGCTTATTTGTTTTACTTGGTTATTTTTCTTGAATATATTATAATAACTGTATAATTGACTGTCAGGACTGTATATAAGTGGGATGTGTATTCACTCAAACTGTGTGTGAGCAAGCAGCTCTTTATGGCAAGATGTCATTGTTTGTTTATTTTTGGAACTTGTAACTAAGATTTTAAAAGATAATTAAAGTGAAATTGTTTTTATAAAAGAACTTTGTCTTTAATGAGTTCAAATATCCTAATCCACACCTCTGGCAACACAAATGGTAGCAGTGTGCATGGTTTAACTTCAACTATCTGAGGGTTGTTATGGACTTCAAAATTTTGTTCCTGCATCTTCTGTAAACTGTGGCCTTACTCCAGAGCAATTCACTACTGTGTTTAAATAATGGCTGCAGTTAGAAGCATAATTCAGCAGTTCCATTCTGGCTTTAACTTTACAAAACTAAATAAAGATAACTATAAAACCTGGAAATTCAATGTGGACTTATATTTACTGAGCCAAGATTAAATAGATTTTACATTCGACAAAGCAGGGGCTGTAAAGACTCCAGAACTTCCAGCAAAGGAGCATGGCGAACAAACTGCTGCTGCATCAAGCGATATAGCTAGAGAAAGAAGGGCATTTGCCATTATTTGCCTGAGTGTTGAAGAAGATCTTAAAAGATGCTATTAATCCAGCATTACTCAAAAACATTTTCAAACCAGCTAGTCGTGTGAGAATAGCATCCTTAAGAAAGTCATTCATTAATATAAGATATAACCACACGAGCCCAATGAGTACCTATATCGCAAAAGTACTCGAGTCAGTTAAAGACCTGGAGTTGGCAGGAAGAAAAGTCCTGGATGATGAGGTTGCATTTCAGCTGTTAGACAACCTTCCTGAAGAATACGAAAATCTAGTTATGCAACTACAGATTGCCAGATGATGAATTCAAGGTTCAAGAAATTAGAAGGCAGCTACTGTCTGAGTATGATAGACAGAAAAGCAAACAATCCGATTTGGTAAATCAAAGAACCAGCCAAGCTATGGTATCTACAAAACAAAGAACTTTCCAGTCTGAAAACAAAATCAAGTGCTTTAAATGCGGAAAATTGGGACATTACAAGAAACAGTGCAGGATCCAGCAAGCAACATCGACACAATTCCAAGGCGCCCAAGGATGGCAAGCATTGACCAATAAACCTCGACAAGCCCACCTCGCTGCTCTGGTGAGCGAGAGCACAGAATTGGAGTTTGTGCATGATTCTGCTGCAACAGATCATTTTTGTGCAGATAGAAATGCCCTGGTCAACTTCAGGGACCAGTTTAGCATGGCCACCACAGCAGAAGGTTCAACAAAAATCCTTGGTGTGGGTGACCTGAACCTAGAGGTTAAGACAGGTACTGTTGTTCAACATTTACATTTTAAAAATGTGTATTATGCTCCTGCAATCTTATTTCAGTTAGATGTTTAGGTGACCAAAATTATAGTATACATTTTTATAAAGATAAGGCAACTATTTGTGATGATAAGAATATTGAAATTTTAAATGCTTTTCTTAAATGCAAATTTTATACACTCTCGGCGAGATGTAAGACAAGTATAGCACATATCAGTGCTTATATAGCAGATAATCATATAATGACTTGGCATGCCAGATTTGGACACTTGAACTGTCAAACTTTAAATCAATTTGCTAAAAGTGATAATGTTATAGGTTTAGAAAAATTAAAAGGTAAAGCAAATAGTTGCGAGGTCTGTAGTTTTTCAAAAAGTAAGAGGGAAAGTTTTCCTGATATTAGAAATATTCAAACTAAAGATCTTTTAAATCTTATTCATATGGATATTTGGGGACCAGCTCCTGTACCATCTTTAGATGGAGCTAGATATTTCATGTCTCTAATCGATGATTTCTCGCAGTATAGCTTTGTATACATTTTACATAATAAAAATGCCTTTAAATATTTTAAAATTTTTAAAGTTTTTGTAGAAAGGCAAATGGGTAAAAAGATTAAACGTATCAGAACTGATCAAGGAGGAGAATTTTGTGGGAAATATTTTGAGGACTATTTAAGAGAAATAGGCATAAAACAAGAGAAAACAAATATGTACTCTCCACAGATGAACGGCGTAGCAGGACGGTATAATTTAAGTGTAATGGATGGTGTTAGATCAATACTTGAACAAACCAAACTTCCTCCTGAACTGTGGGCAGAATTAGTTTGCACCCAAAATTACCTTAAAAATAGATTTCCCCATAAAAAGCTGAATGGAAAAGCCCCATTTAATATATGGAGAGACATTGCAGCTTTATGCGCAGAGATAAAAATTCTCAGATCATATAAAGAATCACAAATGCTCCCAGAAAAATTTAAATGGGCCAAAGCTATGGAAACTGAATTAAAAATGCCCCAACAGAGAGACGTGCGTGATTTAGTGCCAAAACCAGAAAAAGCAATTGCACTTGGATCTAAGTGGGTTTTACACACTTAAGAAAGATGACACAGGGAAGGTCAGGAAATACAAAGCCAGGTTGGTTGCAAAGGGTTTCCGTCAGATTGAGGGAGTTGATTACTTTGACACGTTCTTGCCAGTAATATCTTTTTCATTAATCAGGTTTTTCTTTGTAATTTTAACTGTAATAAGAGGTTGGGTAAATTTTCATTTGGATATAAAATGTGCATATTTATATGCCACTTTAAATGAGTTAATTTTTATAAGTCAACCTGAAGGTTTTACTGAAAAAGGAAAAGATTATGTAATGAAATTGAAAAAGGCATTGTATGGCCTACATCAGTCTGGACGAGAATGGTTTGCTGAGTTAGATAGTACTTTTAATAATTTAGGTTTTAAAGATTCAGAGCTGTAATTGTACATATACATTTAAATCAAAAGCAATAATCCTTGTTTATGTAGATGACTTGGCAATTTTTGCAGAGAGTACCCAAATTTTAAGTGAAGTGGTAGAGCAAATAAAATTAAAATTTGAAGTGAAAGAATTGGGGGAAAATAAGAGATTTCCTAGGGGTTTAATTTCAAGAAATTGATGGTGAAATTTTTATGCACCAAAAAGATTATATAGAAAAACTAATTGAAATATTTAGATATTCCACAGATAAATTGTAAATTGCCCCTTTCACCAGAAATAATTTTAAATGTAACATCTAGTGATAAACAAGCTCAAGATGTCCCTTATCGACAGTTGATTGGTTGTCTTTGTTGTATTGTTTTTTTTTGGGAGGGATTATGTCTTTACAAATCAAATGCAGTAATTTTTATTTTAATTGTATTAACCATTAATTGTTTATTGTCTAATGTTAGTAATTAACTTGGAAGTTTAATTTAAATACCTTTTGTCAGGAGATATAATGGTCTGGGTGACTCTTTTAACATCGCAATTGTTTGTTTATTTAAAATTGCTACTAATTACCCCTTTTGTTCTTTTTTTTTTGGGTTTTCTAAATAATTACCCTTTTTTTTCTTTAAATTAATTCTGCCTTTGTTTTCCCTGTCTCCGGAGGTGTAAATTTAATTATCATGTAAATTCTGCCGATTTTCGGCTAACTATTAAGTTTTCTTTTTTTTTCCCCTTCAATAGCCTAACTCACTTCTTGCAATAATCTCTTGTTCAAGTCCGGTTTTTAATTATTTTTACTCGCTTCTGATTTAAATTTTAACTCCAATTTTTACGCAGGGTTGTCTCGGACGATTAGCTATCTCCCGCTAAAATTTTAGGAAATTTAATAACGTTTTTAATGCATCCTTAGTCAATTAAGTAATTTTCCCCCGAATCAAGGTGGCCGCTTTTGCCTCACCCTCGCTACCATTTCTATTCAGCCAAGATTGTTTCTTTTCCGCGTGTAGAAGCCTCTTCTTGGAAGAAATTATTTGCATTTTGCCAGCAGTGGTGATTTAACACTTGAAATTATGAGACATCATTAAGAAACCAAAAGTTCTTTAATTAAAAGAAATATCATAAAGTTCAAATACATTCGCGCTCGCTGAGCGTCTTACAGAACTAGCATACACAGAAGATACAGAGGCTAGAATCGAATAGCATGCAATAGAAAATGCCATAACTCGCAGGCAAAAGGAACCACATTATATACGTACATTACAATTCACATGTGCAACAGTTAATTCGCATAAAACAAAGTTCTGACCGGCCAATCAGAAACAAAATGTCTCCGTTACTATGGAGATATGCTGCGGCGATCACGGCTCATGAGAAAACCGAAAAGAAGAACCGCGGGAGAAAACGTGACGTCACGCGGCGAATGAAGTCGCCGACGATCTTTGGCGAACGCCGGAGAGGGGAAACAACCGCGCGGGAGGCTAGCAAGTGGCCCCCTCTCATGCACCGTGATCGCAGCAAAAGAAAAAAGTACATTATGAAAACATGAAAAAATTCAAAATTACTTTCCCAAAACCTTTACACATTTAAATTCAAAACATGTTAGTATATATATATTAAATGATGCAACACAATACGATACAATAGACCTTATTAGACGTATTCTGCAGAATTATTTACAAACACATATTAATTTTTTTTTTTTTTAATCACAAACCACAAATATTCCTATGCAAGAAAACAATATATTATACACTTCGTTCAAATATAACCTCACAAAACTTATTCAGTCCATGTTTGTGGAGTGGCTTCGTAAATACATCAGCTAAGTTCTTTTTACTATGAACATATCTAAGTTCAAAAAGTCCATCATTTACTAAATCCCTTATAAAGTGTAGTTTTACGTCAATGTGCTTAGATCGAATATTCTCAGTAGGCAATTTTGCATATCTAATCACTAACTCATTGTCATAAAATATCTTATTGTCTTTTAATTATAATTCAGCAATTCCCAATTCATTACATTCATCTAAAATGTGTTTTATCCAACTAACTTCTTTAGAAGCTTCCGTTAAAGTAACAAATTCCGATTCCATGGTAGAAAGACTTACAAACTTTTGTTTGAACGTACGCCAAATTACGGGCGCATTACTCATGAACAGCAATATCCCACCCATAGAAATGCGATCATGTCTATTGGATGCGAAGTCTGAATCACTATAACAGTTAATTTCTACATTAGTTACATCTGACAAATTAAGTTTATGATCTCTTGTATTTTGAACATAACCCAATAATCGCAATAATGCGTTCCAATGCTTTACACCGGGGTTTTCTTGGAATTGTGCTAAAATATTTACAGCATAACAAAGGTCTGGTCTCGTACGGTTCGCGAGATACGACAAACATCCCACAACGTTTCTATATGGTAACTTTAACATTTCATTTCTTTCCGATTCTGATGCAGGACTGTCCGTCTTTGACAGGATACAGCCTTTAACAATGGGGAGAGTTGATAGCGGAAAATTAAAACTTTTGTATTGTTCGCAAATTTTATCTATGTACTTATGTTGGTGTATGTATAACTTTCCAAACTTTTCTTCAAATTCAATTCCTAGAAGCATTTTTGTTTTTCCTAAAACAGTGATATCAAATTCATTTTTGAACAAACTTACAATGTGGTTGACGCTGTCCAATGTTTTTCCAAAAATCAAGATGTCATCGACATACACGAGAAGAACAACATTATCACTATATACGTATGTACAATTACTCCATTCTAGTCTTTTAAATTTTAATTTTTCTAGTGTTCGGTCAAGTTCACAAAACCATTCTTTACCGCTCTGCCGTAAACCATACAAAGCTCTTTTAAGTAGGCAAACGTGATCAGGATGGTTGAGATCTTTGAATCCCTGTGGCTGATAAATGTAAACTTCTTCCTGTAGAGGTGCATATAAATACGCACAATTAATATCGATTTGACAGTAACACCAATTAAAGAAACATACAAGAATTGAAAAGAATAGTCTGATTAATGAAAAATTAACTACCGGACTAAAAACTTCGTCATATGTGTCGTTTCTATATTGCGCGAATCCTTGCGCTACAAGTCTGGCCTTATATTTTACTATCCTATTATTTTCATCACATTTCAAATTATATACCCAGCGGTTCCCTATAATTTTTTTATTATCAGGTTTAGGGACTAGTTCTCACACATTACGCACATGCATCATCTTTAATTCTTCGGCCATAGCACATTGCCATTTTTCAACTTCCGCAGACGACATACATTCATTATAATTACTGGGAATTTTTATTTCTATATTAAGTGCTTCGGGTTGACAATTGTCCGTTGTTTCATCTAAATTTATTTGATCTGTCACTTTTCCTGAATAAGTGTTCTTACCACTAAAATTAAACAGATTATTATCAAATTTAATGTTATGCACTTTACAGTATTTTTCTACCTCATTACCGGATCTTAAACGCATATTTTTACCCTCAATGTTATAATAAATATCAATTCGCGTTCCATCCTTTCGTGGAACAGCACGTCTAATCCAAATGATTTATTCATCTGGGGGGAGGGTGATTTCACCATGCGTTTGCTCAAGACTGGTTAAATCCATATCATTTTTTTGAAAATGTACAAATCCTTTATTACTCTTACTGGGTTCCAGTTCGGCTTCCACACACTTAATTCTCTCACTAAATTTAACATTTGATGTTTCTATTACTTTATTTTCATTTTTAAGAAATATGCGATAACCTCTAGTATCCGACGCATACCCTACCATTATGCCGGTTTTTGCTTTTAAACTTAATTTATTTCTTAAATTCTTCGGTGTGTTTACATAGGCTGTGCAGCCAAACATTTTAAAGTAAGAGACTACTGGTTTTCTACCTGTAAAAAGTTCGAATGGTGTTTTATCTTTATTTTTATGACAAATTCGATTCCAAGTGTGTACGAAGCATTGAATTGCTTCGCCCCAAAATTTATTACTTAAACTGCTGGCATGAAGCATAGCCCTAACTGCGCTCTTTGCTGTTAAGTTAAACCGTTCACTAACACCGTTTTGTTCTGGTGTGTAAGTATTTGTTCTTTCGGCATGAATACCCTCTTTGTCAAGAAAGTCTTTATTACAAAACTCCATTCCATTATCTGTACGCACATTTACAATTTTTAAATTTAATTGCCGTTCCATTCGTCTTTGGTATTTTTGAAAACAATAAAAAACTTCAGACTTTTTCTTCAAAGTAAAAACAGTTACGTGCCTAGAATAATCATCAGTGACAGTTAAGAAATATTGGCTACCGTCAAGTGACGCAACGGGCAACCGCCCACATACATCAAGATGCAATAATTCAAGCGGTTTCGAAGATCTAATATTCGATATAGGTTTAAAACTCTTCCTTCGTGCTTTAGCTAGTTTACATGACGTACAAGATTCTTTATTGATTTTTAACGTGGGTAATCCACGAGCACTATTATTTTTACTAGTATGCACTAAATAATCCATATTAGCATGATTAAACCTGTAGTGCCAAAGGGCTAATTCACTGGTTGTTTCAGTTGACAGATTATACATTTTACTTCCTACCTTTTTGCCGTTAGTTTTATTTTTAATGTAGTGCGAGGGTTTGAAAAAATAAAGACCATTGGTACGTTTGGCATAAAAAATTGCTTCACCTGCTTTATTATATACCCAAATTTTACCATTTGTACCTATAAACTTTGCACCAGCACTTTCCACCTTCAAACCAGATATCAAATTCCTACGCAATTTCGGTGAGTACATCCCATCCGTCAGCTTTATAATATGTACTTTTCCATTAAGACGTACACCAAACTCTACAGTTCCAACACCTTCTACCTCACTTTCCAAGTTTCCTATCGCGAGAGACATTGTGGTGTTTTGTACTGGTTTATATGTGGAAAATAAACTTTTGTTGTTACAGAAATGATTAGATGCACCTGTATCAAATACCCAAATTTTGTTTATTACTGCATTAGATTTACTAGCTTCAACATTAAGGAGATTTTCGTTTACTTTAACATCACAATAATTACTAGATTTTACTTTTCGTTTTGTATCACTTTTATTTCTATTAAAACTAAGCTTTACTCTGCAATTGGCTATTACATGTCCGTATTTCTTACACCGGAAGCAGGGACCTAACTTGTTGGGGTTTTCATTTTTATGTTTTTGCGTGTCCTCAACAGTTGTGGATAACAAAGTACTCTCGTAATTACTTGTGTCCCCCTTCACTTGACGAATGTGTCCCTCCTCTACAAGGAGTTCGTCTAAGATTTTCTGAAAGGTAAAGTCTTTCTCTGGCCAACGATAAATCGTTTGTACTATATTCTGAAAGTTAGAATCTAAATATCGAATGAGCTGAAATCCCTGATATAACTCCTCAACAGGGTGACCTAAGTCGCGTAATTTAAGTACTGTTTTCTTTACTTTAGCAGCAAATAATCCAATTCCTTCTTCAGTAACATAACGATGCAAAAAAAATTCATCTAAAAGTTATATAGTTCTAGCTCTAGAAGAGGGTTCGAAATGCTTTTTAAGCGTGTCCCATGCAACATCACCCGAATCTGCCGTTGATATAAGTGAGCAAAGATCAGGGCTAACACCCAAATATATCGTCGAATATGCCCTCGCTTTACGCAAATTGTAATCCAGTATTTCCTTTTGTGTAGCTTTATCATCTAAAGCGGGTTCAGTTTTATCAATAAATTTCCAAACTCCCCTTTTCATTAACAAACCTTTCATGTCATCTTTCCTGGTGTTCCAGTTCGATGCATTAAGCATCTCTATATTGTTGTGACTTTCGTGAATATGCGAGCACATTATTACCACTTTACAACACTAATTTATAAGAAGTATAATAAACACATGCATATGATGAAAATTTAAATATAACTTACAACACGGGAGAGTCCTACTTCATACTGATGAAACCGAAACATTACTGCAAGGAAAAGTTCCCTAGTCTGCTAAAAGGCTCCTTTAAAGCTTGGCTGAAACGCCGATATGCTCGGCCCCCGTCGAAGCAACTCAATAAAAGTCCATTTCCATGCAAGGAATAACACGCCAGCTTGAAAACAAAACACTAAACCGGGGATTCGAAAGCTTGACTGGTGACGGAACTCTTGAAGGCACAAGATGATGTTACTTGTAGAATATGACGACAAGGATGATGACAAAAAAAACACTAGAGCCGGAACACTTGCTTCATAATGCCGCTACACTCCTCGGAAAAGACACCTCGGTAACGCCGAACGACGGAAAACACCAGCCGGTACTTGAGTTGAAAATGACAATGCACATGCGCTGTCATTATTAAAAGTCAGCAATGAGCAGTTTTACAATGGGATTGCTCGGCCCATAACCAAAATCTTAGAAGAAATTATTCGCATTTTGCCAGCAGTGGTGATTTAACACTTGAAATTATGAGACATCATTAAGAAACCAAAAGTTCTTTAATTAAAAGAAATATCATAAAGTTCAAATACATTCGCGCTCGCTGAGCGTCTTACAGAACTAGCATACACAGAAGATACAGAGGCTAGAATCGAATAGCATGCAATAGAAAATGCCATAACTCGCCGGCAAAAGGAACCACATTATATACGTACATTACAATTCACATGTGCAACAGTTAATTTGCATAACACAAAGTTCTGACCGGCCAATCAGAAACAAAATGTCTCCGTTACTATGGAGATATGCTGCGGCGATCACGGCTCATGAGAAAACCGAAAAGAAGAACTGCGGGAGAAAACGTGACGTCACACGGCGAGTGAAGTCGCCAAAGATCTTCGGCGAACGCCGGAGAGGGGAAACAAGTGCGCGGGAGGCTAGCACCTCTTACCAGTCGCTAGCCGCCATTTTTTTTTTCTTCTCCCTTCTTTCCCCCTCTTTCGTGGGTGGAACACGCTCGAATGTTCTCGAACTTCTGTGGCTGATATGGCGCGCTCTGATTGGTCCGCGTCTCTGGGTAGCCCCGTGTGAGCGAGGAGAAAGCGGGATCATTCGGAGTCGTGGTCTGGTGGAGTGCGTGTTGGGGCCGTGGATGAAATGCCAAGTATGTCATAAAAATGACCCACAGTTTCAGTTGTACCACTAGAGGTGAAGGCTTTAAAAATTGACAACACTTTATATTTTCTCTACTTAAATTTATTTAAACATTGCACTAAAGAACACTTACAAAACAAAAAAATTTAAAAACAATTTCAGATTTTAAGAAAAACCAGGCCATCTGGAAAAATTTCCAGTTCCAATGCAAGCCTTTTATAATATATCTGGCAGAAATACATCATGCCCTTCCCATGACTAGGGCAACCTTCTAGCTGTATCAGCAGCCTGGCCTGTGTGTTTTCTCATAAAGCAGACACTTTATATACTATACAAAACAGGTTAATTTTACAGTTACAGAATAAAAAAAGTATGCAAAATTTGCATAAAATAAAGGCTCAATAAATTTGCATATTGAAAACAACCTCAGAAAATTGCCTTTCACTTCAGGCTTTTCACTCTTCACCCATGGTTTAAACATTAGTTAAAAGTCCTACCCTAACCAGAACTAATTCTCTTACCCCCATGATTCTTTAGAGAACCTAAGCATCTATTTGTCAAAAGGAAGACCCTTAATTTTCAGGAAGCATGACATCATTAAACTACTGGGCCATAGTTCAGAGGCTATTTCCATCCAGCAGCAGTAGTCAACAACTAAACACAACAACTTTATTAAATCTTGAGCTTATGTTTTTAAACTTTACTTTGAAGTTGTCTTGGGTCTTCAATGAATAAAAAGTATATTATTTCAATTTTATTTATTTAATTAATTTTTTTTTTTCCAATAAGAAGTAGGGGTTTTATTTTGTTTACATTTTTAACTTATTAGAGATACTACTATTTAGGGTTATGAAGAAGTTTAAACCCATTTGAATTTTATTTTTAAACTGATATTAATTACTTTTAGTTGAACTTTCATACAATTAAGATAGGTTTAACCCATGGGTGAATAACATAAACAAAACTTAAGCCTAATTGGCACATGAAAAAAACTTGAAGAAATAGATGGCTGATGCAAGGCCAGGGGAAAACAATTGGGCAAAATAAATTTTTAGCATCTTAAATTTGAGTTCAGTTAAATATATTTAGTTTAATAAAAATTATTTAGCTCCAACAGTGCAGACGTGTGTGAATCGAGAAAGAGCTGTTGGGGTTAGCAGAGCCTGGTACTTTCAAATTTAACTTTCATTTAATTTTTACTGTAAATTTTTATGTCAATTTTGAATCAGAGGTATTGCGTGGATCAAAAATGAAGACAAGTTCTTGAATGACAAACAGTTTATTTATGAAGAACAAAAAGTTCATCCAGTCATAAGACAGAAATACAAGAAAAACATTTGTTTCAAAATTTACCAGCATGAGCAGGGCAGCCAGAAAGAGGGAAAAAAATTTCTATTTTACTTGCACAGCTCACCATTTACTGGTCACTAAAAATGGCTTCTACCAGTCTCAATAACAGGTCATCACAAGAGCTTCCACAAAAAAACATAACAAGGTCCAGCCTTTCATTTGCCTTTTTCAGGCCTACCACTACACATCAGCACTGGGTTCAGAACTGTACTGTACTTACTGCATTACACTTATACTTACTGCATTACTGTACTGTACTTACTGCATCACTTACTGCATTACACTGCACTATTAGACAACCAAAACTAACACTCCTTTTATACTACCCTGCCCATGCTTCACAAGCTCAAATTTGCATACTTTCCAAACCTGGAAAGAAAATTAAAGTCATTTCTGGTTTTATTTAGATGAGGTGACACATCAAAGATGATGTCACAGCTTTCAGCCAATGGAATAATTTTATTAACATTTAGTTATTATTAAGTGGCAACTAATGGTTTGTTTACATCTACAGTATGTCAGATGGTGAATCAAGTTATTTTAGTATGATAATTTAAGACTATTTTAACCTTATATAATGATTAAGAGTAACTTAGAAGTAGTTTATCTTTTACTTTAAATACTATTGCCTTTAATTTAAATGCTGTTTTAAATAAGTTAAACATTTTACAAGACTATTTTAAAAGGTAAATGTTATTTTAGAACTTTTGTATATATAAGGAAACAGGCATGTACATAATAAAAATAAGTCTTATATTCCACAACATACCACAAAAGCATTGTTAGGACTTTGGTGAGGATGGTTGGAAAACTTATTGGGGGAAGGGAAACTTTAGATATTTTACTTTAGGGTTAAGGGAACTTTAAGTTTTAAAAAAAATACTTAGACTTAATGAAAATGAAGTTTTAATATACCATAATTTAGCTAAACAGATAAAATATATTTAGTTTATTTTTACATATTCCAACAAGAGCGACTTTTATCAGCTTAGCGCAACCGCTCAGTCTTATTTTTTCTTCTACGAGGATGTGATTTTTAGCGCTCGTAGGCCAGAGGGCCAGCACGTCATGAAGTTCACCATCGCAATTTGTTAAATTTCTTCTCGTTATATATATATCTATGTTTTATTACAACTGAGCTTCCTCAATCCCGCCATGCGGCGCATGCCTCTACAATGTAAGCACAAGGCCCTCCTGCTCATCCACCCATCCTACGCCATGAAAAGTTAAGTTCTCCGTAATAGTTTTTGGGGCCTCATGCCCTTTTTGGCCTAGCGTTTTCGCCTTTTCACACGGCGGTATTCAGCAACCTGAAATTGCCACGTCGATGTGGTCGAGTCATGACATCATTCAACACCAATGCCTTCTTTCTGCCCACTCCTGCGGCTCGAGATGATGTCCAGTGACCCCGATGCTGCGTGCCGTAGCGGCTAAGTTCTGATGCACCACAACGATGCCCAAGGGCGGACCCAGAAACTTTTTTCGGAGGGGGCATAAATACTCATTTTATCTAGTGTAAAGAACACTCAATATTGGTGAAAGCCCCATTTATCTAGTGTAAATATACTTTTCTCGGAGGGGATGCGCGCCCCCTGCGCCCTCCTCCTGGATCTGCCTTTGACGATGCCCGACAGACGTGACTGGAGCACCCGACCTCAGCGTTTCGGCTGACGCAACCGGTGAGCCTGTTCCAACTTTCTTTCTTTCCTGCCATCCTCAAGAACTCTAGTACCACCAGGGTGTCAAAATTCCATTCACAACTATCATTTCAAGCTGAAGAACTTTAAAAATTTTTTGTTGCTTTTCATTTTAAAAGGGGGGTGAGACTTCAAGAAATTCTAGCTAACTATAAAATCCCTGTAATTTAATAAGTAAATACCACTGTGAAATAATCATGTTCTGCTTCCATTTAAAATCTTTGATTTGGGCTATTTTTGTGATATCTTGTTGCTGTATGTGATTTGACAATTTTGATATGACATTTTTTTTCTACCTTTTTTTAAATTTGGGAATAAGGGGGGGGGAACTAAAGCTCTTTGAAAATGCCTAAAGGAATCTTGGGTAGACTGATGTTAAATTTTTTTTAATGTATAAACTTTTGGTTCATTGGTTATGTTCTAAATTCTTAAAATTTTAGTTGATTATGGGGTTTGAAAGAATTTTTTTTTTCTTTGGACCTTGTGGTCCTGAATGGGTTTGGCCTAGGGATTGATGTGAGGGGCTCATCAGGCCAGTCTAATTCTGTTTTCCTTATAATAATGGTTTCCATTTTATTTTTCTTTATTTACGAATGCAGTAATTTAATAATCTGAATTATTTATGTATACATAAACTTGGGTACCCAAATTATCTTATATAATAAAATCTGAGAGTAAACATTGTATGTAGCTATGTAGGTTTGTAGGCAAGTTTGTGACCACCGATCTTTTTGCGCGCGTCTCTGGATCGCATTGCGCCGAGACGGTGGGTCGCAGACCTACCAAATTTTGCATACGGCTTCACTAGGACAGATCCTAACACGCCTCAGAACGATTTCTTCGAAATTGGAATTAGAAAATGTTTTATTTTATGTTTTGTGCAATTTTTAGCGATTTTTTTTTTTTTTTTTCTCGCTTAATACGTAATAACGCCGGTAATTACACTCGCAAGAAAATGAAATTTACATCATCGGATAGAGGAGAAAATTTTTTTTTTAAATTGTTTGTTCGGACTGTGTAACATAATTTTCAGATTTTTGGGAATTTTTCAAATAAAATTAAATTTGACGCTGACTTTCGTAAAATATTTTAAAAACTGCTGCATCTTGAATTCTATCCGTCATAACTTTTTTATATTTTGTCAAATGACGGAGCATACATTTCGCCCTCTTTTTAAAAGAAAAACCAGAGGAAAAAATAAATTAGGAGATTTTTTACGAATTTTTAAGTAAAGAAGGATTTTCATTTCAATCGTAGCAGCTTAAAAATTTCGGTATATCTTGCAGTTTATTTGTCTTGGAGACAGTAACAATGATTAAAATTGCCAGTTGAAAAAAAAAATAAAATTATTTAAAAATAACCAAGTTTTCACATGTGAGATGTGTGCCACTTTGACGTCACGAGTTTAAAACCCCTTTCGAAACTCAATCAGAATAACCGACTCACAAGCAAAACATACGCCGCGCATGTGAAATAATTCTATATTTTACTTTACGTTGCCAGAAAAATAATTGAATGCTGTTTTTTCACAAGTGAATTATTTTCAATTGAGATTTTAAACCGGTCACGCTTTCGAATAGCAGGAAATATATTGCGGTGTTAAACAGGGCCTGATTATGACCAACATACTTATACTTACACACATATACTATACAACATATACTTACACACTCTTGCATTAAAAATAAAGGAATAATATTTTTTTTCTGTTTCGAATATTTGCTAGGTTATTTTTTAAAGTAAATAAAAAACTTTACCTATAACATCTTATATGTGTTTTTTACAAAGTTTTTTATTTACTTTATTGTTTAACACCAGTGTTTTGAGTGTTTTTTCCGTAGGTTATTTTTTAATTAAAATATCGTCTGCGTGGGAAATCAGAGCAGGAATTCTATATTTTTTATACGCAAAAGAAAAAGGATTTGTAAATTTCAGAGACTAAAGTGTATAACTTTATAATTTGGCGAAAAAAATGGCTTATATGCCCACTTTTGAGAAAGTGGATTCTAGTGGTTTGCACAGTTTTAGGCTTGGCGCAATTTACTGAGAGCGTAAAGAAATAGTATTTTTAAAAACAAGTGCAGGTTTTACTAGAATTTAGCCTGAAATTTTAATTTTCTGTTCAGAAATAATGCAGTTATTAAGGCGATTTTAAATGATTTTCATCAAGTTAAATAAATTGATTTAAGTTAGGGAAACCCCGCCAAATTTCAGAAAATTAAACTTTTTCATTTGTATTGCTAATTCTATGCCCCGATTGAAATGAGTTGGTGTTACGAGCGTATGAATAGATAATATTTTTTAATCCCGCCAAACAAGGTGTAATAAAATAGGAAGTCTTTGTAAGTACGAATGCTGTTTGAGATGAATGAGAATATTTTTTAAACCCAGTAAGACTAGCTGGTAATGCCTTTAAATTATTGCATTTATTGTCAAGTTTAATGTGTGATTCATTTTGGCTATTTGCCATCGACTGCCGACGTTAATTATGCCAAAATGGCAGTTCTAGCAAAGTAAACATAAATAAATAATTTCATATTCTATTTTTAACACTACTACAGTTTCCGTAGCAACGGAATCCATTGTTTCACTTAAGTTGTTCAATTTAATAATTAAGTGAAACCACTCATTTCTACAGCTCTTAAGACCCAAAAAAGTTAAAACGCATTAAATATGAAACAAATAGAATTTTAACATATTTGCGCATTAAAAATAATCGAAGTTTTTCCAGGCAATTCTGCATATTTCTCATTTTATTTCCTTCGCGTGTGATGTCATTTTCATATCATTGTCCTCTGTTTTGCTGTCAGATTATCCGGAGAAGCACATTACACGCTAACGTATATGCTGCTTCGGCGGACATAAGGAAGCAATTTGTCGGTTGCGTATTTGCCTAACCCCTCTGTGTGTCTAAATTGAAGCAATGAAACTTTGTAGGCGTTTTTTTTTTAAACTAGAAAAAGGCAGATTAACGTCATTAACGTGGAAAAAATATATATGGAAAACTATTTAATTGGTAGCCGTAATGCGAAATGATAATCGATTATTCACATGGGCAAAGCAACAAAATTTCGAAAGTATGAAAAGTCAGGAATATGAAATGAAAATCCAAAATAAATCACCAGAAACTATAGGATAAGCGTGTACGAGAATGATATTGCAATCATGTACATAACAAAGGCGCTTGCAAGGAATACAAAATATAATATGAAATTAATTGCTCTTTCTTCCCATGGCTTTTGCGGAATCTTTCCGAATAACGGGATCCGATGTGCTTAGAATATTTCAAATAAATTACTTATATGTTAAAGTTCTGTTTATTTTTTCATATACATTCCAGTTACTCCAGTTACAAGACCAAGAGCTCTAGAAACTATTTCAGATTTTGAAAAAACACTCAAAATACTGGTGTTAAACGATAAAGTAATTAAAAAACTTTGTAAAAAACACACATAAGAAGTAAAAGGAAAAAGGATACGCGTTTCGTTCAAAAATTGTTTTGAACTTCTTCAGTCCAAGTCCTTCGACGTAAAGAACACAGGGAACTGAAAAGAGAAAAAAACAAGCAAGATGTTGCCACAAGGGGCAAAGAAAAGTCGAACAAAACCACGGAGAGGGGAGAAAAAAATTAAAAAAGGGGATAGAAAGGAAAGGAAAAAAGCACAAAAAATACAGAAATAAAAAGGAATAAAGAAAAATAATAAAAAAGGGAACACACAAGTACAAACACACACACAAAAAAGAGAGAACAGAACAAACAAAAAACAAATAGCACACGTTATTTATTTTTTTTTTTTAAACCACGAACAGGACAGCACAATAAATATATATATAAATAAACACATATATACATATATATATATATATATAATTTTTTTTTTTTTTTAATAAAAACGAAAAAGAAAGACAGTAACACACGTACATACACATTAAAGAAACAGGGGGAAAAAAGGGGGGGGGTAGACGAAGAAAGTGAAAAGAACCTTACAACAGCAACTTCCAAGCAGAATGAACGAAAGGAACGGAAGAACCATCGTTCACAAGACGATCTAAGTGCTGGGTAATGGAAAAACCTTCCAAAAAATCCAGATGGGACAAAGACTGAGGAGTGCACAAAATCTTAGCCTTAGAAAACTGAAATCGATGATTGGAATTCCAACAATGTGAGGCAATAGAAGATTTGGAAAGTTCGTGCTTAGAGACATATCTCTCATGCTCTTTGAGCCTAAATTTGAGAGCTCTTCTGGTCTGACCAATATAGCCCAAATCACAAGATTCACAAGGAATATAATAAACACCCCAACGGTTCTCAGTAGGAATAGGATCTTTAAGGGAAGAAAATTTAATTTTATTAACAGGTTTAAAAATGACTTTGAAACCGAAATTTTTGAGAAGTTTAGAAATTTTGTAGCATAAAGGTGAAAAGAAAGGTAGTACAATTAATTCGTTGTGAAAATTAATAGTATTAGTAGAAGTATTAGGCTTATTAAATTTAGAAACAGCTTTATCAATAATAGAGGGGCTAAAACCACGAGAAACAGCTAAGGATTTTAAGTAACTAATTTCGTTATTAAGAGAAGAAGAATCAGAGCAAATTTTGATAGCACGAAACACATAAGTGTAAAAAGCAGAAAGTTTTTGCTGGTAAGGATGATTAGATAGGGCATGAGGAGGTAAAGATATAGAAAAGGGCTTGCGGAAAACAGAAGTAGAGAAACCGTCAGGATTCCTAGAAACAAGAACATCCAAAAAAGGTAAAGAATTGTTGCACTCCTCTTCTAGAGTAAATTGGATACACGGATCAACAGAATTAACGATCAAAAGTAAATTAGAAATATCACAATTGGAATCCACTAGAACGAAAGTATCGTCAACATATCTGACCCAGCACGGAAAATTAAAGACCTTGAAGAGTTTCTCTTCAAAATAATGCATATAAATATCACATAAGAGAGGTGAGAGAGAATTACCCATAGCAAGACCCTCGGTTTGTTTATAGAAAGAGCCATTAAAAATGAAAGCAGTTTGTTTAATACAAACGCTTACTAAAGCTATAAACAAACCGAGGGTCTTGCTATGGGTAATTCTCTCTCACCTCTCTTATGTGATATTTATATGCATTATTTTGAAGAGAAACTCTTCAAGGTCTTTAATTTTCCGTGCTGGGTGAGATATGTTGACGATACTTTCGTTCTAGTGGATTCCAATTGTGATATTTCTAATTTACTTTTGATCGTTAATTCTGTTGATCCGTGTATCCAATTTACTCTAGAAGAGGAGTGCAACAATTCTTTACCTTTTTTGGATGTTCTTGTTTCTAGGAATCCTGACGGTTTCTCTACTTCTGTTTTCCGCAAGCCCTTTTCTATATCTTTACCTCCTCATGCCCTATCTAATCATCCTTACCAGCAAAAACTTTCTGCTTTTTACACTTATGTGTTTCGTGCTATCAAAATTTGCTCTGATTCTTCTTCTCTTAATAACGAAATTAGTTACTTAAAATCCTTAGCTGTTTCTCGTGGTTTTAGCCCCTCTATTATTGATAAAGCTGTTTCTAAATTTAATAAGCCTAATACTTCTACTAATACTATTAATTTTCACAACGAATTAATTGTACTACCTTTCTTTTCACCTTTATGCTACAAAATTTCTAAACTTCTCAAAAATTTCGGTTTCAAAGTCATTTTTAAACCTGTTAATAAAATTAAATTTTCTTCCCTTAAAGATCCTATTCCTACTGAGAACCGTTGGGGTGTTTATTATATTCCTTGTGAATCTTGTGATTTGGGCTATATTGGTCAGACCAGAAGAGCTCTCAAATTTAGGCTCAAAGAGCATGAGAGATATGTCTCTAAGCACGAACTTTCCAAATCTTCTATTGCCTCACATTGTTGGAATTCCAATCATCGATTTCAGTTTTCTAAGGCTAAGATTTTGTGCACTCCTCAGTCTTTGTCCCATCTGGATTTTTTGGAAGGTTTTTCCATTACCCAGCACTTAGATCGTCTTGTGAACGATGGTTCTTCCGTTCCTTTCGTTCATTCTGCTTGGAAGTTGCTGTTGTAAGGTTCTTTTCACTTTCTTCGTCTACCCCCCCCCCTTTTTCCCCCTGTTTCTTTAATGTGTATGTACGTGTGTTACTGTCTTTCTTTTTCGTTTTTATTTAAAAAAAAAAAAATTATATATATATATGTATATATGTGTTTATTTATATATATATTTATTGTGCTGTCCTGTTCGTGGTTTAAAAAAAAAAAAAAAAATAACGTGTGCTATTTGTTTTTTGTTTGTTTGTTCTGTTCTCTCTTTTTTGTGTGTGTGTTTGTACTTGTGTGTTCCCTTTTTTATTATTTTTCTTTATTCCTTTTTATTTCTGTATTTTTTGTGCTTTTTTCCTTTCCTTTCTATCCCCTTTTTTAATTTTTTTCTCCCCTCTCCGTGGTTTTGTCCGACTTTTCTTTGCCCCTTGTGGCAACATCTTGCTTGTTTTTTTCTCTTTTCAGTTCCCTGTGTTCTTTACGTCGAAGGACTTGGACTGAAGAAGTTCAAAACAATTTTTGAACGAAACGCGTATCCTTTTTCCTTTTACTTCTTATGTGTGTTTTTTACAAAGTTTTTTAATTACTTTATTTCAGATTTTGTTTAATATTGAATTTGGCACTAAGCAATTATTCTATGTTAAAAATAAAATATGAAATTAGTTATTTATTTAGTGTGAATTGGCAGTGAGATCAACGTTAGTTTTATGTAACAAGTGTGCTACTGTATTAAGAGTTCAGTAAGGGTAATAAGCTTTTCCGCTTAAGTTACGTCACAAATGTTTTCATTTATGAAAGTGACAAGATCTTCACGGAAACAGGATGCATTTTTGGTTTCTGAACGTATAATGTGCATCGATTGTTTCGTGTAGGTTTTTTAAATTTGGGTAAAATTTAATAAAGCCATCTGCAACATAACTGTGCTAATGCATTGTCCACGCTTTACGAAATGCAAGATAAGATAAAATAGTATTCAACATCATGTAATGTTTTTCATATGGTATGTATGAATGCTATAAATTAAACCTAAAAAAGAGAATTATATGATGTAGAAATAAGGCATTTTTCGAAAGAGAAAAGTTTCGTCTGCATACCGTAAAGTTCTTACTTTTCTGATCGCCAGTGACAATGACGTAGTTTTTGTGTCATCATGTTGCAATCGTCTCAAATTTCCACTCATGGAGTGAGCTTTTCGTCAGAATTCCAGCAATTTTTCACTATTAGAGATTCCTATCACTGGGTTTTAATTCGAATTATATGTGTAAGGAAAATATTCGTCTCCTACTGTGCGGAGAACGGGTAAGCAGCTAGTATATAATAAAATCAGAGAGTAAACATTGAAATAGCTATGTAGGTAGGTTTGTGACCACCGACCGATGTGCTTGCGAGCGTCTCTCGATCGCATTGCGCCAAGACGGTTGGTCGCAGACCTACCAAATTTTGCATATGGCTTCACTAGGACAGATCCCAATATGCCTCGGAGCAATTTTTTTGAAATTCGAATTAGAAAATGTTTTATTTTATGTTTTGTCAGATTTTTAGCGATTTTCCTTGCATAATACATAATAACGCCGGTAATTGCACTCGCAGTAAAACGATGTTTGCATCATCGTATAGAGGAAAAAATTTCTTTCGAAAACAGTTTGTTTTGACTATGTAACATATTTTGCCGATTTTTGGGAATTTTCAAAAAGAATTTCTCTTTTGACGACGTTTGCGTAAAATAATTTTATAACTGTTGCATCTCTCATTCTATCTGTCATAACTTTTTTATATTTCGGCAAAGGACGGAGCATACAATTCTATCACTTTTAAAAGAAGAACGGAGGAAAAATATAAAGTAGATTTTTTGCGAATTTTTATGTAAAGAAGGATTTTGAATTCATAGCAGCTGTTTCAAGATTCCGGTATGATATCTTCCGCTATGGTTGTCTTGGAAACAGTAACAATGAATAAAATTGCCATTTGAAAAACATAAATAAAATGACTTTAAAATAACTGAGTTTCCACATGTGAAATCTACGTCATTCTGATGTAACGAGTTTAAAACCCCTTTCGAAACTCAATCAGAATAACGGACTCACAAACAAAACATACTCCACACACGAAATAATTCCCTGTTTTATATTACGTTGCCAGAAAAAGAATTGAATGCTGTTTTTTTCAACAAGGAATTATCCAGCATTATTTTCGATATAATTTTTAAACGAGACACGTTTTCGAATCGCTGGAAATATTTTACGGTGCTAAATACGCCAATCTGACAAGAATTCTGCATTAAAATGTTTGGAGAGCTCTTTTAATGGCAGCCATAAAGTGAAATGATTATCGTTTTTGCTAATGCGTAAATTTACAAAGAATCACCAAAGAATAAAAGAGTACATTCGTGGCAAATATCTAAACCGTTTCTTTAAATTTAGCATTAAAGAGGAAAAAGCGAAATCATATAGTATTGGTATCAGTAGAAGATAGTATAAATAATAGTAGATATACTAGGGCAATATTGATCAAACCATCATATACCGCATTAATAAATATTTCGTGAAACTAAAAGTGCTCAGTTCGTTTTTCAACAGCCGTCTTACAGCACAGCTAACTAAACATTAAGTAGGTAATTCTACGTCGCGTTAATATATCCCGCGGTAGTTTCAACAGAAAAGACTGTACTTGAACATTTTTTTTCTTGGAGATTCTGTTTTGTTACAGGTAGTCATGATCCCATTTTAGGAAAATGTTCTCTTCTTGCCTTGCGACGAGCGGGTACACAACTATTTAATTATAAAATAAAACGGTTCTCCACATCATGTGGTATTTAAAATATTAGTGGCATAGATTAAATCTAAAAAAGAATATGGTGTAGAAATGAGACGATTTGAAAATTAGGAATTTTCACTGCAAACCGTCACGCTTTTCTTTTCTAACCGCGATTGACACCGGCATAGTTTTTTGCGTCATAATATTAACAAGGGTCTCAGGTCAGTACTTATACTAACATTACAATTAACTAATGAGTAACGTTACGCCAAGAGTCGAATCATTTGCTTATTTTTAGATTCCAAATCACTGGGATCAATTCGAACTATACATGTAAGAAAAAGTTTCGTTCCCTACCGTGCGGAGAACGGGCACGCAGCTAGTATGTTTATAAGATCCTAAAGTATATGCCACAAATGCTAAAGTTATTTCAAAGTACAACAATTAAATACCTAGATGCTAAGCTACCGATCCTATTGTTTTTGTCATGATGTGCATAACTAAATTTAGTTGGTGATCTTCTATTTGTCTCTGTGTTTATTTTACCATACCACAATCACACTCATCCGGCAAGGCTGAGAACTTTGGGTGATTTATCAAACTTTGGCGGACACAACGCACGATCTATCTTATCTTTATCTTAGTTTTGTTTTGGAAATTTGCTTGATTTGAACTCTAAATTTTACCCTTGCTAAGTCTATTTTTTCACGGCAGTGGTAGTAAATACCACAAATGGTGCCATGACCTCTCCTTGCCAATCTTGTGTGTGTTGAATAAGGTGAAATGGACACAGAAAATTTTTATTTTTTCATGCACTTAAGACAGTCCCCAGTTACAAAGAGAAATTTGAGAAACACATTGGGAGGTTAAATTTTATTTTGGGGTGTTTCAAATTTTTTTTTAAGTCTCAGTATGGCCCTAGAAGAAGGTGCTAGGGCGGCGGCATTGCCAGGTCCGGCTTTTATCGGCATGCTGCCATCACTTTCTGGTTCTAACTGCTCTAAATTCTTTAACTCATTGCAACTAATTCAGCCCTTGGCTGCCTGGACGGATGACCAGGCTATGGCAGTGGCAAAATTGAAAATGGAGGGTGCTGCTCTCCAATTCTACACCTCTACCTTAGAGGCAATTCATGGTCGTACTTTAAAAGAGTTCAGGGACCGCTTCATGGCACACTTTGGTAGTAAATACCACATCTTTTATATTTAGCATCCCATACTCGCCCCGACATATAGTTTTCGGTAATAGCTTTATCACAATTTGCTAGCAATCCATCTTGGACACATTGGAAATATTTAACTCAAATCTTACAGTATGTCATTAACACTAAAGACTTTTGTATAAATTTGTCAAGATGCAACAATGATGATTTGATCGTGTATACTGATGCCAGTTGGGCATCTAATATAGTCGACAGAAGATCTGTAACTGGTTACATAATGTTTATAGACAAAGTACCAATAATATGGAGCTCCACTAAGCAAAAATGTACTGCACTGTCAACAATGGAAGCAGAGTATATAGCTCTATCTGACACAATAAAAGAACTTTCTTGGTTACTAAGAATTGTAAATGAGTGTTCATTTTTAAATTTAAATGTAAATAAACCCATAGTGTATTGTGACAATCAAAGTGCTATAACTTTTTCTAAAAACAGTGTAGAGAATAAAAGAACAAAATATATAGACACTAGATATTATTATGTGAGAGAGAACCTGGATAAGTTTCAATTAAAATATGTATCAGGTGAAGCCAATGTTGCAGACGTGTTAACTAAGGCTTTGATTTCAGAAAAATTTCATTTTTACTGTGAATGGTTATTTGGCTGAGTGAGGACCCAGGGAAATTAGGGGGTTTGTCAGTAAAAGAGAAAAAAAAAAAAAGTTGAATTGTTACTACTGAACTGTTAAATTATAAATTGAAAACCCAAGTTAGTTTTCCCTTGGTCCTTCCCCAGCCATATACTTGTTTTGTTGTGTTAAAGTTGACACATAAGTTCCTAAGTGTTTTGACATAGGCCTGACAGTTATAAAGTGCCTAAAATTTAATGTAAAGAAAAATAAAATGTCTATTACTCATTTATTAAGTATTAAATATAAACTTAAAGTAAAACTAAGCCCTTTATTAAAATAAAATACTAAGTCAATAAATAAACTACAGTAATTTCTAATATGTAAACAAACCTTTAATGTTCTAAGCCTAACTCAAATTGAATTTGATTTGATTTGATTGCGGTGTTTTTGGGACCTTTAGCCAGGGCTGGGGCTGTCGTCCCGAATGATCCAGATGTAGGACTAGCTATAGAGACCCAGAAGTGCGAAGAACAGAGAGCCAATTAACGGTCGACTGCAACAAGGAACTGAATAAGCGCATGGCGGGAGAGGCAAGAGGAGATAGCCTGCAAGACAAACACCGAGAAAGGCTCAGCGAAAGACGGCGGGAGGCCCAGGACCGAATAGAGCTTGTGGCGGTTGTTGGCATACTTGGTGCAATAAAAGAGGATATGGTCGATGGAGTCCGGCAGATGCAGGTCGATGCAGGTATCACACAGGAAAGTAGAGTCGAGACCAAATCTATAAAGGAGCACGGGGGTAATCATAGCTCGGCCCACAAGACGGGAGAAGAGGACATCCGCGTATCGATTGTTGAACCAGGAGCCGGAGAGAGTAACCGGCAGGATGTCACCATGAGAGCTTTTATAGGGAGTATTGTCAAAGTCGAGTGCGGCTTGAGAGAGTGCTTCCTGCTGTAGGAGAGTGAGAATGTCTTCGGGACAGATCCATTCGAGAGAGATTTCATCCGGGGGGCAAGTCCGGGCAAGATAGTCTGCCCTTTCATTGAGCGATATGCCACAATGACCCAGGACCCAGCAAAGGTGGATTGCAGGGACCATCCGAGCAATGACAAAGTTTTTTTTTGGAGCCGTTGGATGATGTGGGGAGACTTGCGAGAGCACTTTTGAAGTGCTTGGAGCACAGAAAGGCTGTCGGTCAGGATTAGGGTGGCTCTGTCGATAATGATGAGCTCATCTAGCGCCGTGCAGAGGGCCAGGGCTTCTGCGGAAAAAATGGAATTGATGCTATGAATTTTGTAGCGGAAATGATCCGCCAAAGAGCACCCCCCGATTGCAGTCACCGAGGGGGATTTCGACGCGTCAGTCGCAATGATCACAGAGGAAGGATCCAAAGAGGCAATAAAATCTGCAAAGAGGCCTGAGACAGCTGCTGGGCAAAGGTCCTTACTTTGAAAGGGAAGCCCATTGAGGAGAAGGGAATAGGAGTTCACACCGAGATGGGGCGGAGGGGCCGCAGGGCTCAAATTGAAACACTAGCATACTGATATAACTCTTAATGCAAACTTTAAAGAATCACTAAATGCAAACATAAGTTGTATCTAAGTGCTTAAAACAAGTACTAAGCACCTGGTAGGAGACAGCCAGTGATTGGCTTGTGCTGTAGAAGACACTGAGACTGTCATTCATTTGTTGTTGTTGTTTCAATGTTCACTTGAACTGCTTAGCAATATCTCATTTGCTTATTTGTTTTACTTGGTTATTTTTCTTGAATATATTATAATAACTGTATAATTGACTGTCAGGACTGTATATACAGGGTGGCCATAATTAAACTGCAAGTGTTCAAGGGGTGCTGGAGAGAACACTACCGAGAATATTCCAGTGAAATTTGGTATCTACACATTTCAGAACATGCGCAAGTCAAATATGGAAATTTTTTTTTTTTAAATCATCATTTTCACCCGATAGATGGCGCTGTACCATATTTCAAAGCTCACCAGTGGCTATACAGAAATTAGAAATAACAGAGTTTTAGCATGGCAATTAAAAGAACATATTTTGAAACTGGGACAGTATTAATGCAAAAATGCATTATACAATTACGTATGCTACTAGATATTTTTTTCCTTCTAAGAAAAATAATATAATAGATACTCTATTTACTGTACTCTATTTTACTGTAAATACTTTTAAACAGAGTGTTTAAAAGTATTTACAGTTTAGTAAAAACTCAATATTTTAATGTTAATTGGAAGATGCATTTTGCATTGAATTTTGTTGTAAATTCTGTACTAAAAATTTTTTAGCGAAAAAAAAAGAAATCAGATAATCCGCGGCGGCATATAATACGCATCTTAAAAATTTTAAGCTTTTTTTACAGATAATCCGCAGATTATAGGCCAGAAAATACAGTACTTTCTTTGATCATGTGCTTCAAAACTTTATTCTCATAATATTTAGCATAAAGTTTAGTCCTTTGTTCTACAAAAAATGGTTTTGTTAAGCCTTATCCATGTTTTGTATCTACCTTTGCGTAACATTAAATACAGAGGCCAAGAATGTTTTCTTGGTTTTTCTACAGTCATTATAGATATTTTATGATAGACTAGTTTCCTCAATTTTTATAGCCAATTTTCTTTATCTGACGACAAATTGTCGACTGCAATACCTGTAGTTTCTTTTCTAAAGTTCTTTGAGGCAGAGGATTTTCTACAACGATTAGTCTTTTCAGCTTCGTTTTTTTCTTTTTCACCAATGACTTCCTTTCATCCACATTTTCCCCCTAGAGCTTTTGATTGCCAGCCAAATTTTATTTCTTTTCGAAGTTTAGATAGTTATCCATTAGAAAATACCTTTTCTGAATTCGCTTTATTTATAACAGAATTTGAGCAACCATCCTTCGAAAGCTTTAAAATTTCCTTTTGGGTTTGAGGATCTAATTTTGGAGAAATAATTTACTCCAACTGATAAAAATAGTTCGATTGGTAATTTAAATGTAAAATTTACCATAAACAATTATACACTTTTAAAATTGGTCACACTGATTTTGAATCAACCTGTATGTATTAGTTATATGCAGTTGCATATGAGCTGATTGAAAATCCAAGATGGATTTATATATTTCCTGTTTATAACAAGAAAACTTTACATAGATATATTTTTTACTATGGCTGTTTATTGAAATTTAAAAAGCATTTATTTAGTGGGTTTTTTTCAGTATCTTGAATATATTTATTATAGAATTAGATTATTGTAGTAGCAGATATGGGCCTGGATAAAAAAAAATCATCTTGCCAGACTAAATTGGTACATAAACATCTATATACAGATATAATTATATTAAAGAATTATTAACTTGTGAAATTAATACTGAATAGCATTTTTAAACATATAATTAAGGATATTTTGGGGAAATTACTAATTAAATAATAGTCTAATTAGAATTAATAATTAGAATCTTATTTTAAATTATAATTAATAATTAGAATATTATTTCTAATTACAATTAATAATTAGAATATTGATTAAATTATTATTCAGTTGGACAAAACTGTCTGTGCCCCTTCCAAAACTAAATCCTGGCTACGCCAGTAATTCCACTGGTATGACCTTTGACTCCCCTGTCTTATTGTTGGGGCAAAAAACAGTGTAAGAAGGGATTGAAAGATGGGGACACTGTAGACATCTTTTAAAAATAATCTTTTCATGCAGAAAAAAAAAAAATGGTATGAATTTTTAATTGAAGAATAGCTCCACAACCTTCAAAATTACTGAAGCTACTTAAAACAGTCTTTTTAAAACATCATAATTTTTATAAATATTTGCCTTGACAGTCATGCGATACCTATAAATTTGTAAGCTTATTCACAATACATGCCCAAGATTATTTAAATGATGCTAATGAAAAATGACATCCTTCATATATGGTTTCTTCATTTAATGATATCCAGATATAGACATGAATATGAAATGATAAAATAAATTATTGCTTAAATGAGAACTAATGATAAAATGTGAGCTAAATATTTAAAAATACTTTAAAAAAAAGAAAGTATGAGATTTTGTTTATTTTTGTTGTTGTTTTTAACATTTGAAGATTTAATGATTTCTATTACATATTGCACAATATAAAACAATTTTTTTTTCTTTAAAAAAATCAAAAAATTGTTATAAATATGTATGTTTTAATATAAACTAATTTACTTATTCTTTTTCCTTTACTTGTGGAAATTGTTTAATAAATTTTCATATGAGGTGATTGAACTTTTGACATTAAAAAATAATCAAATAAAACTTCATACATCTTATTTTAAACCTATCATCTTTTAAAACTATTAAAAATAACAGAATGTCACAGTTGCAAATTGCAAAAAAGTCAAGATACCTTCAATTCCAACAACTGAAACAATTTCGAATTTAAAATGCATAAAAATAAAGTTTAAATGCATGATTATTTTGAACTACTTTACTTAGTATATTATTTTCGCAAAACTCCTTTATTGATATTATAAACTCCTGGCGAGGGGGCCAGAAATCAGCACTACGACGGTTGGAGAACCAGTGCCCTAAACCAATCACAGACCTGCTTACATACTGCTCGCCCAAAGATCGGAGGTTGCCTTTGATGTGCTGCCAAGAAAATGGATGCTGCGATTTGTTTCGCAGGGTAGATGAATTCAGATGTGCAAGAAATTCTCTCTAGTATGTGCGGACAGGGTTGCCAATTTACACACTTAATGGCTAGATCCTCTAGCCACTTTTTGGCTAGATTTCGGCCAACTGAATAAAGCAATACTGAAGTACTTTGTGAATTAGAAATCACAGTCCAAATGACTCCAAAAACACTTGCAGACGAGTATATTTCAGCAGCACAAGCACTTAGAAGTAAACGCCAAAAAGAATAATGAATTTTTTTCTCAGATTGAAAACATTTTTAGCCATTTCTGGCCACTTTTAAACTTTGATTTCAGCCACTTTTTCTCCGACAGAATTGACAACACTGTATGCAGACAGGAACAGAAACAAAAGATGTATAAAGGAGATGTGCATAAGTAAAAAAAAACTCAACAAAATTCTGTTTAAAAATAACTTGATACCAAAATATACACAAACAGAATAATAAATCTATAATTAATTTTTAGAAATTTTTAATGGTTACGTTAATCTCAGTTATGTTAAAAGTTAATATTAGTTTATCAGTTAAGAATATTTGGTGTATTCCTACTTTAGAATGCCACTTGGCACGCATTAAAAAATCGCCAATTTGATGCGTTTCCCCATCTCTGAGAGCTGCAACGTGAGATATAAAACAAAATTTTTAAATTCTATACATTAGAAATTTCTTTTAGCAGCAATCATACTGTAGTTAAATCATAATCAAAAGCACTCTTACCTTACACTCACAAGAGTAAAATAAATCATTTAAAATCTAAAACGAATCTTAAAATTCTAAATGGTAGTACTGTTTTTTGAGTCATTTGGACTTTCATTTCAGATTTACAAAATACTTCAGTATTGCCAATGGGCCAAACTCTAGCCAGAAAGGGGCTAAATTGGCAACCCTGTCAGCACTTACTAAAGAGAATTTCTTGCACATCCAAATCCATCTCCCCTGTGAAACAAATTGCAGCATCCATTTTTTTGGCTGCATGCCAAAGCCAACCTCTGATCTTTGGGCGAGCAGTAGTAGGATGAATCTATTTATGATCACCTGTGGATTGGGAAATTGATGGCTTGGAGAAGGTGGAGAATTTTGGGGAAATAAGTATGTGATCAGCATGTAACAGTTAAAGGCTGATTTCATGATCCATCTGTTAACGCTGTTTGGCTGAATATGGCTGTTAGTTTACTGGAACATTTCTGAGTATTTCTTGGTTTTTTATCATTCAAAGTTAAGTGCGCATGTCCAGGCCTGGACTGGGAGGGTAGGGGCCCATCCGTCTCAAGAGAAGGGGGGCCCGGGTTATTGTGTAACCGATAAATATTAGGATATGTTAACTTTCGGGGTATGGGGGAGGAATGGTGTTAATTAATTATGATTGATAATTAATGCAATAAAATATTGATCTATTAATTAATATGTGTCATTCATATTAATTAATCCCTTGTTCATTCGGGAAACCTCTCTCAAAAAATTTTGAGAACTACATTTAAAATGAAGTGTTTTGAAGCCTTCTGGGGCGCAATTGCAGCTGCAAAAAATTTTGCAAGTGTCAAACTTCATTTAAGTACTATCGATATAGCACTTTTTTTCTTTTTTCTGTTTGGGGGCCTATCAAATGGAGATGTACGGTGGAAGGTGGTGATCGTAAATACAAGCGTTGGTTGGTATTTGTTGTCGCATATCATGGAGAAACTTGAAGCGTTGTGTAGAATTAAAACTAAGCATCGAGCTCTGTAGAGAGGATCAAGATTTACATGTGAATGCAGCGGAGTTAAAAAGATTTTTGTTAAATCGGCATCGTAGTTATTTCACTTCGAATACGAGCAAACAAATCCGCGAAACACAACAAAATGACGATTCACACACTTGAAGGAGTGGGCCAACAAAGTTTTGACCCATAGTACTGTTGTGGCGAGAGGCATCCATCTTTTCGCTCGTCGATTCTCCTACAGTGATGGAAGGAACACTGAACCACACCACAAAAAAGATGAGATCGCATATCACCTTTTTTTTTTTTTTGGACGTAATTTTTTTTATTTGCTCAGAACATCAGATTCATTTGACTATTGAAAACTTGAGAAAAATACACACATAAAAACATGATGACTTGGGGGGAGCATCTTCATAAAATAATTACAGTGTTGATGCGTGTCGGCGGGCAAAGCCTCCTCACGTGAAGTGAGCGGCTTGCCCCACCAAAAATTACTCTCCAACTGCTTAAAAAAATGACCGTTAGACCTACTGCTATAGAAAAAGGGAGCTCGATTTTTCTGGAACAATTTTAGCAGATGTTTTTCGAGCAATATGCTTCTTGCACAGCAGAGGAAAACTGCAAACACATCTGTTTCAGCGGAGCAGAGAAAACATATGCGAGCGAAGGGATGTTATGATTATTCTTTTAGCCGGCATCAACTGTTATTTTATTTCAAAGCAGCTGATAAGAGGGAAATGATTTAGAAGTACGTTAATGTGCTGTAATTGAGAAGGCCTAGAGGAAAAATGAAAGCTTTAAAAGATAGTTATTATTAAAAACTTTTAAATTAAATTTAGAATAGATTATTAGTTTAAATTTAGACAATATTAATTAGGATTTGTATTAATAATTTTCATTAAAAAAATATGCACGTTGTGTCAACATGACAGGGCCCGCCCTCAGCAGGGAGAGCCCACCCGTCTGCAGACAGTTGGACACCTGGCCAGTCTAGGCCTGGGCATGTCTTGTGAAATATGAATCTTTCATTTCATTTTTATAATTCTGTAGTAAATTCTTATACTAAGTTCTTTCGTTTGTTGTCATGGTTTTTTAATGTTTCTAAGTTGTCCTGGAGACATTTATGTTGCTTTTGTTATAAATCTGTAGTTATGGATATGAGAACAACTAAAATATGGCAACCAGGGAACAAGGCCCCATTAACAAGCTAGCTTTATACAAGTTTAAAATTCTTCACTAATCAGGGGTGGATGCAGATGAAAATTGGGTCAGTTTTGAGGCCCCTTCACAAAATTACAATCTATTAAAATGGCCCCTTCACAAAAATACAATCTATTAAAATGGCCCTTCATTGGCATTTTACTGAACATTTTAATGTGTTTTATCAATTATTTTAACAAAAATAGAGAGAGTGACTTTTATTAAAAATTTGTATGAAAATTCACAGTTAAGGATTACAGGACTTGGAGGAAATTTTATATATTTTAAATAATATTAAAAAATAAGAATATAAATAGCTTTTTTAATTCTTTATTAGAAGCTCAAATGATTTTTTGGTAGCTGCTTTATGTGGTGTTTGTAGAATTGCTCACATATGCAAATTAGTGTTTTTAAAAATTCATATTCACTTTATAAATTAGTAGTTGTTAACATCAGCCACAGAAAGAGATTTGTGAACCTCAGTGGACAGTTTTTTTCAGAAAGTTATGCCTTAATACTTAGCCATTTATCAAGCCTTATAATAAATTAACCAAGTTGCCATACACCATTGGAGAAATAAGCCATGCCATTATATGTTTAGAATTGCCTTTGTTGTTCATTGCTTAGTAAATTGCTGCATCATGTTAAAAGCAAAAATTCCACTTTTAACGAAATTGTTGTAGATATGAATAAGTACCCTTAGCTAAGGAAGGAATATTACGAATCTCAAGATTCGTTTTCGAAAAAGGGCTGTTGAGGTGAATATTAAAAGAAAGTCACATAAAGGTAGTTAGGCAAAAGAACCCTTTTTCACTCTAAAATATGAAAACCAGCTCTAACGTGTACCAGATGTTTTGCTTCAAACATACGAAAAGTGCAGAATAACAAACTCATAAATTTGTCTCACTAAATATAAGATTGGAAAACTCAAAACTGTAGTCAAACGGAATATCTTTTGAAGGTGCATACATCCTAACTTAGAAATAATACAAGATGCACGTATAAGGCTCACTCAACTTCCCCCTTTTTCAGTATTCCAGGGTAGAGATGGAGAAAGAATGAACACCCTGTTCTTTTGAACCTGTTCTCAAGAAAGAACGGGAACACCCTGTTCAGTGATCACGGCAAAAACATGTTCTCAGTTCATTAAGGTCCGACGCTTCAAAATTTTATGACAGGCAAGCGTGTTGAAAAGAGAAATTTTGAAAATGCCTTAAAGGTGAAATTTCTCATTGAAAGGCACGATTAATATTTTTTTGCTAAGAAAAATTTAAATTCTGGGGGGGCAGACCACCCCCCTCCCCCACATTGGCTACGTATCTGATGGTGGGGACAGAAGTTCACAATTTTAGCTTTATCAAATTCTAATTGTGGAATCTTAGTTATTTTGAGAAATAATTATAACGAAGATGATTATCTGGGGGGGGGGGGATAGAACTTTTAACCCAACCTACCATAATTAAAAAGAGGACCCGGGCAAAGAATAAGAAGCTTTCTTATATGTTCAATACGAAATGCACTCACAGGATTACAATTCGTCAATTTTTATTATTCCAGCCAAACTACTCAATTTGAATCAAAGTAAAAAATTTAATAACAAAGAAAATGATAGTCTGAAACACAAACAAATCGAAAAAAAATATTTTATCAACGTCAAACAATAATATAAGCATTACACTATCTCCATATAAAACGCGCCTTCGCTTCATACGCTCTTAGCCATCTCTTATTGGCTGAAAAAGAACCTGTTCCGGAGCAGTCTCTCCTATTGGCTGAAAAAGAACACGTTCTTTCATCACGACTCGAGGAGTTCTCAGAGCAGTGAGCGGGAACACCTAGTTCTTTGCACCTAGTTCAGCGTTCTTTTCCTGGGCTGGAGTTCTTTTTCGGAACGGAGAGCTAAGAGCGGGAACGGGGTAAAAGGCGTTCTCTTGCTGAACAGGTTAAAAGAACTGTTCTTCGGTGAAAGGTGTTCTTTCATTAAATCTGTTCCCTGTTCTTTTGCTTTAATTAAGTTCTGAACTAGGGTCAAAGTTGTAGACTTGGAGTCAGAAGCAAGGCCGTATTTAGACGGGGGGGGCAAGGGTGGATTAAAGGGGAGGGGGCGACCCCCCCCCCCCCCCCCCCGAGTAAAAAGAAATTAATGTAAAAGATCCTATTTTTTTCTTCCAAAAAATGGATGTATATGTCAATCCTCTAACTTACCCCCCCCCCCCCCCCCCCCGACAAAAATGCATTAATCCGCCACTGGGGGGTCCTATGAGTTCGGACGCCACTCCCCCGAACTTATTACATTATATGTACATGGTGTATTTATACAGGGATGTAGCCAGAAATTTTTTTCTGTGTAGGGATGGTGAAGGGCATGGGCGCCGGCAGCATAGGGCAAGGGGGGGCAATGCCCCCTCCCCCTGTATTTTTGTATGCAGTGTTATCCTTTGCTTTTTTGCTCTTTCCAACACGGTAACTATACGTTGAAGTAGTCTTTGCCCCCCCCCCCCTGGGAAATATTCTGCCGGCGCCCATGGTGAGGGGTATGAAATGCAGAGATGTATAAATGAACTAAATGTTTGTGCAGTAATAAAAAAAAATTTAATCTTGCTAAATTAGACAGAAATTGGGTGTGGGGGATATATCCGGAAAATTTTATCCCGATATACGATGCTCCCCGACTCCGAAATTATTTTCTAGGTATGGCCCTGGTCGGAAGCCATGTAATTTTATATGCCAAAGTCGTATTCATTTTCTTAAATCGTAGTCGAAGCAATCGACATATTTATACACGCGTATTATTTTTAATCTGGAGCCTGATACTTACAGCTTTTTAAACGGAGTCTTTAATTTTTAAGCTGGAGCATGTACTTTTTTACCCTTTAAGGCGCAACCATTTCCCAATGCTGAAAAAAGGGCGGCCGTTACCATCGCTCGACTTAACTACTAGCAAGAGGGCAGACGATCGAAACGTTCATCGCGTGCCACAGATCTAGAGACCCTTTTTTTGACGAGAGCTGGCTGTGCCCACGCACAGCCAGCTGTCGTCAAAAGCCAATTGCCATTAAAATATTTTTACAAAAAATTACTGTTAACATACTTGATTGAAAAAAGCCAGAATGTTGGTTGCAAAGTTTTTTTAAAACATTTTACAATTGTTGTTGTTGTTGCTAATGCCCTCTGGCAACCCGCGGGGCGGTGCCAGATCCCTCAAATAGGCAGGCGATGGGCGGAAGGGGCTGCTTCCATTTTAATGAGCCCCGACTCAGCTTGGGGTCCCCTAACTTTGAACCAATTCCAGAGAAGGGACCCACCCCTGAAATCGGCACCCCCAGAGGTATCGTTTAACAATTTGGAGGACATTGAAGCCACGATGGATTTTACGTGCACCAGCTTCCATTAGGGCACACGGTCCCACAGCAGTCGAGCCAAGAGGAAGTTGACCCTCCCAAGCACTGGCCAATCCGGATGCTGCTTCACTTTTCGTGTTCTTATGGCAACGGAGTTTAGTGCCCAGAGCACTGCGGGTTTTACAATTGTACTAAAGTATAGTACATGTTAAAAAGACTTATATTTTCATTTTTAAATTGAATAAAATAGTCATTTTTAAATTGAATAAAATAGTCATAATAAAGCTACCATAAATCAATGAACCTGTTCTCAAAAGAACAGGAAAAAGAACTGTTCTTTAAAAAAGAACGGGAACGGTGAACAACTGTTCTTTGAAAATAACGGTTTTCCCCACCTCTATTCCAGGGGGCAGTAAAAATTTTCCAGTCCATAGAAAATACAAGAATAGTTTGGGAGCGAAAGGGGACCAATTTTATTAAATATTGATCAGGTGAGATGCACAGATATTTTTATGAGTTTTGAAATATGAAAGTGTACCCATGTGTAAATGTACAGTGTCTTTTTGTATCAACAGTCAGTGACTTTCGTGAGAAAGTTTACATAAAAGTTGCAGATTTCAAAAAATTCTTGCTTATGAAAACAACATCTGCCGCTTAGCAGGCATTAATCCAGGTGTTAGCCTTGAAGGGGGGATTTAAATTTTAATATTTTTATAAGAAGGGGTACTCTAGGCCAGTAAAATTGAAGGAAGATGCCCTAAGTGGAAATCTAGCCACTGGAGCAGAGATGATGCTTAGTAGTTGAACGAGATTTGTAGAAAGGGTTTTATGAATGGAAAGAAAGGTTATTTAAGTTGAGGATGGAGAGGAAAAGATTCCAAAGGATTGCCCAGAATGAATAGTGATGAGGATGAGCTGGTTTTTATATGGTGAGTGCGACATTTACTACCTTGAGTGACATTTTAAATTTTAGTTTTAAAGATTTAATTAATTAAATCAAATTAATTTTATTAATAAATAATTTTGATGTATTGTGTATTTTAATGTTTAAATAAATGTTTACGGCCATTTATTTCACAATAGTGTTCGTAACTACCCAATTATATTTCTTTGCCAAAATAAAGGACCTGGGATTAAAAAGTATAAAATAAACAGAGCAACCACTTGGCAATCAATATGTTTTATTATTTGCATTTCATGTATTTGTTGTATAATTTTGTTTAGTAAAAATTGAAATTTGGGGATAAAAAGAGGGCTGGACCTCCCTTAAATACAACCTTGATTGATACCCATGCTCAAGATTTTCAATTTTTATATTTTGTTCCAACTTATCAAGATTTATATGTGATCCAAGATACATTTGTTTTGTTTTGTTAAAAGTATTTAGTTTACCAGAACTGTCTATCTTAATAAAATGCATTAGTATGTAATAACTTAGTTACATTCATATATTGTAAAAATTAATTGTTTTTATATGATTGCACTAAAATATGAAGGACTAAGCCAAAGGAAAAGTTTTCCACTCCAACAAAATTCGTCTCCTCATTAACAAAATACCCTACATACCTGTCTTAAGTGGATAAAGTTGGGTAAAGCATGTGTTTAATGTAACATTATGACTTTGTATAAGGTTTTTAAAACATCAGCTGAAGTGTTGTAACTCAGCTTTGCTTTTACCATCTTCTGGACAGTAAAAATGTAATTCTTACTACTAGAGGTGTAGCCTATGGGGGTCATAATCTCCCCATGAGAAAATTTTTGCCATACAAAATGTATATTCTTCACTCCTTTATCACACACATGTATGCATATATGTGAGTTGCAGTAGTTGTAACCCCCCCCCCATGAAAAATTTCTGGCTACACCCCTGCTTACTATCTATAAAGATACAGCCGACTGGATTGTATGGTGGGTAAGGCCCCGTACTACGGTTTCGAGTTCAACTCCCGGCAGTCAGGGTTCGATCCCTGACTGGGCGTGGTTGTCGTTTGTCCGTCCCTTCATAGGGGCGACGTTGGTCCACCTACTAGGTGCCCCTATAATAAAGTGGCCAACAATTCTGGCCCATTGTGGCCAAAGCCTTCCAAAGCAGTGCCCAGCCATTGGAAAAAAATAAAAAATATATTTAAATTGATAATCAATGATCAGTGAAATTTGATAATATTTAAGATGATTTTATTATTGACATGAGTCAAACTAAGCAAGCATGCAGCCGGCTATTTGGCAGACATTTCTGATGGGACCATCTATGTATATGTATTCTCTCATGCATAAAATATGCAACTTATTTACACACACACACACACAATAATCCTTTTATATTATGAAAATGTTGAGAACTAAAATAAACTTTGCATGATGCTTTCCTTTGCTTAGCCAAATTATTCCCAAGATATTCAAAATCAATGTCTAACTGGACCTTTTTAGACAATCATTCAAGTTAAGCAAGAAAAGTTCCTAGAAACAATTTACATATTTCTACAATAGACAATTGCCTTTACATGATTTGATGATCCCTTTGACTAGAGTTCTGGAGTAACTACTGTGCCTGTCCTAAATATTTTTTTTCCAATGGGTGGGCACTTGCTCATCAAGCATTTTGCCACTACTAAGCCCAAATTACTGACCATTTTATAATGGGAGTACCCAGTGGGCCTGTCCTAAACATTGTAAGACAATGCTAGAAGCTATGTTAAGTATACAAGGTTATGTCTTGAAAATAATAGTAGCGAATAAGTCTAGTAGCTTTGAGAATACTACTAGTACCTTCAAAGAATATTTGTTTTTAAAGGGTATTTTAGCATTTTGTCTCAATAGATAAATAAATAAAAAATAAAAAAGAAATAAGGTAAAGGCACTAGTAGTTGACTACATACTTTTAAACATTTTAAAAAGTACATTAGCCACATTTAGTACAGATAGCAATCATGTACAAGTATGAAAAGTGGTCAACTACTGGTGTCCTTACCTTAACGTCATTATCCTCTTTCGTAAATAGTTTATATATACTACTGCCTAAAGCATTGTTTATAATTATAATTTTTTTCTACCCTAATAAAGGTATTGAACAGTGGAGAAAGCAAATGCAACTAGATCATTTCATTTTACTAGGTCATAGCATGGGAGGCTTCCTTGCTGCATCATATGCAATTAAATATCCACAAAGGATTGAACATCTAATATTAGCAGATCCATGGGGCTTTCCAGACTATGATTTGAATGTGAAGAAAATACAGGTACCATTATGGATCAAAGCAATTGCATCTTTGTTGAAGCCTTTTAATCCATTAGCTGTTCTGAGGGCTGCTGGTCCTTGGGGTAATTGTAGTTCGTTTTTAAAGCTAATTTTTTTTTAATGTTATGTAATGACACAAATTCTATAATCTGAATGTATGCATAGGGTGTGCCTGTAACTCCAGGTACCAAATAAAAAGAGCTGTAAAGTATACCAAAGCAGATACATTTCATCATTAAAAATTTTAATGTACCATAAAATAAGCAAAAGTGCCTCCCCCCCCCCCTGCTTTTTGCATGAATTTTGTTTTTGAAATACCAAATAAATGCCCCCTTACGCTATTAGTTATTATATGGTATTAGCTCAACTAATTAGTATGCTCAGGAAATGCTGAGTACTTTTTAAATTCCAATATAATAAGTATCAAAAGTTATTAAAAATAGGCAGGCTTGTCTGGTTTAAACCATAGTCAGATAAAAGAAAAAACTATCTGCACACATAATCCAAAACTACCTGCAAACTCATAATAGCTCGTGATAACTGAATATATAGTGCATATATGAAAGCGTGTATATGCGTACATTAGGGTGTATCACGAAAATTTTTTTTTGGAAAATCAAACTTTCAAGTTGATAAAAAGTTGTTACTGTCATCACATACCTACCAAAAAAAATTTTTTGAAATCGAAAAATATTTGGGTCTCCCGGAATGACATTGAAGTTGTCAGTTTTTTAGTCAAAACGATATTTTTAAACATTTTTTTATAATGTATGTATAAATCAAAATTAAATATTCAACAGCAAAAATGGGCAATTTCAGATGGAATCTATCAATAAAAAAATGCATTGCGACTGAAATTGAACATTTAGATCTCCCGGAATCGTAATGAAAATCTCCAATTTTTTATCAGCTAGCCGTATTTAAAAAATGTTGAAGAATCTTCCAAATTTTCAATCGTTGTATTTATAATACAGACACTGTAGTACAGCGTTCCGAAATAGCAAGAATATTTTTGTAGGCGAATATGGGGCTCAGATTTCAAGGTGATAAAACTGTAGCTCCCCCATTACTTTGGAGATAAGGGAAGTGCAAGACCATCACATCACTCTCCCTCGTCCACCCTTCCTTCCTTTTACAGTTTGTTTTTAGCGTTTTTTATGTACGAAGCGTCCATTTAGTGAGCCTTTATGTTTTTGATTTGTGATTGAGTTCAATTTGGTTTTGTTGTTTTACCATCGTGAGTAAAAAAACTCATTCTTATCAAAAGGAAAACTACTGACGATTCAATTGTCAGCCAACCTCTAGATATAAGTGATAGCAATGTTTTACCTACTAAAATTGATGTACTACGTTATTTTGAATGGGTAAGAAATCAGTTGAAGTCTGAAGGATGTCATCAACCAAAGAAAAAGGTAGTTGCCATGGGAGTGGCCCGCAAGCTAGAAGAAATATGGAAGAAGACTTCTATTCCTGTTTCATCTGTAAGCAACATTGTTTTTATGATTTTAAAACTACACGAGAGATCTGAAAAGATGAAAAAGTCATCAGGGTTTAACACAAAAATTGCCAAGAGCTTTAAAACGTCCATTGAAAAGTTCAAAATCTGACATTGTAAATAATCTTTTTGATATTTGTTCATGTAAATGTAGAGATTTCGTGAAATGTTTGTGTCCAGCGCAAAGGAAGGTTCCACAACTGGAACACAAGTTCTTGAATGACCAACAAAACCTGAGGCTTATGGTTATAGGAGGAAGTGACACAGTAGAGAGTAAAAAAATCCAGAAATGTGCTAAAAGAAAGGAAAAGTCCATATAATTTGAATTAAACTGAAGTCTCCAATCAACAAATATCCCTACTTTACGACAGGAAGGTATTAGCGACACTGACAGCGATTCCATTCAACAGGATTCAAGTGATGAAAGTGTTTTAGCTATAAAAAATAAAATATCAGAAAATAAAAAGGAAAATTCTAGCGCTTCAGGAAATCAAGTCCTTCCAGTAGATCTGCCATCATTTCCCAGAGCATGTGATCGCAGAGCAATTTCCAATAGAGTGGGACCGCAACTAGCAAGGGCTCTTTTACAGGATTTAAAAGTTGTGACACCAGAAAATCAGACGGCGGTAATTGATAAATCGAAAGTTTTTCGTGAAAGAGTAAAGTACCGTGAAAGTATTGCAACTCACACCTCAGAAATAATTTCTCTCTATTTTGATGGTCGGAAAGATGAAACTATAGTCAAAGAAAATGTACGTGGTAAATCTGTCCGGAAAACTATACAAGAAGAACACATAGCTTTGGTTGAAGAACCAGGTTCAATATATCTTGGTCATGTAACTGCAGACAGTGGTTCTGGGAAAGACATTGTATCATCAATAATGAAACACATGGAATGTAACTGCATTGATGTGACAACTATCAAAGTTCTTGGATGTGATGGTACGCCCACAAACACTGGGGTTTCTAATGGATCAGGTTGCAGGTTGGGAAAAGCTACTTGCGTTTGTGATACGCTGCCTACAATTATCAAAATAAATAGACAGTGAAATCAAGATTTATTTTGAATAACCTTTACATATTCAATGTTGTTTATTTGTAACCTTTATGTGTTTGTTTATATCTTTTGTAACCTTTTTCATCTAAAGATCACACTTTCTGATTTTTAATTTTAATATTTTGTTCCTCCAAAATTTTTTTCTAATGTGTAATTATTTTTGTCACCCCTCCCTCCCCCCCTAGAATAAAAAAGAAACTGAGAAACTAATAAACTAATGAAAAATTAATATACATTTTATTTGCATTGTTGCTAGAAGTTAAATAATGTAAAATATCGTCTGGAAATTTTTGAATATTTCATAAAATAGCAAGATTTTTAAAATTAGATTTCGGCAGACTAATATAGTTAATGGTACAAATGAATTTTTTAAGTCTGTTGTCTTTCTAAACTTCAAGTTTTTGTACTTAAAAATATAAATTAGTTTATATTTATGCATACATATTTTTTTTTAAATACACATTTTAGGTCAAAAAAGTTGAATTTCAAGTTATTCCGGGAGACCTAAATATTTTTCGATTTCAAAAAAATTTTTTTGGTTGATATGTGATGACAGTGACAACTTTTTATGAACTTGAAAGTTTGATTTTCCAAAACAAAATTTTCGTGATACACCCTAGTGTACATGCACATATCTGTGCAATGAGCTTGTGCTATGATGACTTAAAAAATATTTCTTTTAGGTAACTATCCAGCTTTAAAATAAAAAAAATCTTGGAATTACCGGAAAACTATCTGCAAGACCTTTGAATGTATCTGCATGTGTGTATGCATCTGCATTATCTGACTACGGTTTAAACTAGGTGTTTTTAACCAGTTTAAATCATTTATAAGTAACCTCTGGCCCATGGGACAGATTGGGTTCACCCCACCTTTTTATCTGGCCGATGGAACATATCGAAACCCTATATAAGCCATTCAAAATCCCATGTAAATTCTAATTATACGGCCCGCGAGTTTGCTAACATCCTAAAGTTTAGATTGCAACTTTTCACAGGTTGCCCTTAACCAGTTTAAATCATTCTTCTAATTCCAAATTTGTTTACTAGTTTTTATTCATTTCTATATGATGCAATTTACTTGTTTTTATTTATTTTTTTAGAATACTAAATCCTCTGAGATGCATAAGGGGTTTTATTAGGTTGTTAATTATCAATACTTTATCTTGTTCTCAAAATAAAGTGGTTGAAACACTCACTCTTGTAGCAAGTTACATTATTAAAATATGTTAAACCTCAATTTTTTAATTATTTTTCTTTATTTGTGCATTCTTGTTCTTGTATGTTTTAGACAGATTTTTGTTTTAACTTGTCTAAATACTGTTGTATAATCCTTTATCTCCATCTAAATCCTTTTGCTATTCTTGCAATAGAAAAATTAATTTTTCTAGAATGAGCTAAAAAGCCCCTACTCCCTTATGCCAATGCTTAAATGCACAATAAATTAATTTCATGCAGCTTTAAAAACCTTTTTAAAATAAGAAATGAAATTAACTGCAAAGTGTTTAAAAAAATCACTCCATAAAATATTCTAGATCAGGGGTTCCAAAACTTTTTTTACCCGCGGCATCCTTGTCAGGCTAAAAACATTTCGCGGCACCCTTTTGAGGCTAAAAACTTTCGCGGCAGATTTCCTTTAAAGCAATATGAATATGAAGGTTAGAATGAAGCAGTTTGTATGCATTTTACATTATTTTTTGTTTGTTTGTTTATAAGGCTAACTATCAAGAAAGTACTCTCTTGAGAAAGGGATATAAAATTTTGACAATACCCCCATTTCAGGGAGTTCCTATAAAAGAGAGGCTACAGGACAGTCTTGAACTTGACTGAAATATTTTTGTTTGAGCCCACTTAGTGATCGACTTGGTTCACTTTCTTGGGGATACCGGTTCAGAGGAAATTATTTGATTATACTGCACCAAAACACTTTTCTTGATTATCTCCACGGCACCCCTGACATACGCTCGCGGCACACAGTTTGGGAACCTCTGTTCTAGATTATTATGATAGTGTGTCTAGATATTTATAATTATATGTATTATTCAGTTTTCCTATTAGTTTCATAAAATAGATTATCTTATTTAAAAATATTTAAAACATTTTGATATATTTTAAATACTCAATTACATTTTCTATATGCTTTATTTATGTAGTTTTTTTAATCGGTAATATGGAATTAACACTAAATTTAAAGTGAGTTGATGGTGCCTCTCTATATCTAAATTATAATCATATTGTTAAAAAGCTTAAATTCAGTTAAGCTTAAAAAGTTTAACTGAAACCAGAGGCAGCTCCTAACCTGTTTCACTAGTGGGACTGGAAAAAATAATACCAGTTCAAATTAGGAAAATATTTGTACTCATAGAGAAACCCATCCCCTGTGCACACAATGTAAGTATTTGAAAATTTTCAAAGAGCAAACAATTATCAAAATTACTGTACAACTTTTGCTGTTTATTACCTAATCATGTTAGTATTAAAAACCTAATTATGTTAATATTAAAAAGTTCTCCCTATTACTAACCGAAAAGCGATGTTTAATTTTTCTGTAATATTTATGTTCATTGTAGCTGCTCATTCATAATTTTTAAATGATCTCTTTATTTTAAAATCAATATTAACATATAAAATACATTTACTCATCGCATTTTGTAGATCAAGCAAAGAAAACAGAAAAAATATCTGCTGCCAAGAATATAACAATCCGCTCAAATAAAAAATTATTTCTTACTGAGTAGAAAATTTCACCAATAGCTACCAATTGGCAAAATTTCCCCTCTCAATCATGAAGAATACAATGCCAGGGCCTGAAAATCTCTGCCCCAAAGACAGTTCTAAATAAGCATCCGTTTTGAAGTCAAGTTAAGTCTTGTCAATATGGCTTTTGTGCTACATTCCAAATATGCCAACCTGGTAAACAGAGAAAGATACTAAGTTCAGGACATACAAGCTCATGAAATGTGCATGCTTTAGATAGTGAATAATCATAACTATTGTTTCTTTTAGGTCCCTTATTTCATAGATAGTATTAAAATAGAATAAAATGTGTGTGTGTGTTTTTAACAAAGTAAATTATTAAAAGAACTGTGTTACATAATATTGTGATTTATGATGGTTAGGTGGTGGAAACAGGCCCTTCTAGTCCCTAATGACGAGCTGCTATTGAATGAACCATATATAAAGTGATACTGTCTGACTGCATTTGGGGCATGGAATATTGGCAAGCTGCCAGTAAAGGTGAATCTAAATGAACCGGTCGAGGAGGGGAAAAAGTGAGCGTTTATTCTAGATTTTTTATTATTTATATTACAAATCAGCAATCTAGTTTGCATTATTTTAAATGCATAAACTGATTCATTGTAAGTTTAAAGATATCACTGCAGTAAAGAAATTGCTATTTCTTGAAGACTGCGTCTGAATAATTTAGCAGCAAGTGCACATCTGACTGGCATCCCCAACAACTAATGGATGGGCCTGTTTCTGCCTCTAAACCAGGTGTTTATGTTTCTATCTCATTGGTAGTCAAACAGTACCAGGTTGAGCCTGTCTTATTTCAGGCTAAATCTGGTACTATCAAGTCTAAAATAAAGTGTATGTTATACAGGAATTGCATATTTGAATGCAATAATTAAAAGGATTGAGACATTAAATTAGAAATCACATGTAATGCCTTTCCAGATGCTTGACCAATCGTAGACCTCTTTTGCGCTAGTGGGAATTTAGTACTGTGGATTTGCCTTGTGATTGGGTTGCTTTGTGATGTTGACAGCCGTATACTTGGAAGGAGAAATGAGTTTTGGAGTGATACATATGGAGAGTAGTAAAATGACCCCTCTAGCCTTCTCCTCAGCTATTAGGTTAGGTTTGTCCTGAGTATGGTCTCCTAAGCCATAGGCTGTTTTCCCAAAAAACCCACCTTAAATAAAATAAGATTTATCAGTTGTTGCTGAATTTTTTTTTTTTTTTTTAATTAATGAAATTCTTTTCTTGTCAAGGTAAATGAAGAAAACACATTTTGCTACCTTATACCTTACGAAGCCCAGTAGACTGTTTTCTACACTCTTCTATGTTTTCAACATCTATTTTCTCTTAATTTTTAATTTTCATGTGCTATTCCAAAACCAAATGACATCAAACATGGCCCCTTTTAGACCTCACAGTGCAATAATACAACAAGATATGCTTTCAAATAATTAATATGACTATTTATTATGTTTTTAAGAATTAAAAAATATACTAAAAACTTATAAAACATTATTTAATACGGCGGATTAAACAGTTAAAATTTTTTATTTGGGAATACCTTATTCCCCCGTAGACGATATATATTTCGGTTACACATAAACACATAAGTAACCGTGTGTAACCGAACACATGTGTAACCGAAATATATATCGTCTACGGGGGAATAAGGTATTCCCAAATAAAAAATTTTAACTAAAAAATATACTTTCCAACTGAAATATAAATTGTTCAGATGGAGACTGATCTTCTCCCTCCACCTTTTAGCAACACCTTGACCACTGTATGTTCATACAGGTATATTCAGGAGAAGCTTTATTTAAAACAGAAACTTCAAAAAACAGAAAAAATTCATAATAGAACATAGTATTTTTTGTTTGCAAAGCATCAGTTCCAATTTGGCAAGGTTAACAACCTTGTGTCTACTTCTTGTGTTTACATTATTTAATTCACATGTATGGTTACTGGAATAAAAAATAATTTTGCCCCATTAGCATTAATATTTTAGCTTGGTGACAAGTGGTGCCCTGTTAATGGAAAAGTACTCAGAAGGTTTCTGTTTTAGGAAGGTAAAACTTTTCACTGTAACCTAATTTCCTGCAGATTATCTGTTAAAAAAGTATGGAAATGAAGGTGCAGATTATCTGCCATTGTCGATTATCTGTGGCATTTTATTTTTGGACACCATTTTAAATAGCAGATGATGTTGATTTCAATTGGTTCCATGCAAGATGCGTACTTTGATTGAGATACGTTAATCTTAATTGAAAGTTTTTTTCATTGCTGTAGCTTTTCTGAGGTTTTCCTATACATCGCTGTCGGGTAGAACACCTATAAAATACAGACGCGTATGGATCAGTTTTTGCCCTCCACGGGTTTCCCAAAGTATTTTGAAGTGCCATGACTAAAATTTTTTCCAGAGCTATTCTGCTATTTAAAGGTACAAAGCAACATATTCTGCCAGTGACCAGCCTGGACCCTAGTGCAGTCAATTGGCTTTAACCCACAAACACCAAATATTATCTTCCCTCAATTGGTTGCAATAATTCTTGTCTGAAGGATCATATAACTCTTTACAATCCTCCATTAATAAAATTTATTTTACATCGTCCATCCCTAATTTTGGTTTTAAAAAAACCCAATTAGGTAACAAAGCAATTTCACCAGAAATAGACAGAAATGACAGACTATTTTTTCCTGTTCTATTTGCGAAAGGCAATTTAAACACCTGCAATTTTTTAGAAACATCCTCAAACACCATCGAATTTCAGAAACGGTATTCTGAGATTCGAAAGTTTTGGGCAGCTGCAAACCCTTTTCAGACTATTAAACATTACAGCAGTAGAAATGCGTGCATTTTCTCCCCATCAATAAAGTTTACTTTGGTGCAGTATGGTATGGTTGCATAAGTGAGAGCAGTCCTTAATGGGCAATTCTTTATTCTAAGAGAATAATTAAAAAATAAATAAAAACAAGTGTTTTCTGTCCCCCTCACGTCTCGAGCTTCTGTTCAAAGATAACATGGTTGAATTATCGGAATGCAAGACTGTGTTGATTTTTCTCCTCATGGTTGCCGGCACAACTATGAAATGTTTTGTTTTTGTAACATTTTTTGGGAGCATTTCCTCCTTTAATTTTTTTTTTTCCCATACCACCACGATTCATGGAAATTTTGATATCCTGTAGCAGTTTGAAATTTGCAAGCCCCTCCCCTTTCTAAGTTTGGACATCTGTGGTTCACAGGAGTTAATCGATCTTGAGAAGACTACAAAAAGGGAAGCTGAAATTCTTTGGCATTTTAACAGCAAACAATGCTGGATAATTGAGCTTTTACTGTACTTAAAAGTAGAAATATAGTTTTGCTCGATAACCATCTTGATGCTTTATCACAATACATTTGGACAGTTGCATTTAGAAAGCTACGTTTCAAGAAACATAAGTTGAATTTTTCTGCTATTTATATGCATTCTTAACTTTGAAAAAAATTCAATTTTATAATTTACTAGCTGCGTGCCCATTCTCCGCATGGTAGGGAGCGAAACTTTTTCTTACATGTATAGTTCGAATTCATTCCAGGGATTTGGAATTTAAAAATAAGCAAAATGATTTGACTCTGGGCGTAAAGTTACTCATTAGTATAAGTACTGACCTGAGACCTTTGTTAATATTATGACGTAAAAAAACTATGTCGGTGTCATTCGCTATAAGAAAAAGAAAAACGTCACGGTTTGCAGCGAAAATTCCTAACTTTCAAAATGTCTCATTTCTACATCATACTCTTTTTTAGATTTAAGTTATGCATTAATACCTTAGATACTACATGATGTGGAGAACCGTTTTATTTTATCATTGAATAGTTGTGTACCCGCTCTTTGCAAGGCAAGAAGAGAACATTTTCCTAAAATGTGATCATAACTACTTGTGAAAAAAAAATCATCTCAAAGAAAAAAAAGTTCTGTTACAGTCCTTTCTGTTGAAACTACCGTGGGATATATTAACGCAACATTGAATTACTTAATGTTAAGTTAGCTGTGATGTAATACGCTGATATAATGAATCAATATTGCATTAGCATATCTACTTACTATTACTTATACTATTTTTTATTGATACCAATACAATATATTTTCGCTTTGCAACTGTTAATGCTTAATTTAAAGAAACGGTTTAGATATTTGCCACGAATGTAGTCTTTTACTCTTTGGTGATTCTTTGCAACTTACGCATTAGCATAAACGATAATCATTTCACTTTATGGTTGCCACTAAATCAGCTCTCCATAAATTTTTATGCATAAATCTTGTCAGATTGGCATATTTAGCATCAGGGCCCCATTATCGCACAGACAAATCGGGACTTTGCGCAGGGCCCCCGGCTCAAAATGGCCCCCAATTTCAAATGTTGTTCCTTTTTTTTTTAACAAAATTTTATGAAAAATAAAACAAATTTCATAGATGAGGGACCCCAAATTCATCAATGCCCGAGTCCCCCTGTTGCTCATAATTAGGTCCTGTTTAACACCGCATTATATTTCCTGCGATTCGAAAATGTGTCCCGTTTAAAATCTCAATTGAAAATAATGCTGAATAATTCACTGGTGAAAAAACAGCATTCAATTCTTTTTCTGGCAACATAAATTAAAATGTAGAATTATTTCATGCGTGGCATATGTTTTGCTTGTGAGTCCGTTATTCTGATTGAATTTCAAAACGGGTTTTAAACTCGTGACATCAAAATGACACACACACATGCGAAATTTGATGCGATTTCAGATGCGAAAACTCAGTTATTTTAAGGTAATTTTATCTATTTTTTTTTCAACTGGCAATTTTAATTATTGTTACTGTCTCTAAGACAGTGGCAGAACTTCAAATTTCTGCCCCCCCCCGCAAAATATTTCAGTGAGCCCCTCATCCACAGACACTCATATACACATACACGCGCGTACGCACACACACACATACAAAAAAGAGTTATTTGACCATTTTTATTTTAAAAATTGAAACGAATATAATAACTAAAATTTAAAATTCTTCCTTCTGGATTTCAGATTTACAAAATCTCTAATCAGATCATTAGTTTTCCATAGTTTTTTTTTTTGTTTTGGCTCAATACCTAATATGGAGGGGTTGTGCAGTCGTTTTTCACCTGTTAAATTGTGTAAATAGTTTTCCAGAATCTTCAGTTTTGAAAAGGATCTTTCAGCTGTTGAGACTGTGATGGGAAGAGTCAAAAACAATAATAATGCCATAATTACATCTGAAACATTTAAAGATATTATTAAATATTTTATCAGAAGTAACTCGCAGCAAATTCTTTTATGGTAGATGATTTACAAATTTCATCTTTCAGCAGAGCACTGGCCATTACTGTTTGTAATGGAAATTCTGTTGTTAGATCTTCTTTATACTTTAACTGAAGAGATTCGGCACATTTTAAAATTTCCGGTTCCTTCATTATTGCTAACGTGGTCGGTACCAAAAAATTAAAGATTTAACACCTCATTCATACTTTAAAATTTGTTTTCTAATTGGTATATGACGGTATATAAAGCTTTAAAAAAAAGACGACGCGGAAATCATCTTCGTGGCCCAGACGGTGGTCACTTGATAGTTCGTCAAAGTGTTTTTTGTTTGTTTTTTTGCAAATTTCTGTCGCTTCTTCAAAAAAGTTGGCCTGATTTTCCATTTAGCTGCTATTTCAACAGCTTCGTCTTAGAGAAGCTGTTGCAGAATCGTATGTATTTCTGTATTCTTTAAGGTATCTGCTTGCAGTTTGCAAAGATTCCGCTGCTCTCACAATATGTAAATCTTTCTTTTGCAATATTTTAGATGGCAAATTTACTTCATTAAGAATCTTCGAAAAAATTGCACATAAGAAAACAAATTCAAAATTGCTCATGCTTTTCTGAAATCTAGATGCTTCTTCGCGTTTGTCTCTTTTCTGGCCTTTCAAGGATATTTCAGAAAGCACTTTCATAATGTCCAAAAACCTAAGTTTGATTGCTAAAAGGGAATTGTCGTCCAGCCCAGCAGGTTGGGTTTAATCTTTTGAGCGTAATTTGGGATTCTCCTGTAAATTTTGATAGCAAGTCCCATCTCTTTATACTATTTTGGAAAAATGTATAAATGCTCTGTAAAGTTACAAATAATGTAGATATTTTATCGCAACAAATTTTAACAGCATTGTTTATTACTAAATTGAGGTTATGAGATGCGTGGTGTATGTATATAGCATTGGGTACATCTTGTTTTAAAAGAGACTGAACACCATTGTACGTCCCACTCATGACATTTGCTCCATCGTATGCTTGTCCTCTGCATTTACTTAATTTTATGTCATACTTTTAAAGTAGGTTTAATATTTCTTTAAACAATCCATCTACTGTGTGATTGTGTACTTCAGCAAATCCTAAAAATGATTCTTTAATCTCAACAGATGATGGTTCTTCTTTTTCATTTGCAACAATTTTTACATTCCTAAATACTTGACTTAATTGGTCTTTTTTCGTTATGTCCTGCGTTGTAGCCATGATAATGGAATGGAAAGGTGCTTCGTTACTATTCTTTACTAAAGTTGCTTTTAAACGTGTTGCAGGAAAATATATAATTTCATTTTGGATATTATGGCTGTAAATATTTTGTAGCTCCATGTGGCATGCATAAAACTTCTTTCATAACATTATCGTATTTAGATAATAAATCAACTTGGCTTAAAAAATTTCCACGCTATTCATCGTCTAGGGATTCACGGTGACCACGAAATGATAAGCAATTCTTTGAATGTACTAACGTTGTATTAAAAAGTCGCTCTAGCATTTGTACCCAAAAATTCGATTCGTATCGAGTTTGTTCTTCCAAATTCTTATCTATTGTTTAATTGTTCTTCCATTTTTCATATACAACATGACTGCAAATGATTGACTTTTTTCGTGTACTTTTACCTTTTTCGAAAGACCTTGCCAATCTCTAACCCCTCGTGTTCTCCAGTTATCTATCGGCTCTGTTGAAAACAACCAACAAGGTTTGCAATATACTGCATCCAATTTAGGAGAATGGCAAAGCCCTAGTCTTTCAACACAACCATATTTTGTGGAAGTTCTGTAAAACTCTTCTGAAAACTTGCGATTAGTTTGCAGAGGATTTCGCTTAAAGGGTCCCCGTGGTTGGCATGAATCGGAAAATATAATCATTTTATAAACATCGGCTGCGATGGGCACCCACCCATAAGGGGGGGGCAAGGGAGGGCAGTTTCCCACCCCTAGAGTTTTAGGTTAATGTCTCATGTTGTAAACAAATGGCAAAAACAGAATTAAATTTGTTAAAAGTTTGAAATTTGCCCCCCTCTAGAAAAGATTTTGGAGTTTGCCCCTCCCCCTATAAAAATTCCTTTGGGATCCCATGTCAGGTGTTAATATTATGCTTTAGAAATCTGCAATGTCCGTTGAAAACAACCGGCCTGTGTTATTATCTTCATTTGTATCTTCGTCTAAATTCACTGTAATTTTACGTGATTTTTCCGTATCATGATGTATATCATCATAATTAGAATCATCTTGCGTTTTCTCTCTATCGTCGTTTGTAGAACTGCTTTTTATTTCTACGGCAAAAGTATTTCTACATGCGAATGGTCAATACAATGATGCATTTCACTACATTTGTAATGAGCTTTAGTTCTTTCTTTGTCATTGTTTTCTAACTTATCTAGATATCTGTATGTGCTTGGAGTCTGCGGAAATGCAATAACTGGTTTCAGAAAATTTTAAAATTTTGGAATTTTGGCTAAGCACTCTTGCTGCTTTTTCAGTTTATGTTTTTTTTGATGCACCATTGGTTCTGCTTAGCTTTTTCTCCATTTTTAACCTTTAAAGAATTTGAAATCAATAAATTGCATTGCATGTTTATAAAATGTAATTATGTTACATTTATATACATTAAACGATATTTATTATTCAATCATATGTGTATCTCTATATTTTTAAAACTAATACTATTGGATATGGTAATTTGATGGTGTATTATGTTTTTAAATATATATATTAGGGTGGACCGATTTTTTTTTTTTTTTTTTTTTTTTTGGATACACTCTCTTCCAGGGTCTTAAAAGTTATGTGTTGTAACAAATAATGCGTGTGCAAAGTTTGAAGGGGCTATGATAACGTCTACAGCTAAGCACTACAGAGTAATTTCGTGGACTGGACGCTACCAAGAAAAGAACAGGAAATAGTAAAATGAAGCTATTTGTACTTGCACGTGCGCCATCCATAATCTTGTACATGTACATGTACAAAGTGCCATTCTCTTTTTTCTGCCCTTCTTCTTATCAGCAGTCCTCAGGCGAAACGGTTCTTTACTTCCAGAGACCATGGTCACTATGGTCGTTTCAAGCAACATTCAGTGGGAGTTGAAATATTTAAAATGATTCAAATCTTGGAACTGATTTTTTTCCCCTTTACTTAAAAATACGTAAAAAATCTCCTAATTTATATTTTCCTCTGGTTTCTCTTTTAAAAGAGGGCGAAATGTATGCTCCGTCATTTGACAAAATATAAAAAAGTTATGACTGATAGAATTCAAGATGCTGCAGTTTTAAAAATATTTTACGAAAGTCAGCATCAAACTTAATTTTATTTGAAAAATTCCCAAAAATCTGCAAATTATGTTACACAGACCGAACAAACAGTTTTTAAAAGAAAATTTTCTCCTCTATCCGATGATGTAAATATCGTTTTCTTGCGAGTGTAATTACCAGCATTATTACGTATTAAGCGAGAAAAGTCGCTAAAAATCGGACAAAACATAAAATAAAACATTTTCTAATTCGAATTTCGAAAAAATTGCTTCGAGGCGTGTTAGGATCTGTCCTAGTGAAGCCGTATGCAAAATTCGGTAGGTCTGCGACCAACCGTCTCTGCGCATGTTCATGAATGCACTGAAATCGGACATTCGAGTAGCTTTCTACCCTGAAAATTGCGAAAAATCGTTAAAAATTAGGGAACGGGTGGATTTCCAGAATTTTAAAGTAGCCTACGGCCTGTTCTATGTCGTTTTCCGTGTATGTGCAAAATTTCAAGCCGATCGGTCTGACGGTGTGGGAGGAGTTCCCGGACAAACAAACAAACTTTCACATTTATATAATAGATTTAGCATAAATATTGCATGAATTGTATTTTATTTCGATATCGATGTGCATTAAAAACACTGTTTATGCAAAATATTGGTATTGTGCTACAGATTACCCGCTGATTATCTGCCACTGTGGATTATACGATACAATTTTTAAAAAGAAGGCTGATAAGATCGTGTGGATCATATGCCGGTGCAGATTATTGGCAGGAAATTATGGTACTTTTATTTTGTATTTGTACATTAGTTTAATTTAATTTTCTTTTTATTAGGACCAAAATTGGTACAAAACTTCCGGCCTGATATTATGGGAAAATTTGAACACTTTGTCATGGAAACATCAGATGTATCTAATTATATATATCACTGTAATGCTCAAACACCAAGGTATTTTGATTTCCTTAAATTATCATGTACATTTTCAGTGTTATTGTATAATTAGTAGTATTGAATTTTTTGTTTTAATTGTTTAAATTAAAGTCCATTTGGATGCAAAACTTTCATATTAATAAGTATTTTATCTTGCTCCTGTAAAGTGACATAGAGTATCTGAGGGGGCGGACATCTATTTGCCCCTTCTCTTCCCCATCTTCCAAAGCCAAATAACGTTTTAAAAAAATACAGAATCATGCAATAGTTCATAATGTTGTTTTTATTAAATTACCTCACTAAGAAATCAATTACTGTATTTTCCAGTAACAGGGGCAGCTCTAAGACTGGACAGACCAAACCCTTGTCTGGGGTGGCAAATTTAAGGGTCGGCATTTTGGCTTGAGTTTGAAAAATACATTTTTTATTACCAAAAAATTTTTCTAAAGTTGCATTGTAACAGTGGCAGAAAATTTTCATGGGGGGGGGGGGGGGGGGTTTACGATTACTGCAACTCGCATATATGCATACATGTGTATGATAAGGGAGTGAAGAATATACATTTTGTATGGCAAAAAATTCTTCATGGGGGTTATGACCCCCCTAACCCCTCCTTGGCTACGCCCCTGCATTGTAATACATATTTTCACATAGTACTATTTAATTTTCTCGTGGATATGAATCCACGTGGATATGAGGTAAGGGATAGCTGTCGGGTAAAGTGACAGCATTCAACCTCCTAAAATCGCCACATATACGCCATTAGCTGTCTTTTTTTTTTTTTTTCTTAACTAAATGTATCAGACTAGCCCATGGGCTGTTAGATGGGCTGACAATGCCCTGTGCTAGTAAGGCTTCAAATTCCTGTTTAACTGCTTTTAGTTTTTCAGGAGATAAATTTCTAGCTTTAGATGTCACAAGTGGACCTTTTGTTAAAATACAATGTGTTGTAAAATGTTTAACTGCAGATAGGTTGTTAGCAGGTGTAGTTATATTGGGAAATTCAGAAAGTAATCGATGATATGGCGTGTCACCACAAAGGGCTGTTAGGCCAATGGAGAGTCCAAAAAATGAATTTGCATCAACTTTGCAGGACGTTACCTGGTCGAACAACCGATGATCTTAACATCGATTAACAGTGAAAACCTTTCTAAAACGTCTACGCCTAATATAGACTTTGAAACTTCCACAAAACAAAATGCCATGAATATGAACGTTTTAGGCCAAAGTCTAAAACCATAGTTTTATTGCCGAGTTTTTTTATTGCAAAGTGTTGAAACTGAATTGAACGCCATGGAATTTTCTGTAACTTCAGATATCTTATCTGCTATTAAAGCTAACCCATCTAAATCTTCTTTGCAAACACAGAGAAAAATCTGTTGCATCAAAGCTGGTAAACATGTTAAAAAGAGGGGTTTTAGTACATCATTATCTACTTGCTTTTGTGCCAATGCCTTCATATGCATAAGCAAATGGGATGGTTTTTTATCACCAAGTTGTAAATCCTGCAACAATGCTTTTAAGTGGGTCTGTTCAGAATCGGCATAGTGTGAAATTATGCATTTTTTAATGCACTCGTAAGGTGTATCAGTTAGAGGGGATTGGATTATATCACTAACTGTAACTAAAATATCAGAGTGCAACGCCGCAATGACATTATGAAATTTTGTTGACTCTGTGGTTAAACCAGCAATTACAATCTGAGATTCCAATTAAAAGAACCAAAGTTTGGGGTTATTTTTCCAAAATGGTGAAACTTTAAATGCTACTCAACCGATGTCGATAATACTAAAAGTATCCTGTATAACATATTTTGTGTCACCTAGAGGTAATGACATGTTTAAAGCACTACAGTGGTTATGCTATGAGCAAGAGATGGTGTTCCAAAAGTGAAACCAAAGCAAATTCACATGTAAGTTGAATACACCAATGCAACAGGAACACTTCGCTGGCACAATTGAAGACTCAGGTTGTAGAAGAGCGTAGTCCATAATAAAATCCAGCAGATCGGCACCGTCCAAAGAGTCACCAGTGTAGGGGATGGTGAAGATTGTACACCAGGGTTTTAAAAAATCCAACCCAGGTGGGTTTTATTGTGTTTTATTAAGAATTTTTAAAGTATAACACTTTTGGATTTAAATTTTATAGTTTTACTAGCTGAATGCCCCGTTCTTCGCCCGGGAATGAATGGATTCTTTTTTATATTACGGTTCGTTGTAATTACTAATTATCATAATGAATAGATATAGCAAAATTGATATCTCATAAATATTATCTGCATTCAATAATTATGCATAAAGAATTTCATGGCGATCGTTTGAGCGGTGAAGATGATTCGGCGCAGCGCCATGAACTGTCGAAGTTTTGCAAAATGGATAGCATCAAAATATTTTCATGTTCAAATATCTATATGTACGAATTTTCATAGCAAACAGTTTAACGGTCAACATATGCTGCAGCGCCATCTAGTGGCGAATTAAAGTAATAATATGCTACAGCGCCATCCAAGGGCGAGTGTTAAGCAAAATGGATAACGCGAAAATATTCTCCGTGTTCAAATGTGTATGTATACCAGTTTTCAGGGCGGTTCGTTGAACGATCAAGAAACTGATTGTTGAAGTGCTATCTAGTGGCGAGTTAAAATAATAAACTCTAGGGCTGCAGTCGGGGGCAGATTTGCCGAGTTCGGAGGCCCTGAGCAAAAGCTTCATTAGGGGACCCTCTTTCAAAAACTTTTTGAAAATTTACAAATTTTTCAACTTAAAGAACAATTTAGGGGCCCCCTTTTTGTTGGGGGCCCGGGCGCTTGCCCCGAATGCCCTTCCAGAAATCAGGCCCTGGCTGCAGTGCCATGAATTTGTGAGTACAGCCAATTGAATACTAAAAAAATATTCTCTCTACTCAAATGTGTATGTACACCAATTTTTAAGGTGATCTGTCGAACGGCTTTGAAGTTGGTGTGCTGCATCGGTATCTAGAGGCAAGTCGTAGCAAAATGAGTAGCGTAAAGGTATTCTCCGTGCTCTCAAATATCTGTGTGTACCAATTTTCATAAATCAGCTGAACGGTATTTACATAGCAAACGGTTGAACGGTAAAGAAGGCGAGTTATAGCTAAACGGATGCTAAGAAAATATTCGTTTCGTTCAAACATCTATATTTACGAATTTCCATTGCGATTAGTTGAACGGTCCTGAAGATATTGGTTTGAAGTGACATCTAATGGTAAGTTATAGCAAAATGGATAACGCCAAAATATTCTCTGTGTTCGAATATATATCTATACCAGTTTTCATAGCGATCAGTTGAACAGTCTTTATATGCTGCAGCCCCATCAATAGACGAATTAATGTAAGTTGATACGTTGCGTTGCTGTCTATTGGCGAGTTAAGGTAATGATGTGCTACAGCACAAAAATAGCTATTTATAGCAAAATGGATAACACGAAAATATTCTCCGTGTTCAAGTATCTATCTATATCAATTTTCATAGAGATCAATTGTCCGGTCACGAAGTTGGTGCGCTGCATTGCCATCTAATGGGGAGTTAAAGTAATAATGCGCTGCAGTACCATCTAGTAGTGAGTAAAAGCTAAATGAATAGTTATAATATATTCTCCGTGCTCAAATGTGTAAGCATCAAAATTTTTATGGCGATTGGTTGAATGGTATAGAAGTTGATGCGCTGCAGCGCCATCTTGTGGCAAGTTATAGCAAAACGGATAGCTTAAAAATATTCTCCATGTTCATATATCCATGTGTACCAATTGTCATCAAAGTTGGTTGACCGGTATTTTCACAGCAAGCGCTTAAATGAAATAGAATTCTGCGTTCTGCAGCACCATCTAGCGGCAAGTTACAGCAAAATGGATAGTGTAAAAATATTCTACTTCTTTAAATATCCGTGTGTACCAATTTTCGTCAAAATCGGTTGAATAGTATTTTCATAGCAAGCGGAATAGAAATCGACGTTCTGCAGCACCATCTAGTGCCAAGTTACAGCAAAATTGATAAAGTAAAAATATTCTACGTCTTCAAATATCCGTGTGTACCAATTTTCATCAAAATTAGTCGAACGGAATAGAATTCGATGTACTGTAGCGCCATCTAGCAGCAAGTCATGGCAAAACAGATAGTGTAAAAATATTTTCCGTGTTCAAATATCCATACGTATACCAATTTTTGCCAAAATCGGTCGAACGTTATTTTCATAGCAAGAGGGTTGAACAGAATATAATTCGACATTATGCAGCGTCATCTAGCGGCAAGTTATGGCAAATGGGATAACGTAAAAATATTTTAAGTCTTCAAATATCCGTGTGTACCAATTTTCATAAAATTGGTTAAATGGTATTTTCATAGCAAGCGGTCGAACGGAATAGAAATCGACATTCTGCAGCGCCATCTAGCGTCAAGTTACAGAAAAATTGATGAAGTAAAAATATTCTACGTCTTCAAATATCTGTGTGTACCAAATTTCATCAAAATTAGTTGAACGGTACTTGCATAGGAAGCGGTCGAACGGAATAGAATTCGATGTACTGTAGCGCCATCTAGCAGCAAGTCATGGCAAAACAGATAGTGTAAAAATATTTTCAGTGTTCAAATATCCATACGTATACCAATTTTTGCCAAAATCGGTTGAACGTTATTTTCATAGCAAGAGGGTTGAACGGAATATAATTCGGCGTTCTGCAGCGTCATGTAGCGGCAAGTTGTGACAAAAGGGATAACGTAAAAATATTCTACGTCTTCAAATATCCGTGTGTACCAATTTTCATAAAATTGGTTGAATGGTATTTTCATAGCAAGAGGTTGAACGGAATAGAATACGATGCTCTGCAGCGCCACTTAGCGGCAAGTTATAGCAAAATGGATTGCGTAAAAATATTCTCCGTGCTCAAATATCCATAAATGGCAATTTTTATCAAAAATGGTTGAATGGTATTTTCATAGCCAGCGGTCCATCAGAATAGAATTCAACCCTCTGCAGTGCCACCTAGCGGCAAGTTATATCAAAATGGATTGCGTAAAAATATTCTCAGTGTTCAAATATCCATACGTACCAATTTTCGTCAAGATAAGTTAAACGGTATTTTCATAGCAAGCGGTTGAATAGTATTCGACGTTCTGCAGCAGCACCTAGCGGGGAGCTAGAGTAAAATGGATAGCATAAAAACCTTCTCAGTGACAAAGGACTTAAGTGTACCAAATTTCATGGTGATCGGTCAAATAGTTTTGGAGTTTTTCAAAGTCATACACACAAACACACCCACATACATACACACAAACATTCATTTATATATATATATATATATATATATATATATATAACACATCGAAATTGCTAGTACCAGAACACTCTAGATTATTTAAATAATTTGTTCTTTTTCAGTTGTATAAATAACTTGAATTTATTTCAGGTAAAATGGTTCGCAGACGATAATTGCTTGAGATTCAGTTTTCTTGCTGATATGGCAACAGACGATAAACATTAAATTTTAATATTTTATTGGAGTTGAAATTCAGAAATTCTCATGAGTTAGAAAAGGACAGATGTATATTTTTTCACATTTTCGCCACCTACAACCACCCACTTCCACCCACCGCGACCAAACTCCCTTACTTTCACCGTGCGACCAAGGGGTATTTCCCACCCCAACGGGAAGTTAATTCGAGTAGGTGGTGATAGAGAAAACCCTGTCTTTACAAACGAACATTAGCATTTTATATATATATTAAGATAAGATTTCAAAACAGAACAATTTTAATCTAAAAGAAAACTTTCATTACAAAGTAATAATTAATTAATTAAAATATGAAAATAACTTCCACTTTAATGTAATACCAGGGGTCGATCCAGGATTTTTTTCCGGGGTCCATTTTTGTGAAAACTGCTTATTTTTTTTAATTTGAGTATCTAATTTTGTGAATTTCAACACTTATCAATTTTTATACCAATATTTTAAAAAAGTCACTTTTGTTAAAAACAATTGATAAATCAGATTAAAATGTAGGGTAAAATTCCATTGAGGGCTGCTTTACTTCATTGTATTTTTGTGAAGGGGCCATTTTGATTGATTAAATTTTTGTGAAGGGGGCCGTTTTAATCGATTTTAATTTTGTGAAGGGGCTGCAAAACAGGCCCAATTTTCATTTGCATTGATCCCTGAGTACCATACCAAATTGTTGTTACCGAGGACGAAATAATAAAGGTGTTCAACTGATAAAGAGATTGGGGTTCTTTGTGTGAAACTCCAGGATTTTCTAGGTCCAGATAGATGTACCTTTGAACATCCAAAAAATTGATTTTCCAAAAATAATTCAGATTGTCAGGAATATTTTAAAACAAACTGCACCAAAATCGAACGAAAATTATGCCTACAGCAATTAAAAGAAAAAAGCTAACATGGACTTTCCCTTTAAAAACGCACTGTAAAGAAACTTGATTTTCTCAGTTTCTGATTTTTACACTTTCCCACAAAATTTTATAAAAAATTATGAATGTAAAGTTATGAAATTTTGCATATAGGTTGTACGTATAGATAGTTATTCACTGAACCTCAGATTTGATTATGGGTCCAAAATATTTTATTTTATTTTATAACATGATGAATGACAGAATTTTAAAATTATTGAAATTTTTATGATTTATCATGTTATAAAATAAAATATTTTGGTTCCATTATCAAATCTGAGGTTCAGAGAATAAATATATATGCATACAACCTATATGTAAAATTTCATAACTTTCCATTCATAACTTTTTTTAAAATCTTGTGGGAAAGTGCAAAAATCAGAAACTGAGAAAATCAAGTTTCTTTACACTGCATTTATAGGAAAAGTTCATGTTAGCTTTATTGTTTTTAGTTGCTGTGGGCGTAATTGTTTCAATATATTCCTAACTATCTGAATTATTTTTTAAAATTACTTTTGAGAAATTCATTTTTTAGAAGTTTAAAGGTTAAAGGTACTATGTCCTCTTAAATTAGAACTCAAGTAATTTCGTTATCAGGGTAACGCAACCAGCAAAACCTGTAAAACTCGGGAAATTTAGAAATTGTGAAATAAAAACGGGAAAACTCAGGGAAAATGAAGAATTTTCATGAAAACTGGGAAAATACAGGGAAAAATATAATTGCCACAAAAAATTCATCTATATTTTTAAATTAACATAAACTTTAAATTTCTGTTTGAGAAAGATTATGATTTATTTCGCATTTCAGTAAAAAGTGAAGTCGCGAACCAAACCTCAGCCTTTTTTAATTGAAAAGTCGCAGTCATACCAATTGAAGCGATTGATTGACGCCAATGGTATGCCTATGCATCAGAGAAAGCTCGTTAGAGAAAGGTTATTCTCCTTTTCCCCTCTCAATTCCACTCGGTCTGCTGAATCTCCCAACAAAACGTCGGAACTTTACTTTAGAAAGGGTGATATTCCCTTTTGCGCTTCCTCCCGGTAGAATTTTTCCTTCTAGTTCTTCCTTATCTCCTTGTATGTGGGTGCTGTTAGATACACTTCTTGTGTTTGTTTTCACACTTTCTTGTTGGTTATTGCCACCTCATACCTCATGTGTTCTTGTGTGTGTACCACACACCACAGTCAGTCAGTTTGTTAGTTTCATCTGCATACGTATTTTTGATTAATTGTTTATTTTAGAGCTTTTCTGATGACTGCTGGAAGTGATATGAAAGTTTGCCCAGAGTGGTTAGAAATTACAAAAGAAGATGAAAACAAAGTGAAATGCAATCACTGTGGTACTAAAATAAGTGCCAAGATTGAAAGGATAAGAAATCACTTAAATAAATGTAATGAACATTCTGCACCTTCAAATGTTATTTCTTTTAGAGATAAAGATGAAGATGCTCCTACTTCTGCAAGGAGTGCTGAAAGAGAAATTCAGAGTTCTGAAGAAAATGTGAGAGGTGAACTTCACATCAGTAACAGTGTCATGCACTAAGCTTAAGCAACAAAAAACAATGATTTTTCAGTAATAACTACTAATAATCAAAAATCTAATTTGGATTTAAAAGTAGCAAAATTTTTCTATAGCAACAGCATTGCATTTAATGAGGCAAATAGTACTGAATACAAGGACATGGCGATGACATTGAGACCTGGTTATTCTGGTCCCAGTAGCAGTGATTTGGGTGGAAAGTTGTTAGATGTAGTTAGTGATGATGTGGACAATAGTATTAAAAAGTACCTTTATAAAAATATCTGTTACTTTATTATTAGATGGCTGGTCAAATATTAAGAATGATCCCATGATTGCCACATGCTTGCATACAGGTCACACTTCTTTTTTTCTAAATGCAGTAGACTGTGGAAGTAATAAAAAGACTTCTGAATATTGCTCAGAAATCGCAATTGAAGCAATACAGCATTGTAATGAAATTCTTAAAATTGAGGTATTTTCTGCATGCACAGACAATGAAAATAAAATGGTGAAAACACGAGAAATAAAAGAGAAATATCTGAATAGGGTGTTTTATGGGTGTTCTGCCCACTATTTAAATCTTTTAGAAGAAGGAATTTCAAATAAGGATGTTCGCAAACATGGCGTGGAAGTGCAAATGTTTTTTAGAAACCACCACCAACCAACATGGATGGTTGAAAGAAAAGGGTTGTTTGATGCCCGAACTACCGAATTCTACTCGTTGGAATTCCCAATTTGACTGTATTAATACATTTGCCAAAAATTTTTACAAATATGTTGAAATATCCAACGAAAACCCAGACGAATTTCTTCAGAACATTATTAAAATTTTAGAAAATGTTATGATATACAAAGAAGTATTGCACATGCAGAAGCAATTAACAGAAATTGGTAAAGCACTCGATGCAATGCAAGCAGAAAAAAACAATCTTGCTAGTTCTATTGAACATTGGCTTGGTGTTATAGAACATGAAACCCTATTACCATACAAGTCACTGATTGAAAAAAGGATGAAGCAAGCACTTCAACCATTTCATTATCTTGCACATATGATGAGTCCAAAGTATATCGGTAAACATCTCAGTTCAGAACAAGAAGATATTGCCGAAGAGTCGGTGCAAACAAATTATCCAGAATGGTTGGTACCAATGACAGGATTTAAATTACAAGATGTCACTGTGTTCCCTAAGTCACTGTTTGTTGCAGATGTTAAAGAAAAATTCACTATGTCACAATGGTGGTATATGGTAGAAAAGAGGTCAACCAAAAATCCACAGTTACAGTTTCTGCCAATTTATGCGTAAATTGGCAAATTGCCCAGCAAACTTGGCATCTGTTGAAAGATTTTTCTCGACCTGTGGCTTGGTTTGGTCCAAACTGAGGAATAGACTAAGTATTGAAAAGGCCAAAAAGCTGGTATCACCGTTCCTTAAATCAAAATGGTTAATGTTTAATAATCATGTAAATTTTTGTTAAATAAAATTTATAATGCAAAGTAAGTTTACTCTTATTTTATTTAATTTAATACAGGGATGTTAATTCTGCGCCGAGCTACTCCAAAACGCAAATCTTGCGCCGAACTGCACTTTTAGCCGATTTTTGCACCGAGCTGTGCCGAATATGTCATTTTGACTGTTTGTTAATTTTTTGTCACGCTTGCAAACTTTGCTTTTCTTATCTGCATTTATTGTAAGTGTTGACTCTAGATTGATTTGGCAGGGCGCAGTGCCCGGCGGCCCTTTTATCGTCTTTTTAGCGCCCGGTGGCCTTATTTCTCTTTATGCGCCCTCCTGCTTTTACATTTTTATTATTATTAGTCAGCAATCACCACTTTTTATTTCTTACATACCATTTGCGGCCCATCACGAAAATACGTTAATTAAAACGGCTCCTTCACAGAAATACGATTGAGTACAATAACTTCATCATAAAAATAGGTTCGATTGAAAGCGGCCTTTTCATGAAAACAGTCTATGAAATCGGATCTTTCCCACAAATGCCTTTTTCAAATATTCTATTCTTTCAGATCGAAATACTGTTACTGCCTTTTTCATTGTCTTTGCATTTGCGCGAGCCGAGTAACCCTAAAAGGGGCCTCTCTAGTATGCTTTGTTTTTGCTGACTCAATGAGAAGCCCGATTGGCCGGGCAGAACTACCTGGGCATTTCAGTTAGGAGTTGGGAGAAGAAAATACGGTTGGGAAAATCAAAATTTTCTTAAGTTATCTAAAAATTTGCAATTCCATCTGTCAATCCTCAAATATCGGTAGCTACGTTTGATAAATAAGTAGTTGCGAATTATCAAACAATCATTATTCCAGAGTTCGTCGCCAGCTGTATATAGTTATTGCTCTTTATGTTTTTAATAGTTTTGCGCACTAGCAAGTTTTATTTTTTTTTATTTCTCCCTAAACGTTTTCCTCTTTTTAATCGGCTTTCTTAGTAAATATTATTCTTAATGTATAACAGCTATTTACTAACCATACATAATTAAGGATGATACAGAAAGTATGCCATAGCAAAACAATGTTTTGCGATTCGAAAATTTTGCGGGATTTGCTTGTTTGTTATGGCAAAAATAGACAAGGGATATCTCCTAAGGGGGGTGCCTTGGTTGGATGACTTTTTAAAGAGTTCTAACGTGTATTGACGTTACATTTGATGAAACCGACAAAAACTCCATATCTGTTATACCCGATAAGGGTTAACTCTTTAGTGGCCCATTCACTAATCTACAATCTAAGATTTAACTCTTTAACTTTAAAAACAGCAGAGTAATATGCAATTTCAGCGTAGCTGTAAAGTCCTTAAAAACCTGTATAAAAATTGACTAGCATAGTATGTAGCATGTATAGACTCAGTAACAAGGCTTTTAATTTAAAACAACGAACTTCATTTTATTAACAGTTAATCATATTAAAAACAGTTACATAAAAGGAGAAACAATTAACTAGGTAAAGTATTAAAATCTATTGCACTGAAGTTTTAAACTTAACAAATTGTTTAAAAATCAAATAAATGCATTGCTATCACGATTCTATGACTCAATTAAAATAAACAGAATTTACTTTCGACATTAACATTTACTTCAGGACGTCGGAGGCTTCAATATGAAAAACTATATGCTTGTTCCATCAGACTAATAAACATTTCCAGCCTGTCACTTTATAGTGTAGTTCCCATACTTAAAACGCAAGAGGCTCAACTACATTAGCAGAGATGCATCACTAATACATAACGAAACTAAGCGAAACTGCCGATCCTGCAGCAATTGCTTCTTAAATACTGCCGGGAACGGCAGCCACAACGCCCACATCAGGTGAGCAGAAAAATACGTGCGCCGCTTACGCAGAACGTGTCAAATGATGTCACTGCCGGATTACGTGACTGACAGCAGCACACGCGGATAGTTCAACAAGTCAGTCAAGACAAACAAGATGGCGATGTTGCCGCGAAGCGTTGGGCCGGAAAAACAACTTTAAGTTAAAGATGATAGTAAGTAAAAGATTCAAACTTTAAATATAGAATTAAGGTGAAAAGAACTTAAACCGGTATTTAGCTGAAATTAACAGTTTTATAAACTGGAAATAAAATATGTGATTAGTACTGGGCAAGAAAGCCCCCCCTCTTCTCACCTGTACAAAGGTAAATTTAGGCTTTAAGCACAAGATTATTTCTGGCATCCTGTTACAAAAATATACATTCGTTTCAATGCTATTTTTCATTACTATCGTAACTATATAAACACTAATTAGTACATTAGTTCAATACAACACCAACATAGAAAGTCCATATGCCATTAAACATACAGGGATGTTAATTCTGCGCCGAAACACAAATTCTTGCGCCGAACTGTGCTTTTAGCCGATTTTTGCGTCGGTCTGTGCCGAATACGTCATTTTGACTCTGTTGGCAAAAGCCACCCTCTCCCCGTAATTTCTAGCAAATGTTCAAATAACCTTCCAGCAGTAAAGTGTAAAGTTTAATATTTAATCCATCTAAAGCTAAGAATTTCAGTCTCCCGTAATTTTACGGTAAACGCTATTTCTTTTAAACTTATTACTTTAACTTAAATCTTATTCATAATAGACATAGCGAGCACTATCGCTCTTTAAATCCCGACCGGCAGTAAACGTCGCCATCTTTGTCCACTCGGACTCTTTTTCGTCGCTTTGCCAAGCATACTACTCCGCGACTACGTCATTACGGCGGAGCTTTCATGTATTCGTCCGCGAATTCCGCAGGTATTTAAACTCTTGTTTTTGCTGAATACAACGGAGGTTGATATTGCTGTTGTGTTATTTTGTTGACATGAGTTTTCTTTTCCGGCCGCTGTTATGGGCCATGTTGTATGGGTAATATACAACTTTATTTTTGTAATGCCTTCATGTCTTCAGTAACTTTTAACTAAATAAAATACTTGGCTTTTAATATATGTGTCATCTTTTCAAGAGTTATTTACTTCTGAAAGTATTATCTGCCCTCGGCAGTTTTTTCCACTGTGTAACAGCTCTCCAGTATTAGAGTTTTAAAGCCATAACATGGGACATCTTTCCCAATGTTATTGTCTACAAGTGGTTATGGGCGTAAGAGTGCCCTGGGCAGAAGAACATCAGAAATATAATAGTATTATTCAGGTTGTAGCCCCCAGTGAAAGTTGAGCAAACTTTATGAAGATCTTGGTGAATTTGAGAAGGGGGGGCCTACAAAAGATTTTTTCTTTAACTTTAAAATCAAGCTTCATCAAATTTTGTCAAGCAGCGATTCTACAGCTATAGTGCTATACTTCAATAATAACATCTCAACATTTTGAAATTTTCAATAGTTTGCTTAAATATGATGAACCCTGTGAATTCGGTGCACCAAATTGAAAAACTAAATTTCAATAACTACAGTAACTGGTCTGCTGGCATCAAATATATCCTAATTGAAAAGGATAGTTGGGATTTAGTGAGCGGTAAAGAACCAAAACCTGTAGAAGATGATAAACCAGTGTTACTCAAAAGGATGTGAAAGAATTTGAAGATAAAAACAGGAAAGCACTAGCGACCATTTACCTTAGCATTGAGCCGGATATTCGAAAAATTATCGAACAGTTCACTGACGCTAAAGAAGCTTGTGACAGAATTAAAACTCATTTCAGACCAGACAACCGTTCAACTCATATGAGTTTATTTTCGGAACTATGCTCATGTAAAATCAAGCCTGGTGAAAACATCGATATGTACGCTGCTAGATTAAGAAGAATTAATAACCAGTTCAGTGCAATTAATCAACCTCTCCCTGAGATTTATTTGGCCTTTCAACTCTTGCGTTATTTGCCTGTCGACTTCGACAGTATTGTACAAACCATTTTAAGATGGGACGATAAGAAGTTCATTTTTAAAGATATCGTTATCGAGCTTATTGCTGAAGAATCCCGTTTAAGTGTGCGTGATGGCGACAGAACAACCGAAGAGGTGTATGCCGCTCATCAAGCAAAGTTTAAGAAACAGCAAAACGTCTACGCTAAGTCTAAAATACCTAGTCAAGCTGGCCGTCAGAGCCGCCCAAGAAAAACCACAGCTAAAACCTTAAGACAACGCGTGTCCACTTCAAATGGTGTATTGCCCGAAAGAGGAGCGAGGGATTTCTCTAGAAATGAGAGATCCAGAAATCGACGTAACAGGAGCCCTACCCGTAGCCAGGAACCTTTAAGCCGAGATGCCAGCTCAACATCCTCTTTCCTGGCAGGAGCGAACCTGAGCCAAGCCTGTGTCACCCAAGATACCTGGATCTTTGATACGGTCGCCACCCACCATTTTTGTCGGGATAGGCAGCTTTATACGGACTACGAGCGTGTTGCAGACCAAGATCTTGCTGTTGCAATCGACGGAGTCACCTTCCCCATAGAAGGCAAGGGGCATGTAGAACTACGATTCGGACAACAGACGTACAAATTTGGTGAGGTCATGCATTCACCTGAGTTACAAAGTAACCTGATGTCAGGTCCTAGACTAGATAAAAAGGGAGTGGATTTCTTTGGTTGTGACGGGGAAATTAAACTCTACCAAGGTAAGCAGTACCTTTTTTCTGCATTTATGGAGAACGGAGTTTACTGTTTGCATCCAAAAATTCCAAATAAAACCCCTAAATCTGTCGGATTTTCCATCTCATCTACTGAAAGTAACAAAACGTCAGACCGAACTATGCTTTGGCATAGGAGGTTAGGCCACATTAACGTTAACGCTATTGATCGCACTGCTAAAAGTAAAAGTGCAATAGGACTCCCAACACTTAAATATAACAGAATTATTTGTGAGCCATGCAGATTGAATAAGCAAAGTAGAGTTTCGTTTAAACGTACACAAGAGATCAGATCACGACATCCGCTAGAGTTAATTCACATGGACACTTGGGGTCCTACACAAACTACAGGGAGGAGGGGAGAAAAATACTTTTTAACTATTACAGATGATTACTCACGTAAAGTGTCAGTTTACCCAATTAAAGGCACACAAAACGTCTTTAACATTTTTAAAAATCATATTTTTAGAGCTGAAAGATTTCTAGGCAGAGAGCTAAAAGCTATACGTACAGATAATGGGACTGAATTTGTAAACACAAATTTTAAAAATTTCTGTACTGAAAAGGGCATTAAACACGAATTAACAAACACATATACTCCCGAAGAAAACGGGGTATCGGAGAGATATAATCGCACAGTAATGGATGCGGCACGTACACTCTTGGCAGAAAGTAATATGCATAAAAGTTTTTGGCCTGAGGCAATGCTGTACTTCGCGTACACCAAAAATCGCTTATGTCGCCGAAATCAATTGAAAACCGCCTTTGAGTTGTATTGTGGCCGTAAGCCTTCAGTGAGACACTTAAGACCCTTCGGAGCTACGGCATACGTAGGTGTTCCTAAGTCCCGTAGATCGAAGTTTGATCCTAAAGCCCGTAAAGGTGTGATGATAGGATATGCTTTCAACACAAAAGGCTACAGAATTTGGATGCCTGACTCTGATCAAATTTTGGAAACCATTAATGTTTCTTTTGATGAAAATGTACCTTATAACGTAAAACAAAGTGACCAAAATGACAGTGGAGCAGTAATGGGCCAGAATTTTTATTACCGTAAAAATCGGGAGAAGAGCCGCGGCTCATACGAAAAAAAAGTTAAACTTTTTCAGGGTGCGGCCCATCTGATATTTTCCCCCCTCCAACTGTACTGCTTATTTAATTACAGTGCAGCACCGATAATCCGGCATCGGCTGCAATGACGCGGCGCCGGATTACCGATTTTTCCGAATTACAGATGTGTTGAAAATTTCCATTAAAACCATCGTCGATCACGTGCTATTGCCCAGTATATTATTTATCAATGAAAAGTAGTCTTAAAATATGCATACGATCGCTATATAAACCGTCAAAAAAAAAAATAATAATAATAATAATAATAATAATACTAACCTACACTGGAACAAATGTAATTTAGTGTTTAATTCAAACTAAAAACTATAAAGCAGAGACGATCGTTGATTTTGGAACATTTTCATAAATTATAACACAAATAGTAACTGAAATTTATTTAAATACTAATTTAAAATAAGTGTATTAAATTATTATTAGAATCTAATTAGCTTTTGTATTTACATTAAATACATCGGTTAATTCGACTTGTTTCATTTTTTTTTCGGTATTTAATTGGTTAATTAACATATGCACATTCATCAGTTGACTCTCAGATATAAGATCGAATTTATTAAATCTCTCCGTAGTTTGTACCCTAGAGTTTTATTTTGCAAGCTGAATTATTCCCAATTTTACTCTCTTCAGTCTCTTCACAGCTTCTTAATTACATCGAAACATAATTCCCCCCTCCTTTCCCTCTTGCTTTTCAAAGCACTGACGAATTCCTTCCTGCGATAGTTGACGATTTTGCACGGTGACAGGATGTCTAGAAACAAGGCAATGTGTCTGGAAGCGGAAGGAGCCGAAGCCACGTGTTTACGATGATGCGTAAACATGCTGTCTCGTTTTAAAAACTCGTACATATTAATGTTCTATGAAAGCACTCGCATTATCTTTGAATTCTTCATTCAGCTACACTGCACCTTTGACTGCAATTAATTTAAATGTAATAAGCGAACCAAGCCGTATTTACTTTTGTTTTTATCTCGGTATTAGAAAATGCATTGATTCAAATATTTGCGGCAGTAATGGTGATCGGCAAAGATATGTTAGGGCCGAAATACGAAACAAAGAAAAATAATAAAAACATATAAAACATTATTTAATACGGCAGATTAATTAGTTAAAATTTTTTATTTGGGAATACCTTATTCCCCTGTACACGATATATATTTCGGTTACACACATAACCATCATCAGTCGTTTCTTGAACTCACACTAATGGCGGCTTCCTTTTTATCTCTTCGTTCTTTTTCTTCCGGAAATTTCGATGAATGACGTCATCCCATGATTGGTCGATTGTATGAAGCGCATCTTTGATGCTGCCATCTGTCGTCATTATTTCTAAGCTCTCACGAATGTAGGCATATATACTATTTTTAAAGTTGGCTATTTTTTAAATATTTTTAAAATCAATGGTAATGGGCTCTTCCAAAGCAAAACGTGCCAGAGCGGTACTTTGTTTCTGGAGGTTAATGTCTTTAAAATGTTCGTTTTTTCGTTCTTTAATTTTCCTTTTTGTAACGCCGATGTAGCAATTTTCTTTATTAGTGTCGTTTGACATAAAGTTAATTTTATAGATCCCTGCGGTTTCGATGGGGTTGATTGGGTCTTTTTCCGATCTAATGCGCTGAAAAATTGTTTTATTAGGTTTAATTGGAATACGGAAGTTCTTTTTACTGGCGATATTAGATAGTTTATTGGCTATCCCCCGGCTAAAGGGGATAGCGGTAGTATAACGTGGTTTATCTTTTTGACGGTTGTCTATAATATTTAGGCAACGTAAATTAAATATTATAGAAGGCAACGTAAATTAAATATTATAGAAGGCAACGTAAATTAAATATTATAGAAGGCAACGTAAATTAAATATTATAGACAACCGTCAAAAAGATAAACCACGTTATACTACCGCTATCCCCTTTAGCCGGGGGATAGCCAATAAACTATCTAATATCGCCAGTAAAAAGAACTTCCGTATTCCAATTAAACCTAATAAAACAATTTTTCAGCGCATTAGATCGGAAAAAGACCCAATCAACCCCATCGAAACCGCAGGGATCTATAAAATTAACTTTATGTCAAACGACACTAATAAAGAAAATTGCTACATCGGCGTTACAAAAAGGAAAATTAAAGAACGAAAAAACGAACATTTTAAAGACATTAACCTCCAGAAACAAAGTACCGCTCTGGCACGTTTTGCTTTGGAAGAGCCCATTACCATTGATTTTAAAAATATTAAAAAAATAGCCAACTTTAAAAATAGTATATATGCCTACATTCGTGAGAGCTTAGAAATAATGACGACAGATGGCAGCATCAACGATGCGCTTCATACAATCGACCAATCATGGGATGACGTCATTCATCGAAATTTCCGGAAGAAGAAGAACGAAGAGATAAAAAGGAAGCCGCCATTAGTGTGAGTTCAAGAAACGACTGATGATGGTTATGTGTGTAACCGAAATATATATCGTGTACGGGGGAATAAGGTATTCCCAAATAAAAAATTTTAACCAAAGAAAAATATTCGGTGAAAATCTATCTATTGAAGAAGAAAAAAATGAAGATAGCCATACATCAATTAAAATCAGCGTTCAAAGTTCCGGATTTTGAGATTCCGGATCCCTTTGGGGAGGGAAAAAAAAAAAACCGAGACTAGTGCCAGATTATAGGTTCCCAGATTATGGATGCTGCATGTATATATTAATTTTCAATAAATTACGATGATCGGACTTTCTGCGGGTATATTTTTACATTTGTTTACTTTTTTACGAATGTGGCTCATACGTCGGTGCGGCCCTTCTGTGAGTATATTTTTACACTTGTTTACATTTTTACTGGTGTGGCCGTTTTCCCAGTTTTTAGGGTATACGGAATCCCCTAATAGTGATGCTTTTGAAAATAGTTCAAATAATTCAAACTCCCCAGGACATTCAGACGATGAAGACGAACTCCTCACAAGAGAGGGGGAAGGTCGTGTCGATATACCGCTGAGGGAAGTACGATGGCTTAGAAAGCCGGTACCTAGGCCCGATGGTAGTAGAGTCGACATCTACTATTATGAGGAAGGAGAAAAGGAAAGAATAAGGTCACTAAATGACGCTGAAAAATAGTGTAAAAAGAATAATATATCCTTTGAACCAAACCTTTTTTGTTTTAAAGGTTCTAATCTGTATGAGGGACTCGTAGCGGGTCAAAACGGTAGTTCAACCTCCAGTGCTAGCAGTATGAATATATGACTAGAAGAAATTGTTGTGCCACGAACCTATAAACAATCATTAAAATCCCCTCAAAAGGACTTTTGGCAAATTGCCATGGAGGAAGAGATTAAAATGATAAAAGAACGCAAAGTGTGGCACTTAACTGAAGCACCTAGTCAAGTTACTCCCGTGGGGTGTAGATGGGTGTACACAGTAAAACGTGATGCAAAAGGAAAAATCGTGCGATACAAAGCTAGATTAGTAGCACAAGGCTACAAACAAATAAAAGGAGAGTCTTATGACGAGACCTTTTCACCCGTAGTCAATTTTAGTATAATTCGCTTTTTCTCTTCATTGCTAGTTTCATATAAAAAATGGTTACATTTCCAGTATGATGTAAAATGGGCATATTTGTACGCCCCATTAACCCACACAGTCTACATGACACAACCCCTGGGTTTTGTAGAGCTAGGTAAAGAACACTTAGTGTGCAAGTTAGACAAGGCACTTTATGGTTTACATCAAAGTGGTAGAGTGTGGTACACAGAGTTAAACAAAGTCTTAAATGAAATAGGTTTTAAAAAATATGACTGGTGTAATTGTGTATATGTTTTTAAAAATGAAATTGTTTTATTAGTGTATGTTGACGACATAATAGTGTTTGGGAAGACCACTAAAACTATAGAACGATGCGTAAATCTTATAACTAAGAATTTCGACTTGAAAAGTTTGGGTAAAACCCGTAAGTTGCTTGGAGTTGATTTTGAACAAATCGACGATATTTGTATCAGTCAAACTCTTTATATTGAAGAAATTTTCAAAAGATTTAGACAGTACAAAATTCCTATAACATCACTCCCGATCTCCAAAGGCACAATTTACTCTAAGGTTCAATGCCCTCAGACAAACGACGAAATACAAGAGATGCAACAGTATCCCTACCGTAGCTTACTAGGATGTTTATCCTTTATTGCAAATCGGACGCGTCCCGATATAAGCTATGCGGTTAACATCTTTAGCCAGTTTCAGAGCAACCCCGGAATAATACACTGGGATGGTTTAATCAAATTACTTGGTTACGTAAATTGCACCAGACATTTAAAACTTAAATTAACTTGTACTAATTTACAAATAGTCACCTACACCGATGCCGATTTTGCATCAAACAGAGACGATCGTACTTCCATGGGGGGACAATTGATATTGTTAGACAAGTCTCCAATAGCTTGGCGCACCTTCAAAGAAAAGTGTGTAAGCCTTAGCACTATGGAGGCTGAGTTTGTTGCGTTAACAGAAGCAGTTAAAGAGCTTCAGTGGTTCGATCGCATCTTAAATGAATGCGTTAATCAAAAATTAATTTCAGACAAAAGGAACTGCTCTTTACTTCTCGTAGATAACAGGGCAACCATCGACTTTGTTAAGTCCCCCACAGAAAACTATAAGACCAAGCATATTGATATCAAAATGTTTTTCGTCAGAGATTTAGTTTACAAAGACACATTCGATATTAAATACATTAAAAGTGCCGATAATTTGGCAGATGCATTTACAAAACCACTCACAAAATTTAGTTTATCTAAATTTAAAGAAAGTATATTTGCAAATGAAAAATCTCCTTTGGGAGGTAGTTTAACTTTAAGGAAAGTTTTTGAGTGTGATATATGAAGAAAAAAAAATGCAAATGATGTTCTTTTAAAATTTCTAATACTTAGCACATTGTTTTAGAGCTCATCCTTTGGACTATATTAGTATTTGTAGAGATAAGTATTCTCTATTTTTTTTTCTTTCCCTTAACGTCACAACCAAGTTCCTGATAGTAGAGGGGAATTTGTTTTTTTTTTTTTTGTTTGTTTGTTTCAATTTTATCAGACGCGATGTTTATAAGAAAAAAATATATGTGTAAAGGTTGTGAAATTAGTATTTGAAATGAATATTATGATCGTAAAATCATGAATTTGTGTATATATTGAAAATTGTATATGCATTCGTATGAATTTTTTAATGCTCTTGAAAAATTTAATTGCAGTGTGTTTATACTTAAATGTGTTTAAACGTATATGTGTATATTTAATAGGTATTTAAAGCATGAAGTTGAACGTGACGTACTAATATTTCTAGTATTTGCAAATGTGTCTGTACATATTATGAACTGATTTCAAGAATTTAATTATATTGTGTATGAATTTAAAGAATCGTATAGAAGTTGTGAAAAAATTGTATTGTGTTTTTACATATAAGATACCAGAGTGGTATATGCTTTATCAAGAGCAAAAGGTAAAAATAAGATATATGTATTTCTGATTTGTTGTGAATGATTTGTGTGAAGTCAAGGGCCCTTGCATGTGGATGGACGAATGGAATCTGTGTTTGTATTTGAAGGCACTTATGCCAACTTTTGATAATGTTACATTGCTCTATATAAGAATTGCATGTTGAATATAATAGACTAGTATTAGATAATAGTAATAATTGTGCATTTGAAAAAAAAGGTTTTTTGTATTGCATATATTGTTTTTTTCAAATATTCAAGTGTATTATGTAATGTGTTTAAAACACGGCGAGTTGCCGTTCTTCTAATTTAATTAAATGACTAATAATTAAATGACTCTAAATTAATTAATGACTAATTTAATTTTTTAAAAAAAGAAGCGGTAAATTTTGTTTGAATCTACGATTTCGGCATGAAGCCATGTGATAGGAAGCCTTATTTTTCACAAATAGCTAGAGGGGGGGCATTGTTTGAAAAAGCCACCCTCTCCCCGTAATTTCTAGCAAATGTTCAAATAACCTTCCAGCAGTAAAGTGTAAAGTTTAATATTTAATCCATCTAAAGCTAAGAATTTCAGTCTCCCGTAATTTTACGGTAAACGCTATTTCTTTTAAACTTATTACTTTAACTTAAATCTTATTCATAATAGACATAGCGAGCACTGTCGCTCTTTAAATCCCGACCGGCAGTAAGCGTCGCCATCTTTGTCCACTCGGACTCTTTTTCGTCGCTTTGCCGAGCGTACTACTCCGCGACTACGTCATTACGGCGGAGCTTTCATGTATTCGGCCGCGAATTCCGCGGGTATTTAAACTCTTGTTTTTGCTGAATACAACGGAGGTTGATATTGCTGTTGTGTTATTGTGTTGACATGAGTTTTCTTTTCCGGCCGCTGTTATGGACCATGTTGTATGGGTAATATACAACTTTATTTTTGTAATGCCTTCATGTCTTCAGTAACTTTTAACTAAATAAAATACTTGGCTTTTAATATATGTGTCATCTTTTCAAGAGTTATTTACTTCTGAAAGTATTATCTGCCCTCGGCAGTTTTTTCCACTGTGTAACAGCTCTCCAGTATTAGAGTTTTAAAGCCATAACATGGGACATCTTTTACAAGTTTCCCAATGTTATTGTCTACAGACTCTTTCAGGGTGCGCCGAAACACAAATATTGTGCCGAACTGCGCTTTTAGCCGATTTTTGCACCGTTCTGCGGTGAATACGTCATTTTGACTCTTTGTTAAATTTTTGCCACGCTCATTTATTTTTTAAAGCGTGTATGGGAAAACTAGTTAGCAGTAAAGCAAGATTCAAACTGCGTACGAAAGCTGCATTCCAAAGCCATTCTACCCGCCCCAGATCGGACCAGTCAGGCTTTGTTAGTCACCTCAATCAGGGCCGGCCAGATAGGCAAACAAGTAATCATCGCAACGGGCACCGCTTTTTGTTGATAAAGGGGCACAATTTGCTATTTGGAGATGAAACATTATGGACCAATTCGTTTTTCTACATGTACACATGCATTGTTTTTTTTCTTGTTTTGTTTTGTTTTGTTTTGTTTTAATTGATATTGTACCTTTTTGAGAAAGAAAAATGGAGGAAAATGTTTTTTTGGTGCAAAATAAATCTGCTGTCTTTAAATGAAAACTTAAGGAAAAATCAATACGCCTTTCATAACTTGTTATTCGAAAAGTTTTTATGTATTCACACTGTTTTCAAAAGCAATTCATATGTTTTACCTTTTCGAGCTTAAAAAAAAAAAAAAGCCCCCTCCTCTGAAATGGGTAACGATCCGCCACAGCTCTATGTATATGTATTTTCCCGATTTGAACTGGCACTATTTTTTTCGGGCCCCACCACTGAAGCAGGTCACGAGCCGCCACTGGCTGTTATAGAAAGTGGACAGATTCTATTAACGGAAGGGAAGGATAGACTTGCAAAAACATTAAAACTATTAGAAGAAAATGAAAAAGCTCAAGAAGAAATTAATAAAAATAAAAAAAAGAATAAATAGAAAACTAGATAACTTATGATACTTAATTTGTAATCTCATTATTAATTTCTAACTAAAGAATGAGATAGAAGCTTTTGTTTTAAAATTTAGTTTTCATTTTATTTGTGCTCTCTTTTTCGAGAGGAAGATTCCCTAAATAATTCTGAGAAAGAGAAAAAAAGGGACAGGGATTGGCAACCTGTGGCTCGCAAGCCGCATACTAAAATGACTTAACCACAGAAAGGTTGCTGACTCCTGATATGTATTGTTTTTACCAAGTTGCTGATAGCATAGCCTGTATACACCCTTTTTTTTTCCACAGCTTTCCTAAAGTGCTTTCAAATAGTGTTTTGCTTTTAGCAAATGGTGTTTGCTCGCAAACTTTGCTTTTCTTGTATGCATTTATTGTGTTCCTAAATCTTCAATTTTATGCTCCAAAATCATGTTAATTCTGATCTCGAATCTTAGTTTTCCTCTCGGAAACTATTTTTTTGTGCTCCCGAGGTGCTCCCAAATGGAATTTTTCTGCTCCCAAATAGAATTTTTCTGCTCCCAAATGGAATTTTTCTGCTCCCGGGGTGCTCCCTAATCGAGTGTTGGAGTTAACATCCCTGAACATATCAAAAAAAATTATCACTACATTTCAGGTACATTGCATCTAAGTAACGCGAATATCACGACTCACTTTAAACCTCTTACGTTCAAGTCGTACTAAAAAAAGATACATCCTTAATACAAGTTGCAATATCTCTATACCACAAAATTGAAAAATTCATGCAAATACATTCATACTCTCATACGGGACCCCGATTCACGCAACATACATACTATGTACTTATAAAAAGGTGAAGAAACAAGTTACTTTAGACACATGTACAACACTTTGAGAAACATGAGGTTAGTAAAAATAAATTTGGATGCATCCTCAGTGAAATATATATACACATATATAAATATTGAGCTCTCAAAGTTATACTGCATTTCATCAAAGGACATGGTTGACACAAGGTTTTTCAGAAAATTACATATGCCAGGTACTAGATTACTTTTTAAACATACTCATAATGAATTTGTGCTTTTGTGAGCGGTTTGGTAAAAGTATCGGCAAGGTTAGACTTACTGCGAACGAAACGCAGAGAAAACTTATTTGAATTATACAAATCACGTATAAAAAATAGCTTAACGTCAATATGCTTTGACCTGTAGTTCTCTATCGGTGATTTTATAAAGTCAATTGTGGCCTGATTATCGGCATACAAAATGGGTACTATGTGTTCACCTGTCAAGACCCGTTTCTCTTAGCACTCATCGAGAATACCACTGAACCATATAATCTCTTTTGCTGCCTCTGTCATGGCCACAAACTCGGCCTCCATTGTTGAGAGACTAATGCTTTTTTCTTTAAAGGTACGCCAGCCTATTGGGGAGTTACCTAATATCACAAGCTGGCCCCCAAGAGACGTCCTGTCTCAATTTACGGCAATGTCAGCATCCGAGTATACTATTATCTGGGGTTGTTTACAGATTAAATCTAGGGAAAAGTCTGCAGTGTTTATAACATAGCCTAAAAGTCTCATTAAGCCATCCCAATGGGGCATACCGGGGTTTGACTGAAATTGGCTGAAAATGTTGACAGCATAGGAGATATCCGGACGGGTTCTATTAGAAATAAAAGACAAACAGCCTAGTACACTTCTATATGGCAGTTTAGACATTTCTGCTACTTCATCTGCTGTAGAAGGGCAAGATGCTTTTGAGAACACGTAACCTTTCGCAATTGGGAGAGAAGTTATAGGGATTTTGAACTTTTTAAAGCGTTTGCCGACCTCTTCTATGTAAGAGCACTGGTTAATCCAAACCTTACCGCTGTCCTCTCTGAACTCTACTCCCAAAAGAGTAAGGGTCCTGCCTAATACTTTGATGTCGAAGTACTTCATGAGATCTTTTAAAACATTGTGGTGTTCGGCAGAGATCAAGAGATTATTGACAAAGTCGTCAACATACACAGTACGAAGTCTCAAATCCGGAATCGTCCGGACCGCGGCCTTTCCGGATTTTAGGTCACTTTCCGGTTTACGGCAATAAAAAAAATGGACATCTCCTTTCCGAACACCCTTTCAGTTAATAACTAGCTTACGCCGTCCGAGGTAGCGATTTCTTAAGAAATTGGAGCATTAAAATAGAAAATTTAATCACTTACCTTTCGGCTGCATATTCCGGAGGTGCCGCGAACCAAAAATAACAACGCTTGAAACAAATTTATATTCCAAAATTTTTATTTACATAGAAAAAGGCTACTTTGGGCTAAACATATCGGTAATTTTTCTTTGACGCATTAATTTTGATTTTTCCTTTAATACTTTTTCTTTAATTAACGTTACAGTCATTATTTCATGTGCAGTTGCAAAGTCCCTTTGTTGCAGTCCTTTAATTAAAACGTCCAACAAACTCAAAAGTTGGTCGATGGGAACTTTTCTTCTTTTTCACCATCCTCACTCTCTTCGTCGCTGCTTTTGTCTTCATTTTGGTGGGTAACTAATTCGCATATTTCATCGTCTGTGAGCGATCCTACCACAGGTGCATTGTTATCAATCTCCATAACTTCTTCGATATCTGAATAGTTGAGATCCAGTCCGTTTGCACAGGCATTTTTGGCATATGCTAAAAGGTCTGCGATCTCAACCTGAAGCACGTTTTTTTTCGATGACTGGAATCCTGGAAACTCGAGCTCATTATTGTCCTCGGTGAACAAGGTAGCTGGCCACAAATTATGCCATGCATGTTTTAAAGTGTCTTCGCTGACACTATTCCATGGTTTGGCTACACTCCATAAAGCATCTTTAATATTAAAATGCTTCACAACTTCGGTTATAGTGTTACCTTCATTAACGAAACCTAACATTTTAGATAGAAAATTACTCTTGTAACGGCACTTCATTGATAAGAGCACACCTTGATCCATAGGCTGTAGTATAGACGTACAGTTAGGGGGCAAGAACAAAACCCGTACATTGTCCTTCACAAGCACATCTCCAGGCGGGTGAGTGGTGCAATTGTCCATGATTAAAAGAAATTTTGCATCTTCCAGAAGACCGATGGATCTGCAATGGGCTCTAGCTTCCGGAACAAAATGCTCTTGAAACCATTAGGTCGTAACTGCTTGAGTTATCCAAGCTTTTTTGTTGGCTTTATATAGGGTTGGGAAAGTTTTAATGCCTTTGAAAGCACGAGGCTTCGCACTTTTCCCAATCACCAGCAACTTGCATTTGTGCATTCCAGCTGCATTCGCACAAGCTAGAACTGTGAGCCGTTCTTTTGAATCCTTCAGTCCTTTTGGGGTTTCCTCATCTGCCGTCACCAAAGTCGTCTCCAAAACAATGAAGTCTCGTCCGCATTGTAAATTTGATCAGCGGTCAAATTTTCCTCAGCTATCAAGATTGAAATCTTCTATGAACTGTTCCGCCGCCTCTTGATCAGCTGAGCCACGTTTCTCACAAACACGTAGTTGTCCGATTCCATGCCGCTGTTTGAACCGCTTCAACCAGCCAGTCGAATATTCACAAGAATTTGTCAAATTCATCTGCTTATGGAAAATCTTTGCTTGCTGCATCAACATTAGTCCAGTGAGAGGAATATTTTCACTTCGTCGTTGCCGAAACCATTCGATCATCACTTTATCCAGGTCTTGATTTTTTACGGAATGCATCGTTTTTCTTTCCGCCATTTCTATAGGGCTGTCACTATCCACAAAGAAATCTAGCAATTCCTTCTTTTTCTTCATTAAGTCGTAAATGGTCGATTTCCCAACTCCATACTCTTCGCACATCTTCAAGACTGAAGAACCACGCTGAATCTTCCGAAGAATTTCAACTTTGGTTTTTATGCTAAGGGAAACATGCTTTCTCTTAACCGACTTCCTGATTTCTGACATAGCTTAAATCAAATAAACTTAATAATAAAAACTCAACTTAATCAAATAAACTTAATAGTAAAAACCAAATCAAATAAACTTAATAATAAAAACCAAATCAAATAAACTTAATAATAAAAACTCAACTTAATCAAATAAAAAGTGCAAAACTTAGGAGAACTTTGTAACACGTGTGATATCTGCAATCCTAAGAGAGAGAATAAAAATATAATGGCTTCAGGACCCTGCCCGTACGTGGACAGCGGCTGTTTTGACCAATGGGCGAGAAGAATCAAACAGACGATCAGTGTTGCCAATGTCTAAAAAGAAATCTAAAAATATCTAATCGAACTGACCTTGAACAGGTTGAAATATTGTTCCCCTTGTTCGAACAGCAGGGAAGGCGCATCCACTATTTTCCCCCACGAAGAACTGATTTTTAGGCCCGTTTACATGGGAAAACGGAAAATCTCGGGTAAAAGCAGAGTATAGGGAAAAACATGCAGTGCATCATGGGAAAGCGACGTCATCCCTGCATTCACCCTTCACTGGACTAGGAATCTTTGTACCCCGCATTTTTCCCTACGTAGGGGAAGCGGAGTAGAAAGCAGCGCAGCGAAAGTTCGGGTTCTTACTCAGCATTTCTTAACCTTTCCCTTTTCCCTTCCCTTCCTTGTAGTAGTAAACGTCAGTACGTGACTTGTCACTTCTTAGTATCGGTTTCCTTTCCCATTTAACAACTTTTAGACCTGGAACAAGGTTAGGAACCTCATCAACACCAGAAGCGACAGTTTCACTATCGTCGCTGTCAGAATCTCGTGGGGCAATGGGATATCCCAGATTGCTATCACCACTTTCACTATTAGTGCCTTCTTCACTAGCGATGGCTGAAGTATCTGTAGGGCCCAGCACAGCTCCACTCAATGTGTCTCTATACACACAATCCTCTTTAAAGGAGACATTGATGGTCTGTATAATCTTGTTTGAATCAGGGATCCAGATTCGGTATCCTTTTGTACGGAAGGCGTAGCCCACAAGAAAGCCCTTCTGAGCTCTAGCATTGAGCTTGCCGCGATGCTGTTGGGGTACTCCCACGTAGGCTAAAATGCCAAACGGTTTTAGGTGCTTAACAGAAGGTTTGTGTCCTGCGAATAACTCAAAGGGTGTCTTTTCTAGTTTTGTGTGACAGACCCGATTCCAAGTGTATGTAAAGTACAACATGGCCTCAGGCCAAAAACACTGTGGCAAACCAGACTCCTGGAGAACCGTCCTCGCACCACAAGCCACCGTCTGATTGTACCGTTCACAGACTCCATTTTGTTCGGGAGTAAATGTATTAGTGAGCTCGTGCACTATGCCCTTCGAGTCAAAATAGCTCTGTAGTTGTCTGTTTACAAGTTCTGAACCATTATCCGTACGAAACGACTTAACCTGAAGGAAGTTCTCGACTCTAGTAATGTGTGACTTCACGATCCCAGTAACCTCAGACTTTTCGGTTATAGGGTATAAGGACACTTTATGCGAGTAGTCATCTATGATTGTTAAGAAATACCTTTCCCCCATGCGTCCCCGAATAGAGATGGGAACCCAAACGTCCGCATACAAGAGTTCTAATGGTGCCTTGGACCTTACTTCCTCTAAGGATTTGAAAGACTCTTCTATATTTACTTAATTTACAGGGGTCACAAAAAACTGTTTTGTCACTTAAAATGGGTAACCCTTTTACACTCTCCTTTTTACTCGTGTGTGCTAAGGTAGAGGTACTTATATGTCCAAAACACCTATGCCAGAGCTCAAGGGCTTTATCGTCTTTTGCGTTAGTGAAAAAGAACTTTCTTGTCATTTTGATGACTCTAGGAGAAACTTCATATACGCCATCTCTTAAAATGGCCTTAAAAACTAGTTTACTTTCACCTTTAGCCGACACTCTTACCGCACCGTCATTCCCATGGAATTCAAAACCATGCATATCTAAACGTGGCACAGTGGAGTATTTGTGTCAAAATCCTGGCCAAAAATATTTTTCATGTGTTTTAACTGGTTTTAACATTAAAATCATTACTGTTGACTTTTGACTCACTTTTTAGTATTATATACTTCTTAAATTATATAAAAAAAACGTGTTGTCGCCAAATTTGGCGATATATCGCTAAACGACTGGAAGTTGGTTTCTAACAAATGCTTTGTCCGGGGAGTGTCCCTTACTGGGAAGTACTGCTGTTGTATAATACCACTTATAAATGTAATACCTCGCGGCTGTCGATCTAACGGTCTGGAGTTTTGGGCGATTTTCTCCAGATGTCACGTGAATACGCATTAGAGCCTCTTAAAAAGCCCTCCGCCAAGGCAACCTTCCCGTAAGGAAAATAGCCGTGCCTTAACCCAGCGGTTCTCAACCTTTTAACTTCCCCCCCCCCCCCCCCTCAATAAAGGCTAACTTACGGTAGCGCCCCCCCCCCCCTTCACATTGTACATTGTTCAGCATACATTCAGTTTTTTAATCTTTAACAATGTACATTTAGTCGAATTTTCTACAAAGTACAGGCATGAAAGAGTTCCGCGTTTTTCAATGTCTTTGAGGCTGTTTCTGAGATCGATGCAAAACCGTCGAGAAATCGTGACCGAAAAATGTGGGGGGGGGGAGCGGAGCGAACGAACGCCATTTTTTCTCCTTCACAGTAAACCATGCTGTAAACAGAGATGCGTTCCTAAGCCTACACATCGTATCAATCACCCTAAATTATTGGTGCAGCGGAATGGAGAAAGGCATAACTTGTGCCAATCGGCCGAATGACGATCGCGCAGGTTGAAAGTAGGCCACGCCTAACTGTTGAAATCGCACCGGGGAAATTGCCGAAGTTGAATTACGGGATGACTGATAACGGCTGTTATGTGAACCAGGCGCGTAGCCAGGAAAATTTTTCAGAGGGGGGATATGAACTTATATGTGTATAAATAGATGGAATTTCATCACTAATCCAAACATTTCGGGGGGGGATATATCCCGATATCCCCCCCCTGGCTACGCCCCTGATGTGAACAACTTCTACTGCTACTTTTACTTCTCGTGCGTTTGGAATTGTACCGCACACGCTCTGAAACGCATGTGGGAAATTGCGTCATCAGTTCGTGAAGATGATTTTTTGTTAGTTAACCAAGATAACATTATAAATATGGATATTAATTTAAACAATGAGCATAAAGCTTGCTCAGTAGATGCGAGCGAAAAAAATAAATTTAAGAAGAAATAGAAATAAAAGTAGGGGATATAATTAGAGGTTATTTTATGAGAATTTAATGACATTACGTTTTACGACTCAACGTAAAAGTGTAGCAGTTAATGTTTCGTAGATGTATTAAATTAGTAACGTGTCTTCTGACCTTAAATTACAAGCCAAGAGCAAGCTGCGTTTAGTTTATTATTTTGCATCAAAATTTAAGTATAATTAGTACAGTAGGGAATCCGGAATGCTCGGGACCGGACCCATTCCGGATTTTGGGATACCGGCTGCGAACTTTACCGATTTCCGGAAGTCTTCCGAGGTAAGCTGTAGCATAGGCCCTTCTGCGTTTTAGCGTCTATTATGACGTTAATTAATATTAACTGAAACTCTATTAAATAAAAACTTTAAAAATATGCACACGATTATACAGGGTGTCTATAAATGATGGACCCGATTTTAAAAAATCATATTTTCAAAAGTTCTCGACGGAATAAAATAATTAATGCGTAAAAATAACGAGAAAAGCTCGAAGTTTTTTTTATTACTAACAGATGGCAGCACATTTACGATCGCTGACAGTAAGAAGCCCAAAATGGCGACAGCGAGTGAGAAGAGTTTTTGTGTGTTGGAGTACGCAAGGGTTTTTTCGACTACTACTGTCCAACGTGCTTTTAGAATTCAATACGGTAAAGAATCACCAACTAAGAAAAGCATTTTGCGATGGTATAAGCAGTTTAAAGAAACAGGTTGCTTGTGCAAAAAGAAAAGCAGCGGCCGGCCAAGCCTTTCGAACGACGCAGTGGAGAAGGTGAGGGAGAGTTTTGTTCGCAGCCCGCGGAAGTCGACGAGAGTTGCCGGCCTAGAATTAGGAATGCCACATCAAACGGTATGGAAAGTTTTGCGTACAAAATTACAGTTTAAACCGTATCGTTTACAGTTGCTGCAACAAATAACAGAGAATGATAAAGTGCGTCGATTAGACTTTTGTGAACGCATGCTAATGGAATTACAAAATCCTAATTTTGGCAAAAAATTGGTATTTTCAGATGAATCGACATTCCATTTATCAGGACATGTTAATCGTCACAATGTCAGAGTGTGGGGAAGTGAAAATCCTCATCAATTTCAACAGTTTATGAGAGATTCACCCAAAGTAAACGTTTTCTGTGCAATGTCGTGTGAAAAAATTTATGGGCCTTTTTTCTTCGGTGAAAAAAACTGTCACAGGTGACAATTATCTCGACATGCTGGAAATTTGGTTATTTCCACAACTGCTTGAGGACAGTCCAGATTTTATCTTCCAACAAGATGGAGCACCTCCTCATTGGTCTTTGACGGTTCGTAGTTACTTAAACAATGTGCTTCCACAAAGATGGATAGGCCGTGCGTGTGACGATGATTTAACGTTATTAACATGGCCACCAAGATCTCCTGACCTAACCCCATGCGATTTCTTTCTATGGGGTTACGTCAAAGACCGTGTTTTCGTACAGCCAATGCCGAACACACTCCCAGAATTGAAACAACGCATTTCTGCAGCATTACAAACCATTACCAGAAACATGTTACAAAATGTGTGGAATGAACTAGATTATCGATTGGACGTATGCCGTGTGACAAAAGGGTCACATATTGAACATTTATAAGGTAAAAAATACTATCTGTTAGTAATAAAAAAAACTTCGAGCTTTTCTCGTTATTTTTACGCATTAATTATTTTATTCCGTCGAGAACTTTTGAAAATATGATTTTTTAAAATCGGGTCCATCATTTATAGACACCCGGTATATCTCTGATTAAAAAAAAAAAAAAGAATGAATGAATAATACAGTATGTTAAAGATGAAGTAATCCATTAAAAAATTCGAAAGCTATGTTATCGAGCCGAGCAACGATTATTTCAGACGGATGACGATTGCTGCAACTAAATTGACTGAAAATATGCAACTTATATAATCTTAAAATTTTACTTAACGTTTTTTCATACATAGTTTCCGATTGAAATAACTCATCCTACACCGCAATTCAGCGGGCTACGGAAGGACGGATAGAGCAGTTGCGCAATTTTCGGATCAACTGCCGTCTTTCCTCGGCCCGTTGATTTGCCTAGCAATTTATTATGCAACCCGCAACCCAACATTTTTTCACACATCTGCAGTTCTTTGAGAAGGGGGGGAGGGAAACAGTCATTAAGCAGACCAAATCCCGTTCATCTTTGTTTACATTTAACAGACTAGATGAATCATCAACACTTTAAGCTGCACGCCTGTGTGTGTGTGTGCGTAAAGGACACATATTTTTCTCCCCATTAAAGCAAGTCATTCTATAATAGCATAGAATCTATTTACGTTACGAGAAATCGAAAATTACCGCACAAGATCTAACAGCAACTCTCCGATCGCAAAGCGAAGAAAGGCGCGAGTAGACAGAATCGATCATTCTCCTGGTACGCGCCCGCGCCCTCCTTTCCCTGCGCTTCGCCGCGATCGTCGAAATTCTTTCCAATTTAACAGGTTTCCTTATTTTTACGTATATTCAATTGAAAACGGTCTTTCAAAGAAGAAAATGGGGAATAAAAAGGAAAATAATATCCGTTTTTATATGCTTATAGGGAGGGGAAAAAAAAAAAAAGTTCCGGATTTCGGGTCCCCTACTGTATTAGGTAATTAAAGTGTGCTTGGAGTTTAGCAAGAATATAATCTTTGATTACATAATTATTATTGGGGGGGGTCGGGATTGACTTTTATCCCTCTCGACACTGGTTTAGGAATGTCCTGATTTTAGGTTCAGAAAAAATGGTCACTTTAATAATAATAAATAAATGAATAAAATCAAAACTGCAATAATGAAAAAAAAAAAAAGAAAGTTTTTGAAAACATTTTGATTTCAACACTTTTTAATGTATTTTTATCATGTATAGAAAATGGGGGGGAAATTTTGTACTATCGTTTTTTAAGAATGGAGTGATATATTACTGGAAGAAATTACTGTACAAAAACAGTTGTTTTTCAATCTGTAAAAATTTGGTTACCTTTTTTTCCACCATAAATTGACACTTCTTATAAGAATATAGTGTACTGGCTGGTGAGAAAATGTATATATGCATATATATATAATATAAAATAGCTTAACTTACGTAAAATGGATTCCCAAGTGAAATATTAATTGAAAGCACATTATAACAGATATAATACATAATCA